>JACDJE010000495.1:21298-148797 GCA_016647715.1 Pavo muticus | reverse complement strand
CAAAAGAAAATTTAAGCATGCACAGAGACCTATGGAGATATTAGAAAACAGCAGAAAACATTGCAACACTTCTACTTTAATAATAGTTTTCACATATTAGCTTTAGTTGTCATCTGCTGCATAAATCAAAGGAAAACTAGGTCAAGCTGTACTAACAAGCATATAATTCCTATTGTTATCTATGAGAGAAATACACCTCTGTTTGTAATTTTACTCCACAGAAGCTGCCAGGCTGGATAAGATTATTAGTCTGTTTTACTTAGTACCCTGTCTCACTGTGGTTAGCACCAAATGATTTAGAAAGGACCAAGAAATTCCAGCATTGACAAATACGGAGTAAACTGCTGATAAGATGTATTGCTTTGTACCTTCTGTCATTTAACAACTGGTTCGTGCCTCAGAGGATAAGCTTTAAATATTCTGTGTATTAGATAGTATAAAAATATTTATTTTTTCTAACTGTGGATTCCTCTATGAAATGATTTGCACAAGGAAACCTCAATATTCTGAAATGTGATTTTGATCCGAAACTGAGATGAAGCACTGCATAAAAACTGCTAGTTTTTCTAGCAATTTTCAGTATAGAAACCTTACATTCTGAGCTATAATTGATGTTAATTTGTTTCCTAAGTAACTGTAAGATTTTATGAAACATCCAGAAATTGATACTTCTTCATCTTACTTTCTTATAGTCTCAAACTAAGTTCTCCTTCAGCCTTGAAAACAGAGCCTCTGGGCTATTATGGATAAATATTTTGGATGTCCAAGCTGGGTTTAAGTTTTCAGAGCTCCAGCCAAGGGAACTAACATTGAAAGGGAAGTAGATTTCTTCTATGTTATACTTTCAAATCATTACCTGCTTAACTTAAAAACAAAAAGAAATAGGTAACACATTCAGAAAGGTTTGTAAACATAAGAAAAGGAAGAAAGCCATATTAATCTATTTAGTTATTCATTGATTTATGTTGCTTCTTTGCTCAGTGCCAGCTTGAATACAGTATGCCTCATAGCATCCTGGTTTCTTTGCCAACACATTCAATTTATCTTTCTCCTCCTTCCAGGGTTCCAGCACAGAAGTTTGCCTCATGTTAAGTGGAACTGGGAAAATGGTGTGGCTGAAAAAAAAAAAAAAAAATTAAAAAAAAAATCTCCATTACTATTTTTTTTAGCTTGATCAGGCCCCTGAAGTTTTTTCAAATGCAGAATATTAGATCTTCTCAAACTTGCAAGCAGACTTATTACAAGCATTTACACGGGGATTATATTCCTAGTTAATTGCAAATTATATCTTTATGACAGATAACAAGAATATATAATTTTGCAACAGCTACATCCAAGGCCATTTTTTCATTTGTTTTACTAAAATACACAACCTTAAAAGAGTCGCAGTTTAAGTACTTTATGCCATCAGTTTTGCCTTGTGTCCAGGCTTCCATGCCAAATTCATTCACTTAGGCTGACCTATAGCAATCTAGAGTATTCTATGGGCTAAAAAGTGTTTGCAAGGATACATTTTATTAAGAGCTAGATAATTATTCTTATGACCCTGACAAGGTGCTTTTCTTCTCTAAACCTGTTCCCTCCTTGCCTAATACAAGAATTGTGATTAATACATAGCTTACTAACAGTTTAAGACTTGCTACCAACTCTGAGATCTCAGTATTCCCACCATATAAACAGAAACCACAATCCAGGCAGAGAAGCAGACCACTGAAAAGACTGGCAGCATCCCTCTTCAAAGTATCAAACATGAGCCCATGGCCAGGTGGGCAGGACCTATTGGGGCCCCACTGGGACAGAGGCTGATAGCCTCAGGCTGATATGGTGTCTGGTCCTGGGCGAGGACAGTGAGGCCCTCAGGGCCCTCAGGGACATGACAAGGCACATCAGAAGTGTGATCAAAGGAAGTCCCAGTACAGTAAATACTTCGCACATTGTGTCCCGGAGATTATCTGCCTACTCCCACAGCAAGAATATTTAATATTAAAGCTGGTCAGAAAATTCAGACAAAATCTTTCTGGAATTTTTTACTTCCTCAGAATGCAAATGTTTCACTAAAATAGCCCAATTGTGATGAGATTCCATTGGAAAACTGCCACCAGACAAGCTTTGAAACTTTCTTGGTGTACTGCCAGCTCATCTCCATGGCTCCTCAATAAAACACCTGCTGGGTCCCATGACCATGAACTGTAGGTCTTCCAGAGGCTGAAGGACAAACAGGTGGATGTTCCGTGCACCAAAGATCCATTCTGCTGCCCAGCAAATAGAACTCCTGTTTTTTGATCCAAGTTAGAGTGAAAATGGTTTTCCAAACATTAAAATAAGTCACAAAAAAAAAGGTGCTTTTTTTCCTTTCGGTTCTACTCCAATGTATTCACCAAATTAAAGAATGAAGGATTCTAGCAGAAGAACATTTCCTTTTTTACAAAGACTTAAAAAAAGAAAAAAAAAAAAAGAAGAAGAAAAATAGTTACATATTCTGGGATGAAGGAGTTGCATTAATATGATTTTTTTTTGTTATTTTTTGTCTTTTGTTTAGACAAAAACTTACTTCTATTTATTGTGCAGATAAAGAGCTGTATACATTTTCAGATAAATGAGAAACAATTGATCAAATCCCTCTAGATTACTGTAAATTGTCTAGCAGGATGTCATGTAAGAAAGCTTATTCATACAGCTGAAGAGGACAGGGTTTAATAAAATCCTGCCTGGTGAAGTGGAAACTGACTTGGAGGGAGACAAAATAGGTAGATTTAAATATGCAGTCTGACTTAAAAAAACTTACCAGCAGATTTCCTGACTGAAGTTTGAGACCAGTTAAAAAATTTCTAGTAAATAGCTCTGGTACAAGGAATGGAAGTCTTTAGATGACATTTGATGATGAAGAAAAGCTGAGTCCCAGTATTTCAGAGGATCGTAAGATTCAAAATAAAGGAAATGTCCCTCTTTAAGGTGTTGTTTTCTAGAAATTGTATTTAAGATAACAAGATGCAAGTTTATAGATGGAATGCTAAGAATTTCTGCTTAGAATTAGAATTCATCAGTTTAAAATGTGAAAAGAAAATATTACTCTAGTGGAATAGATCATTATGTATTGACTGATACAGTAGCGTGGAAACAAAGAACTATTAATGTCACCATATATAGCTCATATGGAAAGTAAGAGCAATCCTTATCGCCTATACTCAGAAAATATGAGAGCATGCTAGAAAATACAGAGTAAGCAGAACAAATGAATGGACATACTATTGCACCGAAAGCAAATAATTTAGCTCTTTATGATAGTCAAAGAAAGTGTAGGATAGTCAGCACTGCTCTTTGTATATACAGCAGGACGTAATCACAGAAGAAAGAAAGGAATTATTTCTGTAAAGAAAAATATCAGGTCAAAAGTGAAGGAGTGTCACTTAGCCATGTATCCAGAGAAAATTTAAAACTACTGATAGAAAAAGTCAACCAGAATGACAAAAATAGCAGCAGATTTTTGTTTTGTTTTGATTTGCTCTGCTTTTTAATTTTTAATCTTGTAATGTCAAGAAGTTCTTTGATAAATTTAGAGATTGGTATATTAGGTTTTACTGCAGCCGCAGGAACTGGACTGTACACCAAAAAGTTACTTCCAGTTAAACTTAGGATGACATTCAATTATATATGCCCTTCTGCATGATGAGTAAAGGTAAAAAAGTAGACTACATGAAACTAACCTTTATCAAAAGCATTAATGGCATGGCATTCATAAATAAGCAGCCAGCCTGCCTTTAATTTACATAGAGTGGATCAAGCTTCATTTGCTTTATCTTTGGTATATGAATGACACAGGATGGGACATACTTTTTTGGGCATTAATCACTAAATAACACCACTTTTTTTTTTCTTTTTTAAAATTCGTCTTCTTTTTATTTCTTTTAGTTTGAAAGTGTTGATAATTAGGGCAATAAAGAGAATATATGAGTCATATCTGGTCACCCCTTAAAGAAAGAATTGCGTTAGTGTAATAAAGAGTAAGTGTATTGTTTTAATGCAATAAAGAGTGTGTAAACAGTTCGATAAAGACTAAGACTTCAGCCAGTATCATTGTCAGCTTCATCATTCCAAATCAGAATAACTCTCTAATAATAGAGGTAGAAAGAATTGAAAATAAGGGCCAAATAATTTTAATGATAGCAAAGGCCTTAATCAACAATTTGCTTCATTAAACACAGAATGTATCTCAGTCTGACAGAAATTTGGAGCTGATTAAAAACAGGCCAAGTGGTAATTTAAAAACGCTTGTCAAGGAAGAAATCAACTGAAAGTATAATTCTCAATCCTTTTTTATGCATCAGTGGGGTACTAATAAATCTGTGCAAAAGCCACTTGACTATGTTCAAGTTAAACGAGCTCAAACTGGGTAGTGAGAGACCACTACTAAGTGGATTTTTGAATGATTGGATAACAGAGGAGTCTCCAAGCCTATCATTCAATTATGATAAAATATGGAAAGTCACAAACTCACCTAGGTTTGCGAACCCCTGTGACAAACGTGGGATAAAATTTCCTACAGTCATGTCAGAAAAATACTCAGAAATTGCAGTTGATCAGTGGATAAGACCTTTAAAACATAAATTTGTTGTCACAGAAGTCATACAAATATTTTCTTATGGCTCTGTGGCAAATTGCAAAATCTGTGGTGGAACAGTGAAATTTCCTGGCTTCATAATGTATATTCAGATCAGTTTTGAAAAAAAAGCGTTTAACTATTTCATAGGAAGCCCTGGAACTGTAAACTGTGACACATGTTTTATCATGTAATCCAAGGAAAGCTTTTTTCAGTCATATAACAGAGTAAATCGGCTATTTTGTTTTCCATCCATAAAATGGTTGTCCTCCTAGAATTCTCCCTCCAATATATTTCTGCGTTTGCTAGTTCACAGTCTTTCATTTCTAATCAAATCTTATGCTTAAAAGTTCTTTCGACAATCCTGAGGATTCTTTATAAAAATCAAAGATCTTGCAGAAACTCTACATTTCATAGACAAATTGTTTCTTTAACTATGTGGCAAATCCACTCAGCATCAGAGTACTGAAGTGCTTCTGTAACATTTCTCATTTTCTTGTCTCAGGGCAAGGCAAATATAGTTTCATCTGCAGAGGCATGTAGAGCTTAACATTAAAATATAGAAAATGCGTTAATATTTTCCATGTTCTCATATCCTTCCACTTAATTTTGAAAACGAAAAATACAAGAAAAAATGCCTCCAATCATAAATCTTATGCACAGAATATTATATATATTTTCAACAGAAAAAAAGTAGCCCTCTTTCTCTTTTTGGGAATTTTATCAGTATTTCAACATTGGATGCTGTAAAACTAACACAACTAAAGAATCATAAGCTTAAACTTAAGCACATAAGCACTTAATTGCTGTGGTAGAGGTATAGCAATGCTCTTTTAATGATCCCCAAGGAAGCATGGAGAAATAAGGAGAGACGCCTGTTTTGGTAACTTCTCTCCTTTTTGATATATCTATACCTGCAGTCCATGTTAAAATTTTTGCTATAAAACTACATGTAAAAATAATAAATACTTCACAAAAAGGGGATGAAAGGAAAGAATTTATCCTTCTGAATGGCTAAGAAAGAAAAATCCTGAGAAATTAAGCACAAATTATACCAGAGTCATATATAAATTAAATTGTTCTTACTATTAGTAATACTTAAAATGCACAGTAATTACATGGTAGGTTCTACCTATAAAGCATTTCCATTTATGGAAAAGCAGCACCTACTGACTGAACATTTTTGCCTTCCGACAACAGTGATGGTATAAAGAACTTCACAACTTTCTCATGCACCTTCAGGATACTACTGCTTCACTGAGTACTCCCACTCCATAACTCAAAAAGAAGCTTACATTAGTAGTTACATGAGCTATTTCTTGAGATGGTGATTATAGTTTTTATCAGGCTGGAAGATACACTGTAGGAGATATTGTAGCCTCAAATGTTTTGAAATGTCTCACATATCTTCAACTGTTCTACATGTAAAAAGCTATAATACAAAATATATCAGAGTTCTGTTTTTGCCATAGAAATCACAAAAAGTATACATTTCCAGTAGAGCTTCTTCTGATCCATTTTCCTACCGAACAATTTCCAGTGGAGCCAAGAAACTATTTTCTTTTGTTCTTTCCAAACAGATTACTTGAATGACTAATGAAAGCCATTGTGTTGGACATGCAGGCAGAGAGATAAGACACAGCGAGCATGACTTAATTAGACCAAATTTTTATTAACTTGCTTATTTGGAAGCTGTCCACTAATATCTCATACTGCATTGGTCATCACTTCTTCCTTGTTTGTACCTTTAGCTATAATCAGTTTCAGATTCAATCCCCAGGCTATTCTGGATATCATTGTCAAACCTTTGCAAGAAATGAAAAGAGATGAATGAACTGTTTCCTACAAAGTACATATTAGCTAGTGGTAGCTCCAGCAAGAGTCTATGTTTCTGTTCTTTGATTAAGCCAGTACTAAGTCTCTGTTAAACTGCAGCAGATTGAACCAAATTTCTGAATCCCATAAGTGATTTGTGGTGATGATAGAGGGAAAATTTTACATACTATTCTGCTTTGATCAACTCAAGTGTAAGAGAAAAATCCCTAACCCAACAAACAAACAAACAAACAAACAAGCACACAAACAAAATAATAATAATAAATGAGAAAAAAAAATGCCCAGAGAACATGAAAAATACTAGACTGAAACTTTTGTCAGCAGTGTAAAGTACAAAATAACATAGAGAAGAGAACTCAAGATGAAAAAAAGTGCGTATATTGTATATAGGTAGCTCTTTGAGCTCTCCAAGCTAACAGGAATGATGTATTTTCTTTCAGTCTCTTCATAGAAACTTTCTCAAATTGAAGACCCTATTTGTTTTCTAGCTTACTATGTTTCTGGTTTATCCCCAATCTCTACAGAACTTCATTGTACAATTAGTTTATAAAATGATTTGTGATGTCCTTGATAAAGAAAAGTAGCCCTTTGCCAACAACTCTACTGAATGAAATGCCAGTGTTCTACAAGAATTTGTCTAAAATTTGCAATTAGGCAGCTATTCTGTTTTAAGAATTGGTCAGGTACATGAAAGTTGGAGACATCCTCAGCTGTGGTGATCATGAGACAGTGAATGCTGAAAGAAGTAAACAAGGCAAAAAGCAAGACCACAGGCCTGTATTTCGTGAAAGCAGATTCCAACACCTTCAGAAGTCTGTTTGGAAGAATTCCATGGAATTTAGCTTTGGAGGGAAGGGGGCCAAGAGAGCCAATTGATATTTTGATATTAGAGCTTCAAGTTGATTCTCCAAGCTCAAGAAAAGTCCATTCTATCTGTTCCAAGAAGAAGGAAATAGGGGTTCAAACTGTGAAATTCCTTAGAATAATTTGTGCAAAAAAGTTCTTGAACAAACATGCTAGTACTTACTGAGATGGTGAACTGATTGCCAGGCATAGGTATTTATTAGGACTACGTCATAAACTGCTGTTGTATTTGGACAGTCACAGTCAGGATAAAAGGCATCAGGCTTTGCTTTAAATGCTCCAATTAGATTAGATTATTGGACTTCATCTAGGATAAGCTCTGTCTTTACCTGTGACATACTCCTTTGGTGTCCTACACGTGATACTGGGCATCAAATTCACTAAGGCTCTTTATGTCAGAGAAGAAGAAAAAAAGACAGTTTAGGCCAAGTTATTGCCTCAACTCCCCTGTAAGAGAATTCTGATATACAAAGACATGATATGATACCACCTGAAAGTCCTTCTCCAAAAATTTCATTTTTCACGTGGCTGCAGAGGCCTTGAAGCTCTTGAGAGTATGGTACAGCAGAGTCCAAGCTGGTTCCACTTTGGAGCTCAGACAGCACGAAAGTTGAATTTTGTGGGGCTCCAAGAGCTTAAATCCCCATTCTCAAGACTCGTAAGATTTGCTTATTTGAGGAAATTTGAGCCAAAATGTCCTTGGAGATAAATAATTAATAACATGTAATAACAGGTAACCTAAGAAGCAGAACATTTTTGTTGTCTTATCTTAGGTAGAATAAGATTACGGTGCTTTTTCAATGAATTTTCTCTCTTAGCTTCCAACAATTTGTTTAGTGAAACATTACATCCTTTCTGTGGCATTGCGTTATTGCCTCACAAAACTTTCAGTAGTCAAGCCATCTTCTCTCTTGAAGGATTCCCTTTGAAACAGAAAATTGTTTTGAAAGTGTTTTCCTTCCTTTTGTATTTCTGAAGTGTACACTTCGGTGAATCATTTTCTTCAACTAGCTGATAAAACTGCTTGTAAATGAACCAAATTCCTTGCTATTATTTGCTTGAAAGGGGAAAAAAGTTACTCAACTCTGTCTAAGTCTTCTACTACTAGATGTTTAACAAAAACAATAAACATGGTGCTACTCACAACAAAATCTGGAGACCTGGCAGACCTGACTGTAGGTAATTTAGTATGCAGATTTCACATTTTTAATCAGTGCTAAGGCAAAGATTGCCAGCTAAATAGCTATTCATCAATATGCCTCTGTGCAATGTTATCTGATGTTATTATGGTTTTAGAAATGGTATGAGAATGTTTACTTACTAAGGGTTACATGGCAATACCATATCCTACAGACAGCAGTAAGATTATGAAAGTTTATTGTTATTTCTTGACTTCTCCTGAATGAGAATATTTAGCTGAATAACCTTTTTTTAATATCCATTAGAAGTAGGGCCTCTTCTTCCAACCTGAGCCCATTTTTCCACGACTCTTTGCCTGCTCTCACAAATTTCCATAAGCAAAGGGAATCCACTTCGCTTTCTAGACAGGATTCACTGGTACAAGTTCAGATAAGTTCATCCTGGAGAACTGTTTTGGCTGAGAAGAGTAGCAGCATGGACCTTTGCTCTGGAAGAATCAAACGTAAAATGAAGTTAGTCGTGTTTTTCTTCATGAAGGTGAGGCATGCAACAAAGGTTGGATTTTTAGTTATTGTAGCTAACCTTTGTATTTGCCTTGCTTGCCAATTTACTGAAACCATTTAGAAACAAAAGACAAATACTTACATTAGTAGGAGTGCTCTGTAATTATAGTGATCATGTTTAAACAGCATTTTTTAAGGTGAGTCAGACTAGAGAGACAGAAATGGACAGCTTTTGAACCATTCTGCCATTGTTGTGATAGCATCTTGTACTAGACCTCTTGACACTATCACTGAAAATTTTTCTTTTGCTGTTTCTACGTGAGTGCAAAGGGCCAGTGACTGTCCAGCTTCTTCTTGCTACTAAAGAAATTGCCTTACTGAATAGGAGTTTCTTCCTGATGCCAAAGACAGCAGAAGTTTACTCGATGATTTAAACTGATAAAGGACTTGAGCCACTGAGCACTGAGTCAGTGATCCAAATGAACTACCTGCCTCATTCTGATGTGCTGTTAAATTAATCTCCCATTTTTCTGTTGCTCTCATTTCTTCTGTTGCTCATCCTCGGTAATGATGTATTAACCCTGCTGGAAGGAGCTTCAACTTTTTCTTTTTTTTTTTTAATTTCATGATTCTTATCCAATGTCTTTTCTTGCTTCTTTTGGTACACATTCCTGTGACTGAATACAGTGACTGAAGATCTTAAATGTGACAAGATAATAACTAAAACCACTATTTCAAATGCTACTGAAATTTTTGAAATTGAGTTATGGTGGTGGAATGCACTGTCCTCACTTGCTCTGCTCACCTGGCATCTTGCATGATGCCTCTCTGCCTCATAAGTCTTACATTAGAAGCCAATTTCCAAATGACAGATCTGCTTCAGTTATATATTTGAGTACACAGTGCTATCAGAGGAAATTGAGACAAAAGATGCAGCGGAGCTCTCTCAAGCTACTTGGTTTTGAGCCACTTCTTAGCAGCATGCCAACTGCCTTTCTCGACTTCTTGTCTGAGGCCATCAGAGTGCCTTGGGAGGAAACACAAGACCATTGTGTCTTTTCTCCTTTCATTTGGACCTCCAAAGCAGACATTTTTTCACCCTATCAACTTCAGGCTTCTATCGTTGGAAGCTTAGAGTGGATAAAAGCCTCTGTTCCAGTAGAGTCAAATATGCTCCTTGAGTCTGACAGACATTACTGAAACATCCTCGCATATGTATGGATATAAGGGTAGTTTTTTTGAAGCTGGATCTTCCAGCAGGCTTCATGTCCCTGATAGTCTTCCAAATCTTTGTCCACTTAGTCCAGCTGGCTCCCAGCCTCCATCTGCTATCAACTGATACAGGTGTTCCAAAAATGCAGTGTGGTAAAACAGTACAGCGTACCCAATAAATTTGGTCATATATTCCTTTGAACTTCTCTCTTCTGACATAATACTGCCACAGTGTAATTTTGCTGCAGAAACACAGAGCTTAGAACGAGTTTAACCTTCCAGTTACTAACTACCTTCTGCATTTGCAGAAATTAGCACCTTATCTAAAAAGCACATTGGCACACAATGCTCATTAGTCACAGCACTGAGCCAAGCATGATACATTGACTGAGAAGGTCCCTATTGTCTCGACGAATGATTATCACTAAGTTTGCTAACAATTCTCAGAGGCAGAATTTTCTTTCCATTCATAACTGTGATACTATTAAGAAAGTTAAAATATTGCTTTGGTGTAGTAAAATAGTTTTTTTTCTGGACAGAAAAATGATTTTTTTTTTAATGAAATTGATGGGAGATGCACTGTAAAGTTGCAGCCTTTCAGGAGAAGACATAAAGTGTCTGGTATTATGCCATCTACACTGTTCTTTTACCCTGCTGTTTCCTCTTAATAGGACTAGGGCAGAACAAAGCAAAGTGCATTTGATTTCTCATTTGTCTGTGTTCTGCAACCCGCTGCTGTTCTGCAGTGTTCACTGCAGAAATCTGACAATGTGAAGACCCTATGCTTAAGATAATTTCTCAAGCAAGCACTGTACTTTCTCAACTTTTATTTAAAAGCCAAACAAGGTATAACTACAACCAATAGGTCTGTTCTCTGCAGAGAATCCAAATTCACAGAGCCTGCAATTATTTTGCTGAATAATGCAATTTTTCATCCTAAAAAACAATTTCCAGGAAGCAGCATTAACAAAACAGCAAGTACAAAAAAAGAAGTCTTCCCTTGGTTGTCTTAGTGTTTGAGTTTCAGTGTGGAAGCTGTAACTGATGATTGTACCTGCAAATGTTCATTATAAAATCCTTTCGAAGAAGAAAATACAAATGTTTAGTATCCTGTTATCTCACCAGTAAAGAAATTATTTGGAATTTAGTGCTTCCAGGTTCTTCAGTGATCTGAATTGCTTATTATTGCTCACCCTCTCAAGAAGAAATAATTTTGAAAACAAGTAATTCAATGTTGAGTAGGACTCAACAGTACCTCATTGCAGGTGTTATCTCTGGTACAGAAATTCATACTGTCGAGCACAATTTGTATGTATACATACATGCACAGGCTTCCTTCAAGTGAGTGAGATAAATGAAATGAAATTATACATGTGATTTTTTTGCTGTTGTTTGTTTTTAATTGTATTTTCAACTATATTGTAAAGTCACAAGAAAATGTTCCTGGTTTTCACAGCCTGTTTATTTTATATATTTCTGTTCAGAGGAAGCCCTAGAAGTAGGCTTGTAGCAATTTTGTCAGGCCTGAGAGGCAAAGGGACAGGTGAATAGTCAAATGTATTCAGAAGCTGTAGTTCTCAGAATCAACAGGACACAGGCCAAAAGTGGGTAATATTAGCCACAGAAGAAGCCTTCCAATATCAATCTGATAAAGTCTCTTCCAGCATTTTCTCATGCAAAACTTGTCTTGCTATAGAAGTAGTGGACTGCAGCCTTGATGTTAAGTGATCACTGAGAGTCACAAGGGATGGTACTGCTACTAAAGTGGAAATGAAAATACTTTTTTGTGCACTTTTGCTGTTAACACTAAGAAGAAACCTTGATTTCAGACTGATGGCTTCAAGTTACTTAGATCGAGAGTAGAAAGTAAAAGGAAGAGTTTGTACTAAATTCATGTCCTATAACAATATGCCACAAAAAAAGTCATCAGACCCTTTTGTGAATGGGCATGTGCTTGTAGAATGAGCCATGAATGTTACCTGCACTGTGTGACAATCAATGCTCATGAATCAGAGCTGCTTGTTGCAGCAGTATCTCAGCAGACCTGGCTGGAAGCAGCAGCATATGCAGAATTACAAAATAATTTGTAAATAACATTTACAGTATTTTGTTTTCACATCTTCAAGAATGCATTTTTTTTTCATTTAGCTGTAAGTGCTCAGAAGCAATGCTTGATTGTCACCCAAGAAGAAGCCCTTAGTTTATAATACAGGATATTGCAGGTCTGTCAGTATGAAGAAGGCAGCTATAGGGATTTCTCAGTTCAGCAAACTTTTTAGGTTACAGTGTTGCTCTGATAAATGTCCATTAAAGGAGTAAAAATATATAAAAGAAGATGTGCAAAGCTGTGAGAGTGGGAGAAAGGAGCCTATCTGACAGACAAAAAATGTTTAATAATGTTAAAAATAAATAAATGAATAAATAAATAACAAGCAGATGACCCCTGAAATACTCTTTCTGATCATCTACTTAGCTGCTTGAACTACTGACTATACCTTTCCTCTGATGTCCTTAAATTTTCTCAGTTCGTCTGAATTCTATATCAGTCAATTCTACATTTATTTTTTTTTTAACAGAACCAAAAATGATAGGCTTGATGTTTAGTTATCAGCTGATATTTATATTACTTCTTTGTCTGACAGCTATGAATATACTGTACTTCAGCAGGGTAACATTCAAACATCTCACTCGCTATCCTGGTGAAGGAAAATAAGGCAGAATGGCTCACATTATGGTTTTTGTTAATGCAGAGGAGAATTGGCTGACCACAGGCTGACCAAGTATGGTGTTACCGATGTTCTTAGATCTCTCTCAGAAAATCACAACATTTCTGAGTATAGGCATCCAAAATCCTAGTAAACAGAGAAAAATCTTGTAACGTGTTTTCGGTGGCTCAAAATCTTCTTCATCAGAGCAAATTAAAGCAGTTAGATAACCTTGTTACTGTTTTGAAGATAAATGGTAATGTATAATGCTGCCTGCTAGAGAACGTCAGGAACACAGGAATTTCATGCCACTAGGGTTATTTCCTGTAAAAGAAGAATCCTTCTTTGTCTATGAGAAAAACAACTTATGCCACTGCGGTGCATAATGAAGGTACCAGAGTCAATAAAGAAGACTTCTTCTGGTCTAAAATCAGAACTAAATTTTAAGCATGTTTGCCTTATTTAAAGTTATTTTCTTTTAAATATTTTATTTTGTTGCATATTTCACTTTGATTTCATTCTTCCTTTCTTGGCCTCCTAAATTCATTTTTTATTTCAAAAACAGGGTTTTATATTGTTCTGAGGTTAGATCCCCTTAATTTCACAGAAGCCAATGGCAGTGCCATACTTTTCTTCATTCCAGGCAAGTTTTTGTATTGTATGTGGGTTTATGTGTGTGTATATTTTACAGAATTCATGCTTCAGAGTTTTGCAAAGCTGATGCTTACGTCTTTTAGCCCAACATTACTGTTAATACTGAAACTACTAATGCAACCAGTTCAAACTTTGGGAATAGCATAGATCTATTTTCCTATATTTTATTAATATAGTCCCTTTAGTTGCCCTGGTTCTCATTCAAACAGTTCCAGCTGGTGTCCAAGGCAGGTCTTCACCTGTAAGAGGCTTTCTGCTGATAACACAAAACTGATCTCATCTCCATGAGAACCTGCTTGTTGTTGCCCTTTGTTGCAACATATATATATATATAAAATATATAAAAATTGCAATATATATATATAAATATATTAAAAATATTATTACCTTTCCTGCTGCATTTTCTTCAGGTGGTCAATGCCAAGGTATCTCAGTGTTTGTTTTAGTAAGATGAATTTTTTACAGATCCCTCAATTGGCAAAGAGTCACGTACAGGATAGTGTGCTGAAGTGTGTTAGCTGTGAATGAGGCAGGGAATACAGGTCTATTAGAAATAATCTAACATTCATGTCTGCAGACAGAAAAAGGAGTAAAAATAACTAGAAGCAACTACTGTATTTTTCCATTTATACTTTGTTTATAACAACTGATGCTTTAAAGTTAGAAAATTATTACATATATTAATAATATTTAAAGAAATTGCCTGAAATAAGTTTGTTGGTTTTGTCTGGGTTTTGTGTTTTTTTGTTTTTTTTTTTTTAGATTTGGACAGCGTTAGATCATTTTCAAAACATTTTATATCTTCCCATATCTCCAAGGATTTTCAACAACTATTAGAATTCAATACGTTCATTTACTGCTTCATTATTTACTATTTCAGTCCACCCTAGATTTTCCTACAATGAATTACTCAGTGTTTCTGGGGTTAGTTGGACTGTAGTGAGATCTGTAATTACATAATTACATTGCTACATGTATTTTCCTCGGTCCTAATTATCAAGTATATACTTATATTTCTGTGTTCATGCTCTTACAGCAAGATATTCTGAAATACACCGAAGTCCAAGATCTCCAGATTTTTCTTAAAGTAAGGGTGTGTTCTTGAACTTTTTCAGTTGCTGAAGGGAAGAAAAGCTTTCTGTATTGAAAATTAACATGCTACTTAATCAGAAGACCTTATTAAATTTCACATACTGATTTTAAGTGAGTGAAATAACATTTTAATTTTGTTTAATTCCTGGATGGAAATTGTGGTGTAATATTTTCTAGGGAACAGCTTTCCTGAATATTGTTTGTCCTGATCACCTCCTTTTGTAAGCAATATAAGTAGCCTCATTAAATCACTAGGACATTTGATTCGATGCTGTCTATGTGACCCTGATCTCATTAAACTAGAAGTTTTCCAGAAGGGTGGCTTTACACCAGACATGTCCAACCCATGGCCTGCAGGCTGGATGCAGCTGGGGACAGCCAGTAATCATAGAGTCATAGAATAGCTCAGGTTGGAAAAGACCTTAAAGATCATCAAGTCCAACCACATCCTAACCATACTACCCTAACAACCCACTGCTAAATCATGTCCCTAAGCATCACATCCAGGATGTCTTCTGCCCCAAGCCATCATGGTGGCAGCTCTGCTCAGCCAAATGACGCAGCCTGGCCAGGCACTCACCCATCATTCAACAGCAACCAAAACATCAGTGTGCTATTAACACTGTCTCAACTGAAACCAGGATATGGTAAGGGTGCAATGCATTACTAACTCAAGTTATGACAAATAATTGTACACATTTGGATACACTGGCTAAACAGTCCTGTGAGCAATGAAAATTATAAAGCCTTGCTTTCCATTTTGATAAAAGAATTTGAGAATAGGTTTCAGGATTGCCAGAAAAACCATCAATTTTTTTTGTACATCTGTGATTTTGTTTTTATAAATACATAATATACATAAATATATTTACTTCTGAATTTTCAAATGGAATTTGAAATTTTACATGGGGAACTCAACTTGGAATCTAATTGAATATATATTATTTTAATTTCTTTCTTTCTGTTCTGCTGAGTATCTACAAGCAAGTTGGGATGAGACTGATGCACTCTCCTTGGGCATTTAACTTCTATCTATAATACAATTAATCTTAGCTTTACAATAAAACAAAGTCATAGTTAACAGCAGTTTACTGCAAAATCAGTGATTTTTCTCATAGAATCAGAAAAACCTTTCTCGGAAAGGATCATGAGGACCTCCGGTTTAATTATGGAACATCAACTTATGGTTATTTTGGATATAACTGAGTCCACTTATCATGGTAGACTATTAATGTAATACATTTCTGAAATTTGAGGCAGCTCTGTATTTTGGAAGGAGTTTGTGCAATTCTTCTGATTCAGTAAAACTCAACATCCAGGTTATTTTAAGTTCTAAAGAAGGTGTGTGTGATTTTATTTTCCTTTTTGTGATATTGATGTATTGTACATTGTGATGCACAATCACAATGCATTGTGATTTTGATACATGCATTAGAATGAGTGGTCTCCAGATTTGACTATATGAAGTTAAATTTTCTGACTTTTCTGCCTTTTTAATATCAATAGCTTTTTCCAAATTTTATTTTTAATTCAAGCAGTATTTTCTTTTTATCTTTTTGACAGAGATACAGCTTAGAAAGCAGAGCAAAAATGCAGGAGTAAAAAAAAAACATACTTAAAACTAAAAAAAAAATTTAATTCTGCATTTTTTGCATGAAGAAAAAGTGGTGTTTCTCATGAAATCAAGAACTAGAAGGAAGCAAGTTATGGGGGTTGCCAATAGCTGATAGCACCTTTCCATGCTTTCTACTGCTCTAGGATAACTGCTGAGGCAACCCCTGTATTAAGTATGTTGATTTCAGCTTTGTGCAATCACTTTGACCTGCAGGAGGTGAATCATTCAGACATTTATCTGCTAATCAATTCTGACATCTTCCAAGAACAGGCATAATTAATCACACCTCCTTTGGTTTTGTGTTTTCATAAACAACATTGTTCTGCTGTCAAGATCTCTTGGTTTCACATAGTTGCAAGCATGCCACCTGTGATTCCAGGCTGCTGTCTTTCATGACAAAGCATTATGTTGATAAAATAGCCCTTTTTGTTCTTATTTAATTATAGTATAACTTTGTTTAAGATTATACTTATTATAGCTTCCTTTCAAAACTAATAAAATATACTAATTCTGTGGAAAGAAAAAAACATCATAAATTAAGGTTTATTTAGCTGTACAGGTATAAGACTTGAAATTGTATGTCTTCATTTAAAATTAGTTAGATTTTATAGCTGGAGGTGTCTATTGTCATTTAAAGTGCATAAATTGCTCATAACAGAAACTGTAAGTTTGTCAAGAATTTACATCTAAGTTTTGCTGTCTAGAGTTATCAGAGCTTTCTTTTTAAACATGAAAAAGTTACAAAATAGATTGACTATTACAAGGGAAAAAAAACAAAAAAAAAGCAACTTTTACTGGACACAGGAACAGGTTTTGCCACACTGCTTAATCTTCCATTCATGCTTGTTTTTCCATAGCTAGTTTGGATAATTGATTCTACTAAACTGTTTCCATGCTTCATGCTGTACAACATTGCTCTGGGAACGTTGATTTGTCTCAGATTTTTATTCTAACATCTAGTTCAAGAAAGCATTCCATTTGTTTCCAGAAACAGAAACATTTCAGGTGGTTTTGGTGATTTACTCTGTCTTGCTCCATATTTGCCCTCATGTCATATTGGATATATCCAGCTGCACTTTCAGTACATCATATCTTGTTTGATGGTGCACAAGGTATACAGATTTTCTTTTTCACTCAGCATGATTTTTGTTATATTTCAATATCTTGGATCTGTCTTATTTTAAAAGACTTGCATAACTCCTCTTTTACAATGTAGTACATGGTCGCAAATCCTGAACAGAAGTGAGAATGGTGAGAGACAATCAAATAAGCTCTTTCAAATGACACTAATGGACTGTTTCAACTACGGTGCTGAATAGGTCTCAAGCTCTTAGCAACCAGTATCCTGTATTCCATTGAAACAGGCCACTTACACTCTAGGGTGACGACATCTTCCATCAAAACTAATCTGAGTTAAAGATTACCTTGCATTCTTCCATTAAAAATGTCTTAAGCTACATACATTCAGATAGCCATTTTGCAAAAGATTACGTTATCTGTATCCTGACTTACTTGACATTGACAAGTTCACATGCCTACATACCAGGAAAATCTGCAGATTGATCTGCGAGAGGTTTAGATATATGTGAATAAAAATATGTGTACAATGATCATCTGACCAACTTAACTGCCTAAGTCATACTGAGATCTTAGTTTCCTATATGGTTATATATATAGTTTCCTCTATGTATCTTAACACCCAAATTAATTTGAAAATAAAGTCTTGTAAGTTTCAATTTCTTCTTATTGTATATAATACGAGTCCAAAATATTTCAGGATTTTCCTCTGTTTTTCAAAAGAGAACATGCAGGCTCAAGTTCTTCAATAACCAACTTATATTTGAAAAGCATGAACAGTTAAGAAAATAAAAATGTTGCAAATTCATTTTATATATTTCATTGAAAATGTACAGAAAACAATAGAGATAAAAAGAAAGATCAAATAGACTAGTTGTTGAGCTAATTAGAAGACTTCAGTTTTGTATTCAGCTGTTTTCTGCTGAATTAAAAAAAACAGAAAGTCCAAATTCAGAATACCAAAAAGTGTAGTATAAACATTAATTGAAAAGTTAAGTTACCTCCTTAAACCACAGAGCAAATGTAGCACAATGACATATCATTCAAATTATAGAACACACTGGTTCTTGAATGAAAATGCTTTCTTGGAGATATAGCTAAGAAAAGGGATGTGAAATATGGAGCACAGATCAGTCACCTTTGTTTTCAAAATTGCTTAAAGATTCAAAGATTTTAGCCAATATTTACTGTTATTGCTTAAGAAATAAAAATATGTCTTGCACAGTTTTAAATATCTGCTAACCAGATACCTGAACAGAGCAAACACCAGATTAAAAAAAAAAAAAAAGGCACTGAGGCAACCATAAGAGAACAAGCATAGAAGACTAACCTTCAAGAGTTATTGAAATTCATAGTTATCACCTATGATTTTATTTATTTATAAATTGCAGAGCATTTAGTTCTGGAAGACACAATGTGGAATCCTTATAATGCAAAGGAAGATATTAAATTTGGGCTTGAGGATATATTAAAGCCATGTCTCCTATTTGCTGTTCAGGAGCTGTAAGCATCAATAACTGAATTTTAAAAGAAATCTAGTTCTAGTTTGTTCCATAAATGAATAGCTCTAGCCATGAAACTTCAGGTTTCAAGCTCTAGGGAAGAAAGGTACCTATCTGCAGCCTTGCCTTTATTATCTAATTTCCAGAGGAGATGGAATTTCAGAAATACATCAGGCTTATCATTTTCCCTTTGCTTTATTTCTAGGAGTGTCCTCACTCAGCAACTGTCCTATGAGGCATGCAGTCTCTTCAAGCACTGCATAAGGAGCTTAGTCACCTGGTTCTAGATTTTGAATTCTTTTATGATACCCAAAGGGATCTGATTTAGAAGCTCCTTTTGCTTTATCACATCCTATACAACTGATGGGTATATGCATCTAAAGATAGAATTTTTTGCTACATATAGTATAAACCCAAGAGTATTCTATTCTATGTAAATAGCAATTGCTTACATAGTTCACAAAAAAAAGTGTAGCTTCACGATTTAAATACCAAGCAGTTTATTTACCTTTGTAATATGAAGAGATTCACCACGGAAATAGGTTATTCCTATGCCCTTAGTTCATAAACAATCTTAAAATAAAAATCAACTGTTTCAGGAAGTATGATACGAAGGAGATACAAATCTTGCAGAAATACTTGAGAAAGCAGTTCTTTTCATTATACCCAGCTTATGAGTTGCCAGGTAATGGAAATGGGCCAGCTGCATCCATCATTCTCTGTTACATGTCTGAACAATGGTGACTCAAGAGAACTGACAAAAGGTCACCACAAAAGAAAGTGCTGACTGTAACTTTTGCAGAACAGTTTTTGCGAATAAGATCAATATATGCAAAGACTTAAATGTGTGATTACTACTAGTAAACTCTCCTGAATTTAACATATTAAATATGCGTCCGGATAGATGTATAGAAGTTTAAAGATTAGGATCCTGATTAAAGTGGTATGTAAAATCTTTGAAAATTCCCATCAATTTCCTAGGTATTTAAAACCTCATGTAATTTTGAGGATCAATGTTGTAAATACCTGTTTCTGACTTCTAGGTTGTTCTATCCAACATTGATTTAACATTTAATTCAGTGGATCTTTAGATCTATTTCTACAGTGCTATCAAAAGTAGTTATCTCCTGACAGGATTTTGTAGTAAAAAAATATTAATATTTCTCTTAAATCAATATCTCTACAAAAGCTGAATAAACTAATTCTAATTTGTCTTTGAAACTTAGGCAATTTTCAGACCAGATAGCTATGAAAATAAGATATCTGTGAACATATTGCTTGCAGGCATGTCCATCTATGCACTTGCTCTGCTCTCCAATAATTTTTGAGTGTAATGACTGATTTCTATGCTAATTGACACAGAAGTAAAGATCTCAAAAATCAGATGATAAACATTTCATAAAATAGGCAATAAGGCAGAGAATTTTATTAAGGCTTTTCCTAAAAGAAAGGTTAAAACATGACTTTTCAAACATGATTACATGCCTGGCATGCACATTAAATTTATAAATGTCCCATGAAAGGAACAACTCCCACATGCCAATTGTACTATTTTTAGATACTAAAGACAACCAAACATGAGACAGAAACCTGTGGAAAATTCACTAATTTAAGTATTATTTGAATAAGAATTTAAGATCTACTTCAATTGAAACTTCATGTCTGAATTTAATTTTTAAAGTAAAAAAGTAATCGTAATGGTTCGCTCTACTCCAAAAATAGGTCTCCTACATGGGGATTCTACAGTACTCTTCTGAAAAATCAAGTTAGTGTTTCTTGTCAATATTTTGATAATGGAGTAACTCTACTATGTTTCTGGTGTTGCTACTATGGATATAGTGCCATGCACATACTAAAAATGGAACTGTCAGATACAGCTGGCATTATACATACTGCTGCTTACTTGCTGTCTTCTAACATTTATATGGGATGAGTACTCTGACATGTCTGGAGCACAGCTTTCACAAAGACTGTATTCAAGTAAGAGGAGTGCAATCATATCTCAGCCAGAATATTTTCTTAACCCCACAATGTTTGCTGTTTATGAACACTGGCATCTGGCAGTATGTCTAAGAAACAGCATTTGCTCTGTGTGTAATTTACTCAAACTGGGTACACTTTTTAATTGTTTTGTTGTCTTTTTTCTCAGTATAAATATCTATCAGAACACAGAAACACAGAAAGTAAGTTTCCACCACGCAAATTCACTGTTATTTTGCATATTTGAGTTGATTTTTTGAGATCTAATAATACATTTAAGAATGAATGATGGGATAAAGCCATAAAAGAGTGTCTGCCACTGTAAAGCTGTTCTGCTTCTGTAACTCTTTACTACTGTGTAACAGTGAAAAAAAACAATGTACTGTTTGAAAAATTTCTATCCATTCATATGATAACATTTTTCACTCAGTATGCTGAAGCTATGATAGTCTTAAAAAAAAACAGATTCTCTTTGCAGTTCTTGCTGTAAACTTCACAGATAAGCCTTAGGAAGGTCCTTTACTCCTATCTGAGAAATATGGACATAATTATTTTCATAAATTCTAGCACAGATGAACATTATTTTGCCCATGTATGGACATTGCTTGTAATCTCTGAAAGGAAAGAAGAGAGAAAGAGTTATAATATCATTACTACATAATAGCAGGTAAATTGCTAATCAGTGTGTGAAGTCTGATACCTCAAGGTCTACAAGTAGGTAGAAAATTCATGCCTGAATCACCATTATGAAGAAACTTATTTACTGTCTCCATTTCCAATCTCTTTGATTTTTGACTCATCGTGCTTTATTTTTAGTACATTTATTTACTTACTTATTAAGAGATGTAGTTTATGACCACAAAACCTGGGCCAGGCAGCTTCCTGATGCGCAAAGGTTTGGCTGGAAGAGAGAATCAGTCACTGAAGCACACCAAGGCCATTACCCACATCCTGATAGCTGCTGAGTACCTATTTACAAGTAAGGGATGGACAAATTGCATAACAGCACATCTTTGAACCATGGCTGCATTTCCTTATCTCACTCTGATAGTTTTGGCAAAACATTTCAGTCTGAGGTCTCTGTTTTTTCTATTTAAATACAAATATGGATTTTCTTGGTTGGACTTTAAGCAGGTTATTAACAGAAGCAGATGTGCAGCTTGTGCACTTGTGCCCCTGATTCGCATCAGAAGTGAATGGAGTGTGCCTAATGAAAAACTGCAGCAATAGCGTTATATAGGTTATATATCGTGAGTTGGAAGGGACCCACAATGATTTGGAATCCAACTCCTAGCCACAGGACCACCCAAAAATCAGACAGTATATCTGAGAACATTGTCCAGATGCTTTTTGAACTCTGGCAGCTCAGTGCCATGCCCACTGCCCTGGGCAGCCTGTTCCATGCCCACCACCCTCTGGTGAAGAATCTATTCCGTACTGGAAACCTAACCCTCCCCTGACACAGCTTCATGCCGCTCCCTTGGATCCTGTTGCTGTCACCAAAGAGCAGAGATCTCTGACCATACAGTTGTTTTGTGTGTGTAACTGTGGTGGTTATGCTTTCAAATTATGGGCTATGAAATCATGTGCTAGCAGTACATTAAAATTTGGCTCACTTAAATGTGAACATAAGTACACTATTAAAAAAACATTATTCAAATTTATGGATGATAGTTCATGTGTAAGCACACACATAAATTCCATGCTCTAAAATGTGTAGGATGAGCATCAGACAGTGTTCTTCCGAGTAACTGTTGTGCTATGGATTGATGTTACATCATTACTGCTCCCACTCGATGACAAAAGTTGATGGTGTTAACTTGTAAAATTAATATTAATTTCATAAATAATAATAAAAAAGCTTCCATTAATTAATTCGACATACATTGCATTACCTATCTAACTTTAAAAATCTGAATGCTACAAAAGTAACCCAAATACAGAAAGTTAGTGCAAGCAGTTCATTAAAGGCTTGTCATTTCTCGATTCACATAATGATATGATTAAAAAAGAACATGTTGAAAGAATGGTGGATCAATTCTTCCCACTTATCTTACAGTGACAAAATGATTCCCAGGGTACATATATAATAATACTCTAATCAAAATCAGTCATTAAAGCTACCTCTCTGTCCCAAAACAACATCAGTTAATAATTCTACATTACTTAAAAGAGATTTATGAATAAATCATTCTCAAAAAGAAGTTCTTGGAAGGAAATTCCATAATCCCTGTAAGCAGTATATTCTACTTTCGGCAAGCATTTGTTGCTGTTAAGCTTGATGACTACTAGCCTGCAAGTCAGTAATGCTGATTGTTTATGTTAAATCACAGCACATCACTTTTTTGCAATTTTAACCCATTTTCATATCTTATCCTTGACAGATGTGTGAGCATTTCAACTGAGGTCTGATACAAAAGAGTTAAGACAGATAAAGCATTTTACGGCATCCTAGCATAAAGTAGCATAAGCTACTAGCACGATTAGCTGCAACACAAAAGACATCCAGCAACTGTATGGAAGATAGGCTTTAGAAGAAAGCTGTGTCAGGAAGTCACTTTTTCCAGGATGCCCACAACTAATGCACTAAGTATAAATGGGAAAGTATTGAAACCAAATTATTCTCTTTTCTGAATCTCTTAAGTGTTGTCTTTATTTATTTTACTTCAATTTCCCAAAGTAACCCCTCTGTATTTTTGCCCTCCTGTACAATGAGCACAAAACTGAGATTTTTTTGACATGTAAACAAAATTTTGCAGGAGGTATCCTAAATCTAGAAACCTTGCAAGACATAAAGGATTATCTTTGGAAGGCTAAATCCATTATAGTTATATATGTATTATTTTCCATTTATAAGACACTATGTAAATGTCAAGCTATAGATAGAGCTTCTGGAATTCTTAATTACTTTTAAAACAACTGCAGAGTTCATTATTTCTGAAGACATCTAAATAAGACCTAGAATATAAAAAATATATATTTAGCTATATTAATCACGATGTATCTGCTTTTTTAGCAATGCTTTTAAATAAAGTTTAGAAAGATTGTTTATCTAGCATAACTTTGCTTGTTATTAAGTTGTATCAATACTACATTTTAGTGTTTATTATAACATTTTCAGTAAGCTCATGCAATACAGAGCAGAATAATTCAGAAGACAACACAAAGCCCAAGAGTCACTTAAATATTGAAAATAAAATTTATCTTGAAAACAAACTAAATATTTCTAAGAGTTAACAGATAACATAGCTAACATTATCAACATTATAAGTAAGTAAAAAAAAAAAAAGAAAAGAATAACTATAATACTGCTAGAAGTGAGGTCAGTGAGGTCAGACCTGAATAGAAGAAATGGAAGTGAATACATAGTCCATGAAAAAATAAATAGCTTTGAAATAGCCCAATACCTTCTGCATACACCATTCTTTTCACTCAGGCCATTATTTATTTACAATTAACAAGTTCCTAGTGTTAACTTGCATAAATCATTTATGGCTTCTTTTAATCTTAAAGAATTATGTTTGATTTACTGGAATCACTAAAATAAATTATTTAACAAAAAAATCTTAATTACTGATTTTGATAATTATTTTTTTAAGCTTTTATTATTTTATTTAGCTCCAATATCATAGCACAAGTTTCTTTATTAAAAACACAGATAAAATAAATTGATCTCATGTTTGCCAGAAAAATGTGCCTGCGACTTCTAGTCACAGTGAATGCATGTATTTAAAATAAACTGTTTCTGATTCTTTGTCATCTAGTCTTTAACCTTTGCTAGTTTTAAAATTTATTCTATGTTTTATCTTTCTTCAGCGTCTCTTAATGTGATCTGCCAAGTCAATTGAAGACAGGCCACAGCCACTATGAAGGCAGACTGTAAGCAGTAGGGGTGGTCACTGTTCTGTGCTATGGAAGTAAGAAACAGCCAAAGCAAATGCAGATAGAAACTGATGAGATTAGAGCCTCTGTGGCAAATTCCTTATGTGTGCTAGAGCTGACTTGATCCTACAGAAAGATACAAAATACACCTGGAGAGTGTTCTGCATGGCAGGAAATACAGAGAAAGCCCTTACACAAATGCTAGAGCGACCGGGGAGGTGGTAGATGTAATTTGGTGACCTGCTCTGAAGGGATCCTGATTCCTATCTGAATTTCTTCTTCCTCAGCAGGAGATATGTGGAAGCATGTCTATTATCTCTGCCAGCTTTTGCTCCATGGCCTTCTAGTGAACACTGCAACACAGGTTTCTTCTATTTCTTCCCAGCATCGTCTACTTTTATGTCAATAAATTATCCTTATCTGTTAGAGTTCCTGTCGTCTCCTTTACTGACCTTTTGTTCTCTATTTACTTGAAACATTTCTTATCATCTATCTTAACCCCTGGTGCAATCTTCCTGTCATTCTCTTCCTTTGCTTGCCTCTCCTTTATTTCACAGTGGCTTAACTTCATTTTGTAATATTTCCAGTCCTTTATAGTTTTTGTGTTTAGATCTTTTGAATGATCCTCTTGTATTGAGAACTTATTGTACTTCTTTCAATACTGACCTTTCTGGCCTTCTCATTTTCCTCTTTTTTAAAAGCCAAGAAAACAAAGAAAAAATTTATTACTACACTGCTAACATTCTATTTACAGGTAGCAGTCAATTTGGAAAAGTATAACTTTTGTGTGAAGCATCTTCCTTTTTCTTTTTTTCCCCTTACAACTTAATTCTGGAAGTCAAGGAAAGGTTATAACTGAAAATTGTTGATGATCATATATAAATATGTGAACCTCTCTAGGTTACAAACAGTCAGTGCAGTGTCAGACCACAGCAGAAAACATTTCTAGCATTTCAGGGACAGTTCTAGAGTTTATCAACCCTTCCCTATCTTTGCTTCTTTCTCTGTATCATTCGGCTATGCACTGTCCACTAATTTGACCCAATTAGATCCAATATTAATATATTTTCTCCAATTGGCTATACCTAACGTATCTTTGATCTTGAACAATGGGAAATGTTTATTCATTTTTTTTGATGTGAAGGTTGAAGAAGAGAGTTTTCCCACATATTTTCATTGTGTTGTTGGAAAACTTTCCTGATATAAGTTTGCTGTTCAAGCCTGCAAACATTTTCACTCAGTTTGCTCATGAAGTTCAAACTTTCAGCTATCACAGTGCTGGCTTTCATCGCATGACACAAAATGGGAGCATATGACAAGCGTATACTCAGTATTCACAGGACACTTCCAGGTCTCATTAAATAATATATGACCTTAATATATTTCAAAAAGAATTCCTACACTCACAGTCCTGTAAGTATTCATAAATACATTTAATTAGTGTAATTAGTTTTTATAAGTACACTTGATAAGTATAATTAGTCAGACTTTGAGCTTCAACTCTTTGACAGACTCAGGTTAATTTTCCTTTAGTGTGACTAGAGATTAATACAGGCATTTTTTTCTTGAGATGTACACAGAATTATGTCAGAAGAAATTCCAAATCAATGTATCTAGAGAGGATTGTCAGTAAGTCCTTTTGCAGTCTCGGAAACCTTGTTTTGTCATTTTCTTATGTTTTCTAACCCCCTGGAATACCTTTTTTTCTTCTTTTTATTTAAAAAGTATAATCATTTTCAGTTGCAAATAGGCAAACCAGTTTCTTCAGATAAGTTTTTCTTTACAAAAAGTGTTTCAGTGCCTTTTTTTCCTTACCAAGCAGGTACATAAATGTGTGGTGTTTAAACATGAATACATCTTTAATGAAAACATCACATTGTGATACCCAAGTTACCTTGCCACAGACACTTTAGAAGGGCTAGCACCTCAGTACTCACAATAGCCCATTATAATTCAGGCAAACATGTAAATGCTACAAATGATACAAACTGAGCTGGCATTTTACATTTCCTATGACACAATTCAAAGCACTCTTTTTCTCGTATCCTTATAATGCCTATAGAACTTTCTATTATGAAACTGAAACTACCCCCTCAGAATCTGCATAATTATTGCTGTTCATCAGAACACAAATTCTCTCTTCTTAATTGTCTTCTTCCTCCCATCAGGATTCTGTCAAAAGCTCTAAAGCTATCCTGACTTTTAAACATTATTTTTAACTTTCACTTCTTCAGATAATGTTTGTATATACATGCAAAGTCTACAATTGTCCTAATTTTATGCTCTGTACCCTCTCAAACTCTTACGGCATATAAGTGTTTCTACCTCTTCACAGTTTCACATTGCAGACTGCAAATTTCCGGAATTTCACACTTGCACCTTGCTTTTACTCTATTTTCTATGAATATTTGTAACATTTTGGTTTCCTCCTATATTAAGTCTTCAGGCTTTTTTCCCCTGTGACAGTTTTTCTTCCTTGTTCCTTCATGCCCATTGCTATAAGGAACTACAGGTGCTGAATTCCCAAAATGTTTTCAACGTTTGTTCACTGACCAGATCCATATTCTGAATTTCCTCTTAGTATGTAAATGCATCTGAAGTGTGAAACTTACCCTACATATGCCCTGCCTTAAAAGTTGGAGATATTGTTTCGGCTATCAGTCATCAATCTGAACTCTTCAGTTTCCTCTTCTTTGCCTACCACATTCCCTCCGTCCCCCACCATCACCTTGCTGTGTAAGTACCACTTCACTAAATCTTGCCGAAGGTGTGGGGTCAGGTTCTTCCCAGCAGTTCTAAGCATTTCAAGATAGACAGGCTCTACACAGGGTTTCTTGCATAAAATATAATCCCTGAGAAAATAAATAAATAAATAAAAGAATATAAAATAAACTTCTGATGAGATGTCCTTTCCTTTGGAGTGATCCTTTTTTTCTTTTGGTTTGGCTTCAAGGCTCATCTCAAATCTCAGTTGTTAAAAAATTCTACTTTTTTTCTTTCTTATGTTACAATATCTTATTTTAACTTTTCCTTGCACTGTTTCCTTATGTTTTTCTTTTGTCACACAATTTTTTTGTTTAGATGTTTTTGTTTGCTAATATGTATCCCACCAAATGTAAATCAGAATGTTTTCTATTCTTTCATCATTGAAATCCACAATTCTACTTTGTGATCAGGCAATCTTTTATTAGCTCTTGTCTCTAGAATGACAGATACATGGTTCATTCCTACTTAGCCTCTATGTTTCTCTAAACAGGAGTTCAATATCTGATAATTTTCATTATTACAGCTTTGTAACAGAGACCAGAAGCCGAGCAGAGAGATTTCCCAGATAGCAATTAAAAACTGGAAGGAGTTTAGAATTAATGGGTGTACACTAATTTCCTTCCAAACTATTGCATAACGGAAGACACTAACAGAAGGATAGTGCTTCATACCCTGAAGTATGTGTTAATATTTTGCAGCAAGAGAAGAAGTAGCAACTAATTATGTAATGTTTCAGGGATCACTTGTCCTGTGTTCTGCAACTTGCAGTAGTTATACCACAGGCTGACATTTCATTTCCTTGATATCAGAGTGTTAGGTTTTGGTTCTCTAATTAAATGTTCCCCTTCTAATACAATATTAAATTAGTAAGAGTGAATTGTTAAAGTTACCTGTACAAATTATCTCTTTTAAATCATAGAGAAGTTAACAATTTCATACTACACATTTTGTCTTATGTCAGCAACTTAGAGAAAATGATTCAAATCAGTAAAATTATCATACTTTGGGAAGTTTGGCTTAATATTAAAGAAATAGTTGTGTTCACAGCAGAGTACTTACTTTTACTGATGCTTTCCTTAATATTTACTCTTGTAAAGAATTTTTTAAAATGCATTTTTCATTAAAATTCTAGTTCTTTATACTCAGATTTATGATATACATATATTTTAAACTACTCCTAAGTTCATTGTTTCCAGTCATATTGTACAATGCTCGTTTTGTCTTTTGGATTTTAATAAAATAATGATAGTAATTTTGCTGCAAGGAAAAGGAAATTTATGGAATAAGGGAAGAACATTTGATTGCTTTGCTTAGAAGAATCACTGTATTGCCATCTTAGACATACACTACTTCTGAGAAACAAATAAAAGCAATGATTGATAATTCTAGCTTCTTAGATCAAAATTCTGAGCATTTATTTTTAGGACAACCTTTTAGAAGGTTCAGTATAGCTGGCAAGAGAAGAGGAAATGTCATAAGAATCCAGAAGGAAACAGACTCTCCAGTACTTTTCCCAAGCATTTTTTTAGTTCAAATATAGTGTTGCAAAACACAAATGACAATTGCAATTAATACTACAGAATTTCTGTTTATTTGTCCCAACCTCTCATCGAGCTGGGACATCATTCTAAATCCATCACACCATATGGTCAGGCAAATGACCAGATCATTTACGTGTTTGCCAAGCTGTCACAAACATCTATCTTTGCTTTACAAAGCTCAAACTATAAAAGAGCGAGAATTCGTTAATTTCTTAAAAGACACTGGTCAAGAACGCTACTATGTCTGCCATGCTATGGCATGATAGAGCTGCCTACATTAGTGGAACTGAATCTAAGAACCAGTAGATTCTAGTTTGCAGTGGCTCAATGGTCTATATTTATTTACTTTGAAACTCAGCTCTCCTCTCATCTCACAGCTTCCAATTTCCTTTTAAGTTTCTTTCATTTCCAACAGGAATTAATTGTCCTGTATTTATTCTGAAACTCTCTTGAACAATGATGAGCTACATTGTATTGAACAAATAATAAAGTAGAATGCTGCACCAGTCTGTTGTTTTGCGAGGAGGAAAGCTACTATGAGTCAGTTATATTGAAATGCTGTACATTTTAGCCTCCTCCTTACCTAAGATGTCTTCCAGGATTCCACTAAAACATGAGTTAAGGTTTGCCAGCAGCAGAGATGCTCAATTTTCAGGAGTAATCAAAATCACTATGATATTTTAAAATTATTTTCTGGTGTTTTTCATGTATCTTATCTTAGAAGTAATAAACTAGGTGAGGGAAACAGCTATTAGATTCATGGTCAGAAACTACACTGAAGGCTTAGAGAAACAAGACATCTTCCTTTGCACTAGTTACTGTATTTAAAAAAACTGTCATTTCACAGACTAGGGGGACAGCAGGGCACAAAGAGGGGATAGATTGTACAGACTAGAACCACACATTCAGAACTGAACTTTGTGAGAAAAGGCAGTAAATAAAGCTGTGGAGAGAAAAATATAAAGTTCTGGTACTTTTGAGGAAAACAAACACTCTATTATATGTGCTGCAGTATGAAGATTAGGAAAATGGAGGCTTTAGAGTAAGTAGAAGCAAGAATAAAAATGGAAGCCATTGACATGATGGTGGCTGATGAAGAAAGAAAACTGAGAGCAGTCTCCCTGAAAAGGAGGATGCTCAGGAAAAGAAGTCTCAACAAACTGAAGTGGAAACCTAAATTCTTCTGAAGGATGAAGTAACTTTTAAAACAAGTACCTTACAACCGATCAGCATTCCCATTATGAGGAATTCTGAGACTGTTCATATGCTCCTAGAAAATTCTGTTAGTTCCTCATGTCTGTGAGACGGATAATTTTTTACTTCCTGAACCAGTGTCAGTAAAAGCAGTAGAAATGGATTTGTTTTGTGTCCAATAAAACAAGCTAGTGGTATTTAAAGAAAAAAAAGGAAAATAAATCTTTATCTCAGCAATGCCCAGTACTGCCTAAGCATTGAATAAATCCTTATGAACTTGTATAAAGAGAGTAAAATTTTTTTATTAGCAATACTTATTGTTATTTATTCAAAAAAATCTTCATTGCACAGGCTAAGGGACAATCCTGTATTTCTATAGAAAGAGCCATTATATATAGACCATAATAAACACGTGAAAGAACTTTGAAGAGCTTTTGAGCTAGAAGTTGATTCTGGTTGTTACCATGCAAACAAGCACAACACATTTTGTGAGTCACCCAATACAACTAGGACTTTGATTGTAATGTAAACAATTTTCTACATCTGTTTATTTAGCCTAAACAGCTTTATTGCTGTGCCCAGAATACTGAAAATCTTTTGTGTTATCACATTTTCTGCACAGCTCTCTCTAGAGTTAAAGCAGATCTCACAACAGGATTTCTTGGATGACTGTTCTGCACAAGGAATGAACTTACAGACAGCACAGATAAAACAGTCTAAATTTGGATCTATCAACATAAAGGAAAGGGTAGGTGATTTTCAAATCAAAAAGAAACTGGGTAAACGGCATATTTTCCAATTCTTAAGAAAAAGCAAGAAAGGATCCTAGAACCAGGGAATGAAGGGAAAAATATTTTACTGTGCTTTTTTAAAAACCATCAGAAAGATAAAAATTAATGTGACACTGACAGTGGGGACTAATATTAAAAACTGCTGTAGCTACCGTTGTCTGATTCTTGATGTTAAGTGTAGGGCTGAGAATTTTTGCGAGGTGAAAAACTAAACTACTTCATTATGATTTTAAGCTTTAATAAACTTCATTCTCTGGTCTAGGCAATTCTATCACATATTCACTTAATTGCTGTAACTGCTTAATATCACCATGCATCATTTTGATTTTGTAGTCATGGAATAATTAGACTAAGTGATGCTATGAAAATGAATTGTGATGAAGCATTTTTTATAGGATTTGTCTGCATGCTTTTTAAATACAGTATAAATCATATCTGTAAGCCCCTTTCTTGGTTCGATGGAACACCACAGGAAATTCTTTATAAAATGCAGACTTGCCTCTCAAGCAAATAGGTGCTTGCAAATCAGGTTAAGGCAAGAAGTTCTACAAAGAACATGGTGGACAGTACATTTGTCCAATAATCTCCAATAATACTATGCTTATGGGCAGGATTATGAATAGAGAGTGGAAAAAAACAACACCAATAATAAAATACAGATGAAGAATCCTTCAGAGGAATCAAGGATTCAATCAAGGAAGATGAAACTTGACAACAATGGCACTAGTCTTTTCAATCCACTTCACTGAGACTTCTGCATTTTCACAAAGATCTTTCTCTTAATGCATTCGGTGATGCTTGTATATATTTAATCTCATGTTTCTCTTGACTGTGAGGCACAAGAAGACTCTTCAGAAAAAAAAAAGGAGTTTTACTTTGTCAGTATAGAATATTGTCATTTTAGGCCAAATTTTGCCTATGTTTCTGTTTATATTTTGCTTTTGTTCCCTCAACAACTGAATCTTTCTCTTCGGAATGAATTGTCAAATGCTAGTACGGAAACTACAAAATAATTACATTGTATGTATTAACATGTTGAGTTTATGATCTTTATCAAGATTTTATGATGATTATAAAATATAACGGAGTACTAAGAGATAATTAATACAGAATGAGCCAACATTAGAGATCACCATTTGTTTTTCAATATAAGCATCTGCACTCTAAAGTAAAAAATTACAGTCTACAATATTTCACTGCAGTTATAGAAAAACTGCAGTTTTTCTTTGGCCAGATTCTCTTGTAACACTGAAGTCAAACTGTTTATCAGCTCATGTAATTCACTACACATCTCAGTGTATTATGAGTACTTAAATCAAAATTAAATTCCAAATAATAACCAGAAATACATAAGAGATATATTATCTATTGCTATATAAGAAATATAAGAAACTGTATCTGGTCTGCTTTCAACTGAATACTTCAAAAGCAGAACAGTACTAGTGTAAATAGTACCAAAAGGATTTTTGTTAATACATTGTATGAATAGATGTTTTGAATACCATTTGCAATAAATTAAGACATCTCCTTTTTGTAATAACCACCTTTTAGTTAATATGTTTTGGTTTATTCCATATCTATTCCATTACATTTAAAAATTTCTTTGTGTAAGTCAGCTGAATATTCTATTAAGATCTTGTCAAGTGCTAGAAACAATAGACATAGAGATCTGCACAAATTACAAGAGTATGTTTCATTCAGAAGTGTTCCTCCTTCTTTTTATTTACCATTGGTGAGCATCTGCATAACTGGCTTTTGAGGGATGTTTTTGAAATATCTGTGTGCTTGATAGTTATGGGTGTGTCACTTCTCTGTAACAAGAGGCTGGAAGAGGCTAAACCCAAATCAGGAGGAGCAGAAGTGGGATCAGTAAGATTTCCTTGACTAAGGAAGAGCTAAAGGTAAATGAAGTTCTTGTCACCTTTGGGTCATGCTGTTAGCACTCCCTTTCTTGGTAAAATTAAAAAAAAAAAAAAAAATTGACTACAAATTAAAAGATAAAGCCTTTGTATCAGATTTAATTTCCCTGAAGTAATAAGCTTAATTTGTAGAGGAGGCAATGGGATCTTTGTTCCCCCTCCTTAAGGGCGTTGCTCTATTTTATACATATGCAGCTGACATTCAGATGTTTTAGATGCTAATACACAAGCTTACGTTTTAACGAAACAATCACAGCAGACGCAGCAATAGACAGGCTTCCTACCTTACTTCTAATGGCTCCATCAAGTGGCCCACATGCTCTATTACAGCCAGACGTTTGCCTTTGAACTTGCACCCAGATTCTGTTCTAGCTAAGTAAATAAAGTATCAATAAAATTGAACAGAAAAAGATTGCTCAGTGCTACCAACTCGATGTATTTGGGTCAGATCAGAATGACTTGGTAAAAATATTTTGTCTTTTTCTGTGTTCTAAAATAAGCAGCTTTTGCAAAGCAAATTTGTTGTCATGAAAGCCTTCTACTCCCACTAATATATTTTGAGCACAAAAAGAAAGCTTACTCCTCGGTAGCCCTTATACTTCACTTATGAGTAGCTCTGGGGGCATATGATTATACAGTATTTTTGAAAATGAGAGTTGTCACCTTCAGTATTATTCATGTCTCCTAACTTTTGATGGTAACAATACAGAGAACCCTGCCATTTTATCTTTCTGTTCTAAGATAAAAGGAATAATGCCCTAAAAGTGCCTATTTCTCTGCACTGAGTGTGAAGAGGACCTAAGGGTGACGAGTTGAGATATTCACATCTACACTGTGTACAGTTACAGTTAGTCAGATAAATCACACATCTTTTCTCTGTCAAGGGGCTTGGAAATATTCCAGAGACATAACAACAGTGGCATATTCTCCCATTTAGATTGAGAGAGTTATCTCTTTTAGACATCCTCATACTGATGTTTTGTTGTGATGTTAGGTTCTTCTCTTCTAGGGCACCTACACTACAACAAGGGAAAGTAAGCAAATTTATGAAAGAGGGATCATTTTCAAATCATCTGAACACTTCTTTAAAACACTCTCTAAAGAGCTTAATTTCATTTAGCAAAAAGGTTTTATGAGGAGTAACTCATGAGGAACTGCCATGAAAATTAAAAATGTAGTTCAGGGATTTAATCTTCGTATCACAGCCGGGAGTCTCCATATGCTGGAATAACAAGTGAATATGCAGCTCTAGGAATTGTGACTTACAAAACCTCTTGATAGAGTTAGATTTTTAATTTTTAGCTATTCCACGTTTTCTTAACCTTCTCAATAGCTGTCTTAGAGGTCAATGAAACCAATGATGTCCTGAAGTAAGACAGTATTTGTTAACTCCAGCAAAGAATCATACTTGGGCATGCGGAATCTCTCTTTTTTCTTGTAGATGTTTTGTTGGTTTGTTTGTTGTTGTTGTTATTGTTTTTTCTGTTTGGGGTTTTTTTGTCTTTTTGTTTGTTTGTTTTTGTTTTACTTTGGTGTGATTTTGTGTTTGTGTATTACAACCCTGATGAGAATTCCAGCATATTTTTAAGACAACACAGGGGTCCTTGATGTCTTTTACTTCAACCTACAAAGCAGCAGCACCCACTTCTTTTAGTCAGCATCCATTCTCTTTTCCTAGATCATGAGTAACATGGGATCCTGCCTACTCAAATCACAAATATTAGCTGTGTCTAAGAACTGAACACATTTGTTGAAGATAAATACCCACAAGCATCCAAGTACGAATTTCGAGTCGTCATTTGAGTATTTAATAATGAAAAAAACAGTGGTTTGTTCCCTTTAACACCAACAGATTGGACTCATTTTATTTTGGATTAGGGTTCCTGCTGGAAAATCTTTTAAGAAAGAAAGGATAACAGCTATATAACACATTTGTTTGAAGGAGAAAGGGGCTGGAAACATGCAATATGCCTTAAAGCTATTTAGAATTCTAAAAATGAAGATTGGAATTTAAAAAAAAATCAAAGCATCTAACCTCTGCTTAAGTCATGAACCATATAAATGAGGCATATTTTAGCATGTGAACTGCTAAAAGCTAAGTCTACAAACTAGGATATTACAGATTCGCAGAGGCAGAGTAACTCAGGTTGGAAGGAATATCTGGAAAACATCTACGTGATCCAAGCAACTTAGATCAGGTTGCTCATGGCTCTGTCAACATTTTATTATCTTCAAGGACAAATAAGCCATGGCCTTTCTCAGCAACTCTTACATTGTTTCGCTACCCAGTGTGAATCACTTTTTCCTAGTAGCTATTCAAAATTTTGCAACTTTGAAACTCTTCCTCACCTGAGGGAGGTCCAATCCCTCATATTCCAAGAGAGTCTCCTAATCCTCAAATCTAATTCCACTGTGGGAAGAACATATTCCTGACTAGTCCTCATAAAGCCCTATTGGGTTTCTAAGAATATATGGTAAGACAAAGTAATGTAGGTAAAAGAAGGAGCTAAATAAAGCAGTTAGTTAGGTATTCATTTCAGTTCACAGTTTTACTTTCTGATCCCTGGACAGAGAGAAAACATACATTTTAGAGTAAGGAGTCATTGGATTAATGTGTGAAAATTTAATTTTGGAAGAAAATAGTAATTATGTTGACAACTAACAAAACTGCTCATTAATAAGTTACAAAATAAATACTAATTTATGTATTATCAGGCATATATATCGTTGTATTTAAATCTGTGATCAGTATACTGTATTGCTATATAATTATATGTTATTTTAGTATTCGCCCTGAAGCTAATTTAGATTTAGCTTAGATGTTTATTTAGAATTCTCCTTCTAAAATAACTGCATTTAAAACTTGGGCTTCCATGAAACATGAAGGAAGTTCTACTGAATCAGAGTCCGATGTCTATGTTTTTAAAAGATCATGCATATTTTTAAATGATTCCGATTTCTATTGAGTATGTTATATTATTTTTGATCCTATATTTAAAAAATAGCAAATACTATCATAGCAATGTAAAAAAAATATATGAAATGAATGTTTTGCCTACTTTCAGTAACATGACTTGCAAAATATTTGTAACCAAACATTAAGTGCTACTGAATTATTATAAGCTAAGCAATTCTTCACTTCTGAAGCTGGCCTGTTTGGGACAACATTAAGATTAATAAAATTTAGTGCTATTTTCTGATTATTTAAATATTAGAAGACAACTTGATTCCTAATGTAAACCAATTACAAAAGATCTAAGTCTGTTTTGTGTTTAAGTAAAAGTTAACTACAAAATGATTGCAAAGATTTAATCAGTCCAAGAGTAATGCCTATTTAGTGATTAGCAAGGCTTCCTCTACTTACTGTGTCACAACAATCCATTCTAATCTGAAAAAATAGAGCACAAAACTTTAAATCAAATATCTCTTTAAGTCAAATATCTCTTTAAGTCAAATATCTCAGCTTACTTCAAACTGCAGAGATGACTTTGTGGAACTGTCTGTGATATCTCTTATGATAAAGCCATAAGCCTTTGTATTATTATTCTATCTTTTTCATCTCTTGTGTGGTAAGTCCCCAATCAATATTCTCCCTAGCAAACAGAAATCTCTTTTAGGCTCTATTTCCCAAGAATCTGAGAGAAGGAAAAAAAAAAAATCTGTTTATACTTAAAAGGTTATGTTTCCCAAAAGACTGTAGTTATTTAAGCAGCTCATGCTCCCACTTGTTTGTTCTCCTTGGTTTAAAGTATCTGTTACCCACTGTCACACAGACTTAGCAAGTAGGGATTAAACTGTAGAAACCTACCTTGAATTTTTTTATACTTTTACGTAAGAAAACATGAGCTATAAGAGTAATGTGAATTTTATTGATAGCAAATGGGTCATAAGATCTGTCACAGGCTCTTTTTATTGCAGACAAAACTCTTACAGGGCTTCCTTACAGCAAACTGGAACTATTAGAAGGAAGACAATTTGCAGTGTTTCTGTGGTCGTTTGTTTTTTTCTGAATATGTAGTCCAATGCTAACAAAGATGAATTGTTATAAGCTCTAATGACAGTTTCCTACTGATTTAAGACTTTTGTCCTGCTGCCTTTCTTGCCGCAATAAGCACAGCTCCCTAACTCCCACAGAGCAAGAGAGAGCACAGAATGTAGCAGTTTGTGTCTAAATGCGTGTTGACTGCCTCACCAATACATGTTTTTTGACCAAGAGTTTATTACACTAAACAGAATGTAGAAAAGATGTATTAGGAAATTATCCTAAGATCCACAGTATTATCAGATGTATTTTACAAGTTTTTAGCAATTAAAATATCCAGGGATGCATTATTTCAATATAGGAATTGTTGAAACCTTCCTTAGAAATTAAATACACGCTTGTAACACAGATAGGTCTACTTTACATGTGAAGTACAAATCACACCACAGAAATTTCATAGGCTTGGATAATTTTCCTTTCAACTTACATGTATAATTATAGCTCAGTAACTTGGTAATTAACTGCTATACCTGCAAACATTGAGTTGCCTGAAACTTAAGATTAACATATTTTTATATAGGTATATAATATCAAGCATTTCACTATATGTCTGCCATTTTTTAAAAATCTTTCTTTATGAAATAATAATGCATAATTTTTACAATAATACAAAAATCCATACATCTCAGGGTAAGTGCTTCTGCAGCAAGACTACTACTGATGAGGGTAAGTCTCAGGTGCAATAGCACTCTCCTGGCTAGTAGCTCCCTGCCTGTGTCTTACGGGTCACATACACGAGAAAAGCTTTCATCGGCTCTGCTGAATTGTAAGAACTTTTGGTGAAAGACAGGTCACAAATCATAGTTTACTTTGGTAGGAGTAGCCACCGATACCTCAATATCTAACAATGCAGCCCAATCTAGCGGCACTGTAGATAGCATATCCCAACACATCTGCCTCCCCATGTACTGCACAATATGACAAGAAAATTTTCATTTCTCTTTGCTTTGTGATGACTGCACACCAATGTTGTATTTTTTCGTTAATGCAGTTGTTGCCAGTGAGACCATCAGCACCTGGACCGTAGAGAATAGGCCATCCTTCAACTCTTTAGACGAACATACCAGGAAGATGATCCAAAGTCAGAAAGGCTGAGCTTGCGATGTCAGCTGTCTAAATTATGGAGTCAAACAGGGGCTTTTCCTTCCTTTAAACTCTACCCAGAAACAGTGTAGTCTGGTCAACCTGCTGATAAAGGTATGTTTTGTTGTATTTTTTTTATAAAAATCATCAGCACAATAGTCAGCTCTGAATAGTCAGTAAGAGATTCAAATCTGCTCTATGTGCTTGCCCACAGCACATACCTGGAATGGATCCATACCTGCTGGGCAGAGAACTGAATGCTCCTTTGAAGAGGTGAATCAAAGACTTCACTTTCTTCCGCAAATCCAGGATCAGAAGAATAGAGGTTCTTTATGTATAACAACAAGCATGTCCCAGAACATGCCTGTCTTTTGCTGAAGACAGAGCCAGGTGTTGTTAACAGGTGGCATCAACAGTGCCTAAAATAGCAAGCAAGAGACCAAGTTCAGGGCAAGTCCAGGGAGGACCAAGAAGCAGCAAAAGGAGGCCAGGTCACAAACGGGACTGAAGAGGTAGCAGCAATGGTGGTCTGAAATCTGCCAGAGAAATAGAGCCACATGAACCAAGAGGCCCAGGCATAGCACTGAGGGCCCTCTGGGAGTGTAGGGCCAGAGCCAGGGACACCTACAGCACTGCTCAGACAGGGACTTAAGGCCCAGAGCCAAGCTGAAATCGGATTCCTGGGCCAATGGGCATGAGGAAATGGGAGGCCTCAGGAGAGAGCAGGCAGGGGCTGGAAGGACTGCTAGTGTCCTCAGGGCCATGATAGCCTTCTATCCAAAAGCGCTGTGCAGCTCTGTGAAAGGGAAGCAAACTACCCTGAGCTGCACTCAGAAGCGCAGCTTGTTTGAATGCATGCTGTTTTAAGATTAAGAGCTGTTTGCTGGTTTAATTGACTGAGCCAACATCAGTCTTTTTCCTCGTACTGCTGCCAGGCAATTCTCCAGCTGCAGAGCTGTCTGAAAGAATGGTCCCTGCATGTGTTGACAAGGGTCCTATTCTCTTTTGGACAAACAAGTCACTTCCCTCTGCAAATGTGTCATTTTGTACAGTTATGCACAAAATGAGACAGCTGCCTCTGAGCTCAGCAGAGGCGTTTGTTTGTAGCAATCACCTGAAAGGCGAACAGGCATTGTAAAGAGCCTTGAAGAACTGAAGAGGTAGGCGGTTTGCTCTTATACTACATCTACAATCAGAAGAGACTCTGCATCTAGATATGAGAGTCTGCACAACCTCATATCTGCTCTGAAGATTGCCTTCTTCGTAAAAGAGCTAAAGTGTATCCCAAGAAAAAGGAAGGCAGGCAAGATTGCCAGGGGGCCTCCATAGATCAGCAAGGAGCTCCTGGACTTACTTAAGTGCAAAAAAAAGCCTACGGGGAGTAGAAGCGGAACAGGTTACCTGAGAGGACTACCAAGAAGTTGTCCAAGCAGCCAGGGTTCAGATTAGGAAAGCTAAAACCCAAATAGAATTAAATCCAGCCAGGGACAGAAAGGGGAAAAAGAAGAAATTCTACAGGTATATCAGTGATAAAAAGAAGGCCAAGGAAGATGTGGGCCCTCTCTGGAAGGAAACTGAAGACCTGGTCATGAGGAGTATGGAGAAAGCTGAGGTGCTCAATGACTTCTTTGCCTCAGTATTCACTGGCAAGGGCTCCAGCCACATGGCCCAAGCTGCAGAAAACAAAGGTACGAACTGGGAGAAGGAAAGTCTGCCCACTGTAAGTAAAGATCAGGTTCAATACCATTTAAAGAACCTGAAGGTGCACAAGTTCATGGGACCTGCCAAGATCCATCCACGGGTTCTGAGGGAACTGGTGGATGAAGCTGCCAAGCTGATATCCATCATATCTGAAAGGTTGTGGCAGCCTGGTGAAGTTCCCACTGACTGGAAAAGGGAAACATAACCCCCGTTTTCAAGAAGAGAAAAAACTACAGGCCAGTCAGTCTCACCTCTGTGCCTGGCAAGATTATGGAGCAGACCCTCCCAAAGGCACATAGAAAGCACATAGAAAATAAAGATGAGGTGATTTGTGTTAACCAGCATGGCTTCACCAAGGGCAAGTCATGCCTGACAAACTTGGTGGCCTTTTATGATAAAGTTACTGTGTCAATAGATAAAGGAAGAACAACTGGACTTGTGCAAAGCGTTTGACACTGTCCTGCACAACATCATGGTCATCAAATTGGAGAATGATGGATGCAGCACTCGCTGGATAAGGAATTGGCTGGACAGCTGCACTCAGAGAGTTGTGGTCAATGGCTCATTGTCCAAGTGGAGACCAGTGAAGAGTGGTGTTCCTCAGGGATTGATGCTGGGACCAGTGTTATTTAGCATCTTAGAAGGAAACATGGACAGTGGGATCAAGTGCATCCTCAGTACATTTGAAGACAACACCAAGCTGAGTGATGAAGTTGGCACACTAGAGGGAAGGGATGCCATCCAGAGGGACCTGGACACACTTGAAAAGTGGGCCCATGCCAACCTCATGAAGTTCATCAAGGCCAAGTTCAAGGTCCTGCACCTGGGTCAGGAAAATCCCAAGCAAAGATATAGTCTGGGTGGAGAATGGCTTGAGCGCAAGCCTAAGGAGAAGGATCTTGGAGTGTCAGTTGATGAAAGATTCAACATGAACCATCAGTGTGCACTTGCAACCCAGAAGGCCGAATGTATACTGGGATGCATCAAGAGAAGCATGACCAGCAGGTCAAGGGAGGAGATTTTGCCCCTATACTCTGCTCTTGTGAGATGCCACCTGGAGTATTGCATCCAGTTCTGGGGCCCCAAACACAAGAAGGACATCGAGCTGTTGGAGCAGGTCCAGAGGAGGGCCATGAAGATGATCAGGGGGTGAGAGCACCTCCCCTATGAGGACAGGCTGAGAGAGCTGGGACTCTTCAGCCCGGAGAAGAGAAGGCTCCGAGGGGGCCCTATACTGGCCTTCCAGTACCTGAAGGGGGCCTACAGGAAAGATGGGGAGGAACTTTTTATAAGGGCATGTAGTGACAGGAAGAGGGGAAACGGTTTTAAACTGGAAGAGGGTTGATTTAGACTAGATATCAGGAAGAAACTCTATACTGTGAGGGTGGTGAGACACTGGAACAGGTTGCTCAGCAAGGTTGTGGATGCCCCCTCCCTGGAAGCATTCAAAGCCAGGCTGGATGGGACTTTTAGCAACCTGGTCTAGTGGGAGGGGTCCCTGCCTATAGCAGGGGGGTTGGAACTAGGTGATCTTAAAGGTCCCTTCCTACCCAAACCATTCTATGATTCTATGATTGTACGAAAGTGAGATAGCAGATGTAGAGCATGGACAGAAGACAAGGTCAGAACCAGGGTGTCCCAGTGTAACAGAAGGGGGCACCCACTGATAACAGATGCTAACTGGTGTAGCTGAGAGAAACTGAGGAATCATTTTTGAAACTCGATCTTTTCACATTTTGGATCATTAATTCCCTTTTCCACTTTCTTTTTAATGTTCTTCAGTTTCTATTTTAAGAACCATCTTAAGAAATATCCTGCATTTATTTCCATGCGCTACTTACTACCTAAGACAAGTGAGAGCAACAAGTATGGTTAGCTTAAACACTTCACTGAATGGTAGGAGTAGACCAAAATCCTTAGCTCTCTGTCAGGTCATCCAACCTCCACTCTGCATGCTGGCAGCACATCCAACTTTCCTCATTCTGCCAATAGTCCCTTGCTCAGGTGGGAAGCACCCATGAAATTAGTGACCAAACATAATGCAAGTGAATTCTCCCTACTCTCCTTCCTGGATGCTCCTGTAACACCTGGAGCTGGTTCAGAGGATTTCACTTAAATGCTCACCAAACATGATGAGAGGTTTTTACATTTCCAAGTGAAAGAAAGGAGGGATAGTTTGAATAGTGAAATGGCTTTTGAGGAAGAATGCTGAGATAGAGTAATTTGTTCCCTGAGTCATTAAATAGTAACATGCTTCCTGGCAGGAGCAAGAAAATAGAGCAGAAGTAAAGCTCTTTGAGCAGCAGAAATACATTATTTTTGAGTAAAACCCAACTGAGAAAACAGGCATGCCAGAAAAATGGCTGCTGCCAGCTGTCCAGGAAATGACAACAGCATGAAAAAGCTTAATATAGGTAGAGATGAATAGGTGACATAATGAGAACAGAGCTGCTGTCCTCAGGAGGAGCTAAGTGGACTAATTGTTTTATTCATTCCTGTCTTTCCTTGGTCTTTTGAAGAACTTTGAAGTAATATGACTATCTTCTTTTAGTGTAAATGTCTATCATTCTCTACAGTTAGACATAGGTAATAAAGAAAGATGGCAAAAAAGAGAAAAGAAACTGAGTTAGTTTGAAGAAAAAGATAGTATAAAAATAAGGGATAAAAGTTATCAACTTAAGACAAACTAATTTAATAGCCTGAATCACCAGCTTGTTGATCTTTCTGAACATCTTTCTTCAGCTGTCTAAGAATAGTAATTTCATGTGAGTGGGGGCATTTTGTAACAGCTAAGTAGTAATCACGACCTTCATTTGTTTATTACTATTCAGGTCTTGTTAGTTTCAGAATTTAATTGATTAAACTTTATATTGCTATATATTCAAATCTGAAAACAATCTTCCTCATGCTTTTATATAAAATACAGAATTAATTATTCAGGCACATCTATGTTTGTTCCGAGACACTGTAGTCCTTGAAGAAAACATTTCTAGAGAGAACCAATAGGTCAAGGACAATTTTACTATGGTATTTTTATGAGCATATCCCAGAAAATCCCCTTCTGTTGCACTGGAAAATTTGACAATTTTTCTTATCAGTCCCTAAAAAATGTACAGTAAGCTGAGATCACCTACTTAAGACAGATTTGGATCTGATGAAAGCAAATATTACCAAATACTGCAAATGAAGCCTCACTGTCCCATATCTAATTAGGTAGACACTTAATTAACATTGCTTAGTTAATTAATTAATATTAGTATATAGCCATTTTCCCTCTCTTCTTCTTTCATTCTGAAGAAGCTAGTATGTTCATTTAATTACGCTGTTAATTAGATGAATCATTCATTCAAATCTTTAACAGGAATATAGTGCCTTTCTAAGAGTTAGTGGAAAGAGCTTTCTACTCCCGTGTTATGTATCCATGCCTGAGGCTGTGTGATGGATTTCTTTCCGCAAGGTTTGCAGCCGGTTTGAGTGCTTTCTAACAAAAGCAGTATTCAGATCCCACTTTGCTCAATATTTGAGGACTTAATATGCTCTACCATATTATATACCTGCATTTTTTTCTGTCACATTTATAACATAATTTTCAATGTTTATGTTCTAATTGGGATGGGACTGAGTGACCAGCCAGTTCTGAAGAGAATTTTAAATAATTTACTAAGATTCAAACTTGATCAATTTTAGCCTCTCTATTTATACCCTACTCATATACTTATGTTCTTAGCTAAACTGATTTGCATCATGAGGGCCAGGTTATTGGTAGTGCTGGGTGATAATGAACTTCTCTCCTGCAGTCTCACCCATGCAATGCACAGGGTAAACAACACATGCAATAACTGTTTAGAAAGCAATAGCAGTTTAGAAAGGATCAGTCACTGTCACTTACCAAAAAATCAGCTTGACATTTCAGTGTCACTATTCAGTGGGTTTTAGTGCTGTTCTGATGTTACAGTACACTACACTCACACGTGCCTCATTCTGCTAGATATTCTGCCCTTAAATATGAAAAATCATCCAGACAATATTTTTGCTCCTGTTACCTTTTTTTCTGTTAAGCTTCTCTTTAGCATCATACAATGTGCTTTACTTCACTGCAGCTTACAGGATGAGTGTAAGAAACAAGTTAGCAGATTTTCCAAGCAATACAGCTTGCTTTGTGTGCTTCCCCACTGCTAGAGGTAGGATCAATATTTCTATTTTGAAAAGAGTGATTGTGGTGCTTATATAGGAGAATAAATAATAATGGCTGTGCATTTAGTGCATAGATTAAGCAGATTTACTGCAGAGAGACTTTACAGTGGCTTCTTTGGCAACTTTGCCCATATCCTTCAAAGCATCTAGCAAGCCCTATCCTGGCCCCAGCATCTTCAGCACGAGTTAAGAACTATTTATGTGTTGTATTTAATATTTATTTCAACTACAGCACAGTTCTTGATGACAAGAGCTTCAGAGCTGCCCTACTCTCCCTGCAGGCAGTTGGTTGCTGTGCTGGCTGTCAGTGAATAGGCTCTGTGGCAATGAGTCATGGACATGCTGTTGTCAGTGGAATAGCTCCAACCAGGTGTGTGGAAGGTATCCCTGCTTCTTCCCTTCTAGCCTGGGAGCCTGGTAAAGAGGATTTCAGTCCCTTTTGTCTAAGGTAACAAATAAATAGCCTACTGAAATAGAGACTGACTATAAAAAGTGTTTTCCTTCACTCACTGCTTTTCGTGCATTATTGCCTTAAATAGTGAGAGATGAATTCTGCACTGTTATCAGAGAAGGATTAAAACGATGGACCTCAAGTGAAAAGGGTCACTCCTTGCAATCCAGAATAGGCATCAGTGCCCACCAAGGAGCGAACATTTTCCACTGCCCACCTCTCTCCATCATCTGCCCTGCACAGGACCCTGAATTGCCCTCCCAAGCATCTGTAAATCACATACTGTAAGTCACAGCATAGCTGCACCTATTTCTCTCTTTGGGTACAGCCTTTTGAACTGTATTTTCTGTCACCTCAACACCCTGTCCAAAATAGATGCAATTCATACAGTGCCTGTGTAATTTGTTCTCTTTTTTTCCTCTATTAGAGAAACAGTTGCTGAAACTGAAAAAGATAAAATTTCCTTCTCATTCTGATCATACCTTACCCAATATACTGTAGACATTTTCACCATTTAGACACAGAAACTGCCATCAACACAATACCAGCATGTTGCTAAAGGATTTGTAGGTTTACAATAAATGCACGTTAGAGGTACAATGGCTCACACACAGCACACTCTCTTCCTCTCAGATGATAATGGCAGCACTAAGCACCTATAATTTCCTTTTGCTTGAAGATCTAGAGACATCACAAGGTCAAAGAAAGGTAACTGAAGAATAAGCAAAGAATAAGCAAGGCAAAGAAGAAGCAAGGCATCCATTTTCTTTATTGGAGTTTTAAAGTAGGAAAAAAAGAGCCCTAAGATCCACATATACATATGCACTTTTTCCATGAGGCAAAACACTAATCTATCACTGTTTAACAGCATTAATGTATTGCTATTTTTAGTAAGATCAATAGATAGAAAACATTACCTGTACCATTTATGAGTATTGCTAGTATGTATCTATGCTAATGCCTTGCATGATTTGTACTTATTTGTGATTTTAAGTCAAATATGGTATCTTAAACATCACAGAAATGGTGACCAGAAGTCTCTTAGACCAGGCTCCAATCTGAACAAGGCCATCATGAGCATTACATCAGGTCAGCTGTGATGACTAAGAATTCCCATTATAATTACTGGAAAAGAAGCTTTATGAATCCATCAGTTTCATATCAGTAAAATGCATTTGCTTTTATGAAAGGGAAGTGAACTGCATAAAATACTTTCTTAATTTATTTGTGCAATTGTTTTGAAAAAATTTAAGAGAGATTTTTCAGGTTTTTACCAACTTATTGTGCTGTCAAACTTCTTAAAAAATGAAAATTCAACGAAAAATGCAAATATTTGTCACACCTTTAATAAAAATAATTTGTATTTCTTATCCAATTTATTCTTAAGATTTGTCAGTTATCGTTAACTGAGTATTCACTGTTTTATCCCAGGTATCATTTAATCTCCAAATATGTGTTTCCCTAAACTGACTAATTAAAAAATGCTCCAGAAAGCACTGTTATAACCAGGCTAATAATTATCCTGAAGCCTATATGACTTTTTCATAATGTTACATCATTGTTCCAAAATTATTTTGGTATAATATTAATTGCAAAAGAGAAGCTGTTTTTCTTTGATACAATGGAATGATTCGATCTTAAAAATAAAAAACGCTGATTGATTTTCATTGCAAGGTAAACAGCAAAATGAGAAAACGCCCACCTGAAAGGCAATAGAGGACTCTCCTCTGATGAAGGAGTGCATTGTATTTCATAGCTGATGAAGCCACCGCAGCATTACAAAGAAATACTTTTCTTCATTGCTCAGCCCGTATTCCTTACCTTGATTTGGCTTCACATAATTTGAATAGCATTTCATATCTTCAAAGCACTGTACATGCATTAACTAATTTCACTTATTAAAATTTGACACTGCAGTCTAATGATAAATTCCCAAATGCAGCAGATTTGAAAACTTCCTGCTAAGTTATGCCATGATAGGCTGTCTCAAGTGTATGGTTGTACATTCTCTTTTGATGTTGTTATATCTGTAACCCCTCACTGGTTCTATGCTGTCAGTTAACAAGGAGTTATAATGATTACTAGACCTCCAGACAAGGAGAGAAGAGTGGAAGGGAGGAAGAAAGAGAGGAAGAATGGGGAGAAAGGTGGCATAATTTCCTTTTTTTTTTTTGAGGGGAATTTTGTTACCCAGAGCAGGCGTTGTTTCATATCCATGTTTCAAGTTTCCATCACAGCTTAGCCACCAAAATTTACAGACTGTTTAGTATAAATGAAAATATCTAGATAGCTTTGTTACTGTACTTTGAATGCTGCACTATAAGCTTATTCTTCTAACCTGAATGCATTCACGGAGAACCCTGACACACACTAATTAGGCCAAAATATTAATGTCCTCAGCAGCAGTAACCAGCAATGCTCTGTATCCAGTGCAGATGCTGTCTCATGTCAGCTCCACACAACCTTCACATTTATGTCACAGCTGGAGGCGCTTCTATGGTTTTTTTTTCTTTTCAGAGGCAGATCTGAATGTTGTCAGACTATGAGCAAAAAAAAATAAAAATAAAAATCTGGAGAGTGTCTGCAAGAAGAGGGCATGGCACCAGGCCACAAGTCAGTTGGGATGTGGCCTACATTAATTGTGGAACACAAGGTAATTCCCAAATTTTACAAAAGAAGGAGATAATCTTTTTGCCAAAGAAGACCGATGGGGAGAGAAGGCTACAGGCCTTAATTATTTTGTTCTTTCCTAATTTTAGGAAGACAACATCAATAAAGCATCTGTTTCAAGAATTCAGTGGGCTGAAGAGGGGTATGCAGGAATAACTACAGCAAAAGACTTCAAGGATTCATACAGAGCATTTCAAATCTTGAAATTTCTATTTCTGAATTGTATTATGTGGCCAATTAGATGTACAGGCCTCTTCAGTAACATAAAGGAATCTTCACTTTGCTTTCTAACATATCAGTCTGAAAATATTTAAAGGGTAAGTCCCCCTTCTGAGCAGTAGCACCTGCCAAGCACTGATAACATGACCTGTACAGTAGCAACCTGATACAGTGATAGGCTAAGTAGTCATAGAATCATAAAACTGTATAATTGTTTGAGTTGGAAGGGATCCCTGAAGGTCATCTGGTCAACTCCCTTGCGATAAACAGGGACATCTACACCTAGATCAGGTTGCTCAGAGCCCCGTCCAGCCTGACCTTGAATGTCTCCAAGGATGAGGCATCCATCACCTCTCAGGGCAACCTCTTCCAGTGCTTCACCACCCTTACTTACACCTTACACCCCCAATAAAAGGATGTTATTGTTATCTAAGGTTATTGTTAGATAAGGTTATTTTATATAAAATTATTGTTCTGTATTTCTTATATCCAGTCTAAATCTTCCCTCATCTAGTTTGAAACCATTTCCCATTGTCCTATCACAACAGACCCTGCTAAAGAGTCCTTCCCCTTTCTTCTTATAGACCCCTTTAGGTACTGAAAGGCTACTCTCAGGTTTCCCCCCAGCCTTCTCCTCCCCATGCTGAACAGCTCCAGGTCTCTCAGCCTATCCTCATAGGGGTGGTGTTTCATCCCTTGGATCATTTATGCGGCTCTGCTCTGGCTGTGCTCCAACAGGTCCACATCTCTCCTGTACTGAGGACTCCACTTCTGGATGCAGTACTCCAGGTGAGGCCTCACCAGCGCAGAGCAGAGGGTCAGGATCATTTCCCTCAACCTGCTGGCCATACTGCTTTTGATGCAGCCCAGGGTACAGTTGGCTTTCTGGTCTGTGAAAGCACATTGCTGGCTTGTGTCCACCTTGCCATCCACCAGTGCCCCCAAGTCTTTTTTGGCAGGGGAAATCATTAGTAAATTAGTAAATAAAAACAGTTAATCATCAAAAATTCATTTATATTTACATATAGAGACGAATTAGGACAATTCTTTTTGTGTATTAAGAGAATTTCCCAGCAGTACTTCAAACTCTGTTTTTCATACCTTCAGATGAGCCTGCTCCTCCTGAGGTTGCTGTAGTTGCTCTACGAGCTCCTGTTATATAAACAGAGAAGTCATCTCTTTTACCCTGCCCTTTCCAGCTTGCCTTAGCATATGCCGCTAGTTCTCACAGCCAACAGGCTCTGACAACTGGCAGTCTGTCTGTCAAGAGGATTTGAAAAAATTAAAGCACTGAACAGAACGCTCAGCTCGGGATCATCTCAGTGGCTTCAGGAATGTGTCTGCAACATTGATACTGCAGCAGGATGCTTGTTTTTCTGTAAATGCAGAATCAACTTTAAAGTGGTAATATTTCTTTGTCGCGATGCTTAATCACCAGAAAATTGCATATTCTAAAAGCCAACCTCTCTCCTCCTTCCTCTGGGCTAGGCAGAGCTCTGACAAAGCACAGCCAAGCACCTCACACTGAGCAGCTAGAAATGGGTGCTTTGCTCAAGGTGACTCTCCCTGTCTCTCGTCCTGGACACTTCACCAGGCTGCTGTCACCTTCTTCTTGCTTCTTCTCGCCTTTTCGAACATTGTCTACTTCCCTTCTGCCTGGCTTATGTCAGGTGAGGAGCTGATCCAACGCTGTCACACCAGGCAACTGGCGCCAGGCCGAGCAATATTGTCCCTTTGCTGCTGGAAGCTGAGAGCACAAGGAGAGGAGGCAGTGACCTGCCTGGCAGTGCTGACAGCAGGGGAGGGATGCCAGCGGCACGGCTGGGATGGTGCCAGGAGCCATGCTGAGAGGGCTCCGACTCTGCATTGCTGGACTTCTGCAGCAATGGGGCAACTTTGCTGATCTTCCTGACAAGCACTTAGGTTTTATTCTCTCGAGTGTAGTCCTTGATGAAGTTTAGGAGCTGACAGAGAAAAGCAGCTTTGTGCTGCTGTCACTGCTTCTAATTACCAGCTTTAATAAGGCTTCATACTGATTCTTCCTCCCTGGCTTTTAAGATGGTATTATGGCCTCTCGGGTGAGTGGATGATTCTTTCAGAGAAGCCAGCAGCAAGAGCAAATCTACAGTGCTTATTTGATACCCACAAACCAAACTGGCTTGTAGTGAAAGTGCAGCATGTTATGATAAATATTCAACCCAGAAAAAAATCAGTCTTAATATAAATAGGTGATGGGAGTACTACCCTACCCTCTTCCCCATAAGTGTTTTTTTTTAAGTGAATCCGTTTCAAGCATGTGACCAATTTTGATCACAGAAAAATTGTTTTATATACAACCCCCTGTTTTAAAACAACCTTTCTGAAGAATACCTTTGCCTAGGCAGACCATTTGTCTTTGATAGCAATCTGAAGGATTTTTGATGCAGTCACCTTGTAAGGCTGCAAACTGACAACACTGTGCAACTCATCCACAAGCTGTAGTGCACTGCTCTTCACGTAATTCTTTTTTTCATCCTTGTTTAGATTCTGTGCTGTCAGATTTGGGGATTTTTTCAAAACAGGTTTTCCTCTTTCTTTCTTTTTCAGTGAGTTGATGCAATGAGTCACATAGTTCACCCCAGCATTTTATACGATAAATAGGAAAGATAATTTAAATTGGCACAGATCCTATAAGATATGTCAATCAGTTCTAAGCGCCATCTGTCACAGTGCGCTGAGTGTGGAGGAGAGAGGAAAGCACCCACCGGTTCATCTTGCCAGCGCTCCACACCAGGTGCCTGACTGCCTGTGTGCCGTCCTGCTTTATGAACAGCCACTTGTCCTCTTCTCTGCTGGGGGCTACAGCAGACTTTGTAAAAACTACATCCAAAGCAAAGGTTATACCTCTCTTCTCAAAAGAGGAGTCAGAGAAGCAAAAATCCTCTGTTTTCCTTGCCAAATTTAGAGGGTAATTCTTCTTTTGTTCCCTTTTTCCTTGCAAATAAGCAAAGATACATCTATCTGTCTTACGGTGTTCATGTGCAAAGCTCCATTTCAACCTAGGAGTGCCCCAGCTTCTCGCTTATTTGTAAGAGGGAGTTCTGCTGCACCAGGGCATCACTCACCTTTCTGCTTCTGTACTGCCATTCCACAAGTGCCTGAAGAAAATGGTCCATGTTTTTTTCTCTCCATGATTAGTTTGGATCTGCTAGGGTGAGGAGGAGGGATGTCTTGTTTGCTTGTTATTTGGTAAGGTAAAGTGTTGTGTTGTGATGATAAAGAATTAAATACCAAAGTGCTTCACTTTCTAACTCCATTCCCTTGTCTGTACAGGGTTCGATGTTAAGGCAGATATTTGTGCAATTAGCAGTGTCAAATGCACCAGGAGCAGACCGGCTGGCAGAGATGAGCTATGTCATTCCCCCTTCCCTCTCTGTCCATGAACCAGACTGCACTGAATGAGCTACACAAAATCTTTTCTTCTTGTTTTTCTCTGATTGCTGCTAGTTGCAATCATAGGATTGCTGATGGTGCAGCCAGAATTCTTCAGACAATAGATTTTTGGGTTTTTTTTACATTTTCCAGATCCCTCCTCCAGGTTGCCCCTGGTCTATAAGAGGATCTAACCAGCAAGACTATTTATTTATTTAATTCCATTTCTTGACTATCATCAAAGGAGAAACACCTTGCAAAGCTCTTCCCAGTTTTATCCTTAGCTTTCCTCAGACAGATGTCTTTGTTCAGTCTTTAAGTTTATTCCTTTCATTCCCTCATGAAATTAGCATCTTCAAAATCCTCCCCGTCTTCTCTGAACCTTTGATGAGCAGCAGCCAGATTGCAGGGATTTTGACAATGGCTTTTCTCTGTCACTGAGGGCTGCTCGTGCCTGTTTAAAATCTGTTTCCTATGTGCTAGGAGGTTATATCCTCTGCCTCAGAGTCATGGTAAATGGAAAATAATTTCTTCCAAAAGTATTATTTATTTACTACAAACAGCAAAATTATCACAGCAGAGTCTTCAACTGAAGGCAGAGCTTCACTGTGCTAGAGAAGAGTAAAAACCAGTTCTTGTCCTAAAAAATAAATAGCACAACAAATAAAACAGAGGAATTGTCAAAGAAAAGGATAATAGGTCTGTGGGAATGTGAACACCATTTCTTTTGACTATTTATGGAGAAGACTTATGAGTCTGGGTATTGTCTGTCTGTCCTCAACTAGATACAGTTTTCAAATGTAATTATAGAAGATGGGTACTCTGGAAATCGGGACAGCTACAGGTCATTAAACAGCATATGTTGAGAGTCACTGATGCCATGAAGCACCCACTTAGTGGATGATGTACAACATAAAACCTAATTTTATATTTGCAAAACAGAACGTATGTTAAGAGTGGGCAGGTGGACAACAAGCTACTTTTGAATAATAGTTGTTTTTCCCTAATCAAATTTTATCTGTCTTCACTGGAGAAGCAAAACATACAAACTTTAAAAATCATCTGCGTAATTTAATTAGACAATCATGAAATATCTTATTATTTTAGCCATATTGAATTAGAAGCATAAGCTTTTCTGCCTTGTAAGCCTGTAGGTTCATTAGAACCTTATAGGCATTAGCCCACTTTTTATTAAATTCTATAGATTTCAAAACAATTCCAACAGAACTTAAGCAGAGCATTACTGCTGACATCTCTTCTGGAAGACTGCTCAAGAAAAATGCCTCTTGATGATACAGACATCCAGGAGTACTTTTTATAATTCTGCATAGAGATGGTTTTCATTATGACTTCTCCTCACTCCATACACTAAATAAATTAACCTCAATTTCTTTCCATCTCAGGATGAATTTCAGAGGCAAAAATGGAATTGAAATTTTTTGTTCTTGCTCTCCTAATCTCATTTTCCTTACACAATCACACAGTGCAACACAGTTCATCTTGTAGAGTGCCTATACGTTTGAATTTTTTTTAATGGGCACCCTCCCATTTCTATTGAGAAGGTGTCCATGTCTATCCTCCCCATCCCCTTTTGAATAAGCCACTAAACTCTCTTAAGCAAAGTACTTCCTAAGGAAAGGAGAACCTATAAATGCTCCAGCAGAACCTCCTCCCGTGAGTCAGCAAGTTCCTGCACTGTTCACACAGTGCACATTCTCAGCAAAGGAATGGCTGAAACAACCACCTATAAATATTAGACAAAGAAATTATGATCTCTTTTTAGGATACCCCTTCTTGCAGAGACATCTTTTGCTCAATAAATTATTTAAAATTAATTTTCCTCATGCTCTTTTATTACACTGTGACATACCCTGACTTCTTCTGCAGAGTCCCTTTGTAATGTCTGAGAGGTCTAAAGAAGCTGACATCTATCAGCCACACACGAGTCATTAGTTGACTGATGCCTTCCATGGCATTACATTAGCAGCCAGCTTCCCTGCTCCAGGGCTGCACAGCAAGCTCCTCTGCTCCAATCAACTCCAAAAGCTTCCTCTGCTCTACCTGTGCTCAGAACTCCACAAGCATGATGTAAAATATATTATCTGTAATCATGTAAATTTGTACAGTCAGAGAGTCGGTTTTTATTTGCTTGGCAGGAGAATCCACAGGCTTGCAACACTCCAAAGCTTTAAAATTGCTAGGTACAACTGCTGTGACATTTCAATTCAGCTGTGCTCATCCCAAATGATAGAACGACCATCTCTGACCTTTCACATGCACATCTATGCATAAAGCTCGACAGTAAGTAAATGTTTGAAATCTCTCTTGGAGAACTGAAAGCAGCTGCTACCCTGCGTGTGTATCTGCAAGGATTTAGAAGACTTTCATTAATATTCTGCTAAAGTAAGCCTGAGAAATTTTATTGGTAGCAGTAGCACTCAGCCTCAGAGAAATAATAGGTGAAAGACAGTGTGTGACATGCACTCACATCAAACCTCTGCAGAAATGCAAAGCAGTATCTATGGCTACATTCCTCACAAAGGTGTGGAGTGTCACCTGTGCCCATTCCTCTGTTGTTTATGCCAGCAAATGTCAGACAGAGATCTGCATCCACACTGTGCCACTTCACTATTGCTTTCTTCATTTGGCCAGAGGGCCCAAAGTACATTCCCCAGAAGAGAAAAGATGTCAGAAGAATTTATGATGAAAGCATATGGGCATATGGCATATGGGAAATAAGCTGATTCAGTGTCACTCCTTGCAAACACAATCCCGCAGAGCTTCTGCCTGTTGAACAAACCTTGTTCTCCTACCAAACTGTGGCATCTAAAAAACCACTCATTTCCTCTTTCTGGCATAAGGTTGAAGGGAAGTTTTAAAAGCTGTATCTACTAATGTACATAAATTTTCTGCTTGTATCCTCTCACGGGATGTGATATGGCAAAAAGTGACCTACAGTGCTGCTTTTCATGCTGCCTCTGTAACAAGAATTTTTTTCAAATGTAAATAACTGACTCCCTACTTGAGGAAAACAAATGACTGCATAACCCTTGTACTAGAGGTGTCTGCTCCAAGTCTCTTGGCAGTATGTTACACAGATAAACTGAGCAACAAATCTGTAGCCTCTTTTGTGTGTGTGAGTGGAGACATCATCTTTACATCATGAAAAGGAGGACAATGAAAGATCTCATTGCACCTCTTTAAAACCCAGTGAATTTCAATAAAGACTCTGTCGGCAAATACATTTGTGATTTTTACTGATGTTACTTGTCCTAGAACCAAGGCTTTCACCTAAAGTGCCATGCATACCTATGGGTCTAGGGAGGAATCCTGATTACTTTCCATCTGCATCATCCAATAAAAGAGCAAAGCTGAAAAAGGCGTCCATAGCTTGTGGATATATTCTGTTTGGAATGGAATTGAATGGCATACTTTTGAAAGTTATAATATTAATAAATCAGGAATCTGCCTACTTTTACTGCTTATTTCTAGTTTAGCATTTTTAAATGATACATTCATTTGTTTTAATAAAGCTTTTTAATTTTGCACACAATTAGAGCAATTCATAATTATAATAACTAATATTCACATCATACTAACTGAAGTTAAAGGTGGATTTGATTTAATAGCAAGTGTTTTTGTCCTATCTTTATTTAGATAAGTACGGATATTATATACATATTATTTTTATCTTCCATGTTCTCCTGAAGGGCATGCTAATCTTGAAAAGAGTTGAATATATTTAAATGTTAAGCTGTCAAATAACTCTTATTTGAAAGGAAAGGAAAGGAAAGAAAACAAGATCTGAATCTTGTCATAAGCAGTATAGTGTGTGCTGATTCCTATTCTTCGAGATTTGTTCACAATCACTGACTATTATTTATGCAAGTGAGATCCTCAGTAAGATGTTAGTCCTTTAAATTATGCTAAATTGTTATGCTTGGTTAGCTTCCTCTGAAACTAAGCTAGTAAAATATATGTTAAAAAGTTAAACTAAATTTGACATCTCTACTTGCCTTGAATACTACTGACTAATCTTACATAAATATTAACAATAAATAATTAACAAGTGCTCAGCCTCCTTCACTGTCATACAGTCTGAAAACTAGATCAGCCTTTCAAGCATCTTTGATAACATATAAACAATTCTTCTTCACTTCACAATTGTCATTTCACCCAAAGGTGAAAGATGAATTATTATTCCAGGGCAGGAACAGTGGCAAGATTTTTAAACTGACGTTATGAACATTCTTCACTTGATTGGAAATGATTGAGAGATTGGCTGATTCAAATCGACTTCTTGTGTTGAATTCTATGTTGTGGATAGTTCTGTGACTGCTATAGGACAATGTTGACAGAATAATAACTGCTGACATTTTAATATATGTGTAGCTCTAAAAAGCTAAATTGTCATCAATATATTTTATTTATTTCTTGGCAATAACACAATCTTATTAGATATAAATAGTGTCTAATCTACCTCCCGCACTATAGTATGCATACCAGAAATCTCAGTAGCAAGTTGGAGAGAATGAGAAAGAAATAAGGACGAGAGCTGAACAATGAGCTCATGAGAATTTTAATATGAGCCTGAAAGAAGAGCATGAAATGCAAGCATGAACTAGTGATTCTTGTAAAAAACCTTGCTTCTTTACACTATATTTTTAAAAGTGCAGATTTCCTGAAGATTTTAAAGCAATGTTGGTTTTTTTTTTCCATTTTCTGCTCTTTATAGTTTTCCTAAAGCTGGTGATACTTTCACTGTAAGGACATCTTTGCTATTGCTCTTATGTAACAAAGTTTTCATTTCTTCAAAAGTGTCAGAGTTCAGTAGTTTTTGATCACATTATTTTGGATAGTCCCTGCAAGGGAGGTTTGCTCTTTATCACGAAATTTGCTTATTTGTGACTATTTGGCATTACAGATTGTTATAATTTAGCAGAGTGATGCCATGACATATTGAAACCGCAACACAAACACAACAAAGCAATTCCAACATACAGTTGAACCACAGTACAAACACAATGCCCACTCAGCATTAGTGGCTCGGATCAGGCCTAGCCAAATAGGGCCTGCTAATCTATTCACAGTTCATTCTATTGGTTGTCAGTTTTTATTCTCTACATTGGGCTAAGCTTCACATACACTTTTCCCATGCTGATCTGGCTGGCTTAGGAAGATGTTCCCACTTTTGTGATTAAATGGTGGAAGGCGATTCACATGTCCAGTAGATACACTCAACTAACACAGCCATTTATCCAAACTTCCAAAGGCAAATAAATGTCATCATTACTCATTCCTTTATGTGAAATGCATGCATGGACAACTGCATAAATGTTCCAGTATTGAATCTTAAGGGTCTGGGACAGGGTTTGAAGGTATGCATATGCCCATAAGACACTTCAGTTTGCCCTCTCTCTCTATCAACTTCTGGCTCTGAAAAGACTCCTCAGTCCAAGTCTGTAGCTAAAGTTCCTTCCTAAATTTTGGTATTTCTGTGGCTTGTTCTCTGCTTGCTACAGTGCATTCTGCTCTCTGCACCAGGATGCATCTAGGCTCAATTCATCAGCTACTTTGTCTTCATCAAATACTTTTCAAATGATTCTGACCCTAGAATGTCTGAAGTCATCAGTGTTACTTTCAGAGGATGGGTCTTCGCATGGAAAATACACATTATATCAGGATGTTTAAATATGCAGCTGTGCTCTAGAGGTCTTAGATATGTCTGATTGTCCCTACAGTTTTATGGGCTTAATTCCTTTTTAATATTCCAAACAGATATGCTGAGATGGAAAGTTGGCTTCTTAAATCAACCCTGTTAATGCTCATGTGGAATATTGAGTACTGTATCTCACAGGAGCAAGTTAAACCAATTCTACAAGATTTGTTGCTTATCACTTCCCAAATAGAGTTTAAGACTTGCATTTGATTTATTAAGACACAATTGTACTGGGAGAACTTGTCCCAAGGCAAAGCTTTTCCATGTACTTTATTGATATATCTGTGATCAGCTCTGTTTAGAAAGTAAAATTTTCAGACCTTAGTAAGATATTTTCATAGAATCATAGAATCACAGAATCACAGAATCATAGAATCATAGAATCATAGAATCATAGAATCATAGAATGGCTTGGGTTGAAAAGGACCTTAAAGATCGTACAGTTTCAACCCCCACCCCCTGCTGTGGGGAGGGTTGCCAACGACTAGGCCAGGCTGCCCAGAGCCACATCCACATTTTCCTTCAATTTAGTGCTTCCAGGGGTATTTTTATTTATAAACATATTTAAATCATTGGCCTCTGAGACAGGCTGCACTTTGCACTTACTAACTATTTTCTGGGGTAGAATGGAATGATAAGAATGGGTATTTGGGAGTTTGGTGGGGAATTTTGTATGCTCTTCAATTTTTTTTTAATTTTTTTTTTTCAAGATAAGGAGAAGCTGCTATTACATTTGTTTTAGGATTCATTTGTTATTCATGATTAAAGGACTAAAGATCAAACAATGTGCTAAAACTTCTGGAGATCAGTTCCACGCCCAACATGTTTTTCTTGGACTATGGTGCTATATCTTCACCCACTTTGTATCAACCTTTGGGATTGCCCCTTTGAAAATGGGTATCTATTTTGAGAGAATAGCCATGGTTACAAGAGCAGCTCCTAAATTTTGAATTCAGCACATCAACACGGTCTTCCTTTGAGAGGAAAGATGCACAGTGACCTCCTCCTGGAATATCACATCTTGTGGCTCAACTTTTGAAAAACAAGTCAGTAGATACAGTTGTCAAGATGAGGAGATCCTGTATCTCAAATTACTCATTTGCGTATTCACACACTACAGTTACATGAATTTTGCCTAAAAGGAGATTTCCTCTCCCCTTTGTCTACATTTGGACAAAGTCTCAGCTTTATGGAATGGCAAAGATCTGTATCAAGGACACAGTGTTTAGTATAAGAGTTACTGAACTCTTTCCCAGAAATCCTTTTCCTATACGCAGTGAAGAACTGCCTTTTGCAGACATCTGAAAGCACTTCTCTCTCTCTCTCCCCCAGCTTTGAAAGCCTGGGCACATAACTTAGCTTGCTATGACAAAAAANTTTTTGAGGGGTTGAATTTTCCTTTTATTAAAGTGTCGTTTCTATAAACATCATTATTTTGTTTTCTGTATGACAGTAAGGTCAATTTAATTTTTAAGTCTTGATTTATACAAATATTCTGCTACTCTTTTTACAAATTATTAATAGTTAGATGTGGCTCATCTTCCTTTATAAATGCATATAAATGGAAGCTCTGAATAGCTCTAATTCTCTTCTAAGTATTTATACAGGCATACAGAAACAAAACTGTACACAATTGTACATAGAAAAAACATTACTTCTTCTCTTTTAGTTTATAAGTAGGCATGACCACTAAATAAGGACATAGATACACCAGAAAGCTCAACTCTCACCAGGGCTTAGACACAAGATTCCAGGCTACTCAGAGGCATTTCTATCTCATCAAAGTCTACAGCTGGGACCTCTTCTGTAGGAGGACACAAGTTTTGTGTGTATGTGTCTGTATACACGAAGTTAGTATGTATATGGAAAGCTATATCTATATAAAGCTATCTGTACCGCGCTAATTTATTAAACTGTCACTGAAAACATAGCTTTGTGATGTTTTGGTATGTAGAAGCTCTAAACTTGAATCCATCTATGAATGTTTATGCATTCTGCATCCAGCTCTCACTGAATAAAATCTGTGAAGCAGATAAACTCTGAAGCAGTCAGCAACATGAGGCTCCTCTACTGCTTCCACAGGAAAGATGCAGAATGCCTGCTGTAACTCGCAGCCTTGAGTCTGCTCGCCTGGGTTTCCCCTGAAAAGCTGGAAGAAGTGAGCCTGCAGCCTGTCAACCACAGGATATTCAGCTTAGGTCACCCACATCCGGCATAAAAACACTTACTGTAAATGCAACCACCATCATTTTAAAGAAACTGAATTTTATGGCATGTTAGGCTGAACCCACACCAGTAGGCAAGCTTTGCAGTGCTAATTGGATCGAGTCCTTGCAGAGAGATGGAGGGGCACATTGTGGATTATTATCTGCCTTCATCACCAACAGTACAGAGAGTTGCTCACTGCTATGAAAACGGAGATGCTGCTCTATATATCAGTAGAAGACAAACTGCTTTTTAAGAAAGTTATAAAGCTTTAGTAGCAATTCAATGGGACTCTCAGGATTGCAGTGCTAACAAGAAGTCCCTAAGCTCTGCCTAAGGTGAGCTTTTAATGGATGAATCTCATTTTGCAACACTAACAGAATGAAGATAACAACGTGATCATTTGTTGAAGCATTCAGAAAGCACAGATGATCTAAGTAGTAAATCATTAGATTTCCCACATTATTAGAACCACTACTAATTATAAGTCAAAGATCAGCTGGAAAAATCTGATGGGTGCTTTTCAAACATAGATTTTCTAATTAAATGATTAATTCCTGTAGTATTCATACTGTGGCCTTGTTCTCTGATGCAATTGGGAATGTTGACTGATGACCTAAAAACTGTGGAATCAATACTCTACTTATTCAGTGACTACAGACCATAGGTGGTCAATTTCNGCAGGATATTAGTCACTTGCTACTGCCACCTACCTGCCTTTGTCATACCAGTGTGTTTTGGCTGGGAAGGGAGCTCAGAAATCCTTCCAACTTCCTCACAATTATTTCTACACGATAAATAGCTGTGTGGCAGCCAGACAGAAAAATCAGAAGTTTAAACTTTAAACCTGAGACTCATCAGTCCTCTAGTCAATAGATCTGACTCTCAGAACCTAGCCCATTCTTTATCTTTATTGCTGGCATCACCACGTTGACTTTTGAAACTAAAAAGAACAATTGTAATTGTCTAGCTCCTACCATTTCCTTCAGGCCCGTAGCTTCAGCTGGAACCAGACGCATCTATCAGGAGGCCATTCAGTTTGATGTTAAAGCTTTAAAAAACAGAGTATAATTGGAGCATAAGCTTATTTAACTTTACTGATTATTTTAGAAATATTTTTGCATGCTTTTACCTCATTTCAGTTTGCAGTCATTGTAGCTCTTTAGAAAATATGTTATCCTACTGCTATAGGTTAAATTCAATTTGCCTTATGATGAATAAATAGATCATACATCTGAGAACAGCCACATCTCCACCATCTGGGATAATGAAGTGGATTGGGACAGATGGGGAACAAGCAGGCAAACTACCCCTCATAAGGTCATAAGGATGCTAGGCAACACTAACCAAAAGATTCCAAATAATTCTGTGAGGAGTCATTTCACAATAATCAGTGAATCATCTGCTCAACCTAAAATTGCTCTCACTGTGGCTTCCTTGTATTGGGCAACTGGATTCTCAGAGATTTGCTCACTCAGATATGATGCTGGATCTCTCTTGGCGCCATGTATTTTGATAATTCTACACTAGAAATTGAAAATCAGTCTACTGACACTGCTGGAAATTGATTCTGAAGAATTTCCCTTGGATCTCTGTGATCTTACCCACTCTGCTACCATGCCATGCTGGATCTGAGCTGGCTTTATGCAGAGTGGCTCCATGTCACTCTTCTCAGAGCTGCCAGTAATGGGAATGAGTGTTGGGAAGTCTGGTCTGGTTCTGCATACAGCAGTGTAGTGGCTCCTGAATAGCATTACATTTTCTGACTCAAGGTGCAAACTGTGCAAAAAGGATCATATTTCTGGACACATAACCATAACCAGATTCATATGGCACTGCACTTGAGTTTAGAAGTCCAGCTCACAGAAATTGGCTCTGCACAGAGTTAGCTCACTGTCTTTGCCATGATTAATGGAGTGATTAATCAGCAACCGGATAAACCACCCACAGATCATTCACAGTTGATTATAGTTTCTTTTATCTGACTGTGCTCCTGGAGTGAAATTTTTTGTAATGCACAAGCCAAGATTGTTTCAGCTAAATACCTAGTGGGCATTTGCAGTCGAGATGCCACAACGCTGCTTGAGACAAATGTTAACTTTTGCTGGAGGAAATATGGGAACGATGTTGCTATTGTAGGTCAGTACAAAATGAAAGGCTATCAGAGTAACTAACAGCCCAGCTTCAGCCAAAGCTGAACTGAAATTCTCAAGATGCCATTCATTGGAAGGAAGTCTTGCTCTTTTCATGATCCCAGTTCACTGAGGTTTGTCTTGGCTTGGTTTGGCTTGGCCCCAGGGTGGCAGAAAACAAAAATTCTTCGCCACTCCACAATGGTTATGTATGCTGCCAACTGCAGAAGCACATTGTCTGAGGAAAAATGTTCCAGTTGTACAAAACCAGAGACATAGGGATAGAGGTTTTTTCTAAAGGAACTCCGCTCTCAGGTGCCTCTGCAACTCTTACCATTTGGAACCCTGACATTAACTCAGCCAAAGGTCCTATGGGTCTCACCTATGCCATGTTTGAGTGGTTAGCAGAACTAGCAGCCAAAATACTATTTTGAGAATAATCAAAATCTTAATTAGATGTTTCTGTGACAAGAAAAATTACCTTCTTGAATTAACTGCTGTTTTGGGTATCTGCAAATGATTACACAGACACCAAGATGGCTCAATTAAAGGCCATGTTGAGCTAAAGTAATATAACAAGGGGAACAACCTTTAGGCATATTGTATTAATGTAGTAAATGAGGGCAAAAGGACTTTAGAGACTGAAGGTTAACCTACAAAAATTCACAAAAGAACTCTGGTTCCTAGCTGTGTCTTTGAGATGCTTGACAACTATTATTATTGCTTTATGACTCTTGTAGGTATCTGAAATGTCATGGTAACTATAATTTTCTGGATAAATGTACCCCGAATATCTGCTGCCAGCTTCACCCTGAATCAACTGCAGCCTGGAAGTAGGTGAGCATCTCACTGATTCCTGTTACTTGTTAATCATATCTCCTCTCATCTCACTTCCAGACTTCCAGCATCCAGGAGTTGCTGTCAGAATTCAGCTACCCCAAAGAAAACACAGAGAAGCTGGGAAGGGATGCCTAATCACAGCATCTCACACCGCACGTGGAAAACCCATATTCATATCCAGTTAAACTAGATCCAACAAAAGAACGTGACATTGCGATCCCTATCTAAGTAAGTGGATATTGCAGTCCTTGTTTTCCACGTGATGCCCATGACAGGAATCCAAGGACCTCCAGGCCACAGGACACAGGAAGAGAAGGATCCAAATCAGACATCATACTAAGTAGAGAAATGTCTAAAGTTAGCACAATTTGAATGCAGATTACATAGAATGAGAAAGCAGACACACAAGTTAAATCCACCCCTAAACACCACAAAAATATATCTTTTCTATTCCGGATTCAGTCAGTTTCCTTATAAGTAGCCTCATCTTGTCAGCCGTATGCATTATGCATACACACATAGTGGTTCAGGGAAAAAGGTGTAGGAACATCAAGTTCCTAGACCCAGTAATTTTGGGGTCAGACCCAGCTTTGCTTGGGGCAAGATAAAAACACAGCTCCACATGTGTAGAAACAGCACTTAGGTATCCAGTGGGCTTCATGGCAGAGACCCCAGAGATTTGGCTCACCCCAGTAACAGACAGCAAATAAAACAGGAATACCAGAATTCCATTTACATATTGTTCTAGCATGCTTCATGTAGGCCTTCTATAATAGAATGGGAGATTTATGGATGAAAGCTATTCTGTAAATGTTAAGCTATTTGAGTTAATTTTGGCACCATGTTTATGGTTTGTCTGTAACTGTTCCTCCAAAGGTTAGTCTTGCGGTCATATAACACAAGAGCAGGAAGTTATAAATATTCAATTTTTGAATCCACAAGTTTTCAACACATTTATAGCATTCATTTTTTTGCCCATTCTACTTGTGTTCTTATTAAGTAAGCAGCAGTCTTTCTTGGCAGTAAACATTTTATTTTAATAGCACATACTACCACCTGCTGTAAGAAACTGAAATTGCCTTTGCAATTGTAGAGCTTCTAAGCCTCGATAAAGCAGTCATCATTATAAGAATAAATCAAGATTGCTGACATCTCTCTCTGATGCAAACTTAACTACCTATTCATCCACATATTATCTAATTTTTAAAGTTTCTTAATTATATGTGATCGACATATTGTTTATATTTATATACAATAGCAGGAGCTTGATTGTCTCTAAGGCATATGGAAATTTAGGAAACACTTCTGCTGTAGATATGAAACAGACAGTGTCTTAATTAAAAAATATTTATGAAGATTAGCCATTTTTAAATAGAGAAAATTCAATTAAGAAAGTAACAATTGCTCCAAGGTCAGCAAAAATTTTCTAATACATCAAGCCATCAGGGATCAACTTTTCAGAATACAATTTACTGAAATATTTATTATTTTACTCAGTTGACTCAAATGAAAGCTAAGAAATGTTTAGGAAATCAAGACATCACTTCGTGAGTTTTCAGAATAACACTGTAGCAGAATGGAACACATGCTATATTGATATTTTAATGTGTGCCTCCCTGTTCTCTTCCTGCTATGTTGGTCTGTCTCCAATTAAGAAGCTGAATTATATGTAAACAACTCTTCTGCTGAATCTTCAGCACACATAGATCCATGTAATGTAAGTGCTATGAAGTCTATGAGCTTGATCACCATAGTGCAACCTACCACTATGGCCATTCTCTGCTTTTCTGCTATCTACGCATGCTAAAGACAGGAACAATTTGCTTAATCCTAAGTGCTATTGTTAATAAAAACAGGAATAAAAGTACCTTTTTTTTTTTTCATTTTCCTTACTGTTTATGTAGTTTTACAGTGTAGTTTTTCCTTTTTTTTTACCCAATAACCCCATCAGTGTTACAGTCTCACCCTTTCTCTCTTTGTCCAGATCTACATCTAAGGCACTCTCTAAACACATTTTTCTTGGCATCTTCAGGCTTCATTTCAGACACAGTATCTCCAAAACTGAATGCCTCCTCTTTTTTTCCTACTATCTCTTCTCTGATTTTTTTCTTTTCCCCCTGCACTTTATTTATAGTCTCCATATCTTTCACTCAGAACCATTATCTTGCTAGACTTGATTGATTTCCTCACATTTTAACAACTCTCAAAGCTCCCCTTTTCTACCTGTAACAATGTCAAAACATTTTGCCATATGTTCATGTGTTGCATTCCTAAGCTCCATTGCCTGCCTACTTAGAACTGAGCATCCTGAACATGGTTTTCTGAACATCACTGTTAACAGTAGCACCAACAGGGAGGAAGAGAGGAAAGGAGGAAGGGAGGAAGGGAGGAAGGGAAGAAGGGAGGAAAGGAAGAAGGGAGGAAGGGAGGGAGGGAGGGAAGATAGCAACATCAAAATTAGCCTGTTCCAAGTAAAACAAACAAACAAACAAACAAACAAACAAAAAACCGCATGGGTTACCTAATTGCAACATGCCGTGTCAACAGAACTTCACTGGATGTCTCAATCGGAGTGCTGAGCTGTTAGTCTTTAGCTTAGTACCACACTACTCCTAGTATGGCTCTCCAATTGTATGCATTTGCCAATAAATAAACTGCTGTGATAATAAATAATTCTTAATTTGCCTAAATTTTGTTTGCAGATTCTGTTTGTGTATGATAAAGGTACCTGGAGCGAAAAAGACTAATTGCGGGCTTCAGTGCTAGAATTGGTCATAGAAATTCTTGATTTTAAATTATAGACTATTTTTCTCAATATGCTTAAGAAAACATAACTCCTCGTCTGGTTACTTACAACCTACCTATCACATTAATTTCAAAGCCACAGAGTAGAACTAGCAAGGCTGTAAGATTCCGTCTTGACAGCCACAGTAAATTCATCTCTTTGCATGCTCTCAGTAAATCTTGTTATCCATGTGCACTTTTTCAGTATGGATTGACCCTTGTAAAGGAAGAAAATGTTACAAACAGCTCAGTTTATGTTTTTAAATTGATTGAGTTTTAAAATCTTTTTGCTGTCTGATGAGACTGACAATTAATAAAAGTATGGTGGTGAGTTTGTGACACTGGAGCTTAAACTAAAAATCTTTCATGTATGAACTAGTATTAAATTAGATATGAACAGCTTTTAATTCCTGCTGAGCTGGATAAGACTCAAACTCTATAGGTGAAAGATTATCTTCTTTATTATTAATAAACTCCCAGTAAGTCGTAATTTAATAATCATTGGTTTAAAAAGACAAAAAAAAAAAAGTTACTGAAAGTTAAAATAATCACATCAAATTTACTCCATCTTTGAGATTATGTAGGCAAGCTTTTTAATTACTTGAACACAAATACAGAATTTCCCATACATTTCCTACCAATATATTCAGTTATCTAATGCTTTTTCTGTTATAATTTCTCAAAGAGACAGATTTCTTAACCAAATAAAAATAATAAGAATATTAAGAATGGAATTGGGCAAATGTAAGTTAAAAATCTGGATTCTTTTTCTATTACAAAATACTGTTGATTAATTCAGGGATTCAGTGATGAAATGATGTTTGGAGATCACATGCCTTAGGAGTGAATTAAAATGCTTTTCTCTCTTCCTATTTCAGGAATTATTAGAGAGAATTTCTTTAGAAATAACAGCACAAGACCACAGAATGATTTATTATGTAAATAATCTGTTATTTTGAATTTATGCATTACATAATTGAGACATCATATTCATTATATATATATACGCCTTACAGAGATTCCTTTCATATTAGAAGGTATTTGATTATTTATTTTCTTCCACAGAAGGGAATTGTAGTGAAATTTATTAAACCTCATATTTTATTAATGAATTGACAGCATACACTACAGTTTCCATCATAAAAACTTAAGAGGTTTCTGATATGTTTTGAAAATGCAGTATGACAATCTTTCAGGTTAATTAATTGGTTTGAAAGAAGTCTCATGAAAAATGTGCTATCTTCAACATGATACCTGATTAGTAAAATAAATCATCATTACTACTGGAATCCTTTATAAGACTTGTCTCCATTTCCAAAAATATATAATAAAGTTTGTATGCTGCTGTGTTTACTAATAAAAAATTAAACATTTCCTTCTTCTTTTAAAGCTGCATGAAATTGCCTAAACTAACACGGAATACCTCAGTAGTTTGAAAATATGTGTAATTCATTTCAAGCATACAAATTCTTCTGATCTGATTCTTCATTAGGTTTGTTTGCCTTATCAGGAGAGGTAAAGATGAGTTGCAAAGGCCCTTCAGCATGAATAAGAATGAGAGCATGAATTGACTGGCAACCTGATTTCAACATTATACACGTGTCTCTGAAGCAGAATGCATGTCCAATCCATTAATTTCTGTCTCACTTCCCAGCAACATGACTATCAAACTGAGGCATGCAGACAAACTTTTTCCTCTCAACTCATTTACCCCAGGGCTTTCCTCTGGCTCTGAGTTATGGGTACAGAGGTCTGATACTGAACACTTAAAACAGGGACTATCACATTGAGTATTTTGTAATAGAGCACCTGTAAAAAGCTGATCCCAAATGGCATCTTTGGATGCACAAGTAAGCAAACAATCTTCACCTTTTTTAAAAAAATTTGGACTAACTCCATTCCTTATGAAAATGGAGTCTCGATGAAATGCCTCCCTCCCAAAGTCCTGTGGGAATTAGCTGATGTAGTCACCAAGACACTCTCAGTGATAAGTCATTGGCAATCAGCTGAAGTCCCTGGTAACTGGAGAAAAGGTAACATCATACCCATTTTTAAAAAGAGTTAAAAGGATCACCATAGGAACTACTGACCTGTCAGTCTCACCTCTGTGCCAGGGAAGATCATGGAGCAGATCCTCCTGGAAGCTATGCTAAGGCACACAGAAGACAGGATGGTCATATGGGAGAACGAGCATGGCTTCACCATGGGCAGATCCTGCTTGACCAACCTAGTGGCCTTCTATGTTGGTTTCACCGCATCAGTGGACAACAGAAGAGCCACTGATGCCATCTGTCTTCACTTCAGTGAGCCTTTGATACGGTACGCCACCATATCAAATTGGAGAGATAGGATTTGATGGGTGGGCTGTTCGATGGACAAAGAACTGGCTGCAGGATCAAGTCCAGAGAGTGGTGGTCAACGGCTCAATGTCTGGATAGAGATCTTTAATGAGTGTGGTGTCCCCCAAGGGTCAGTGCTGGGGTTGATACTCTTAAAGATCTTCATCAATGACATTGACAGTGGGGTTGAGTACACCCTCAGCAAGTTTGCTGATGACACCAAGATGTAGGCTGCAGCTAACACATCAAAGGGATGGGATGCCATCCAGAGGGACCTAGACAGGCTTGAGCAGTGGGCCCAGGTGAACCGCATGAGGTTCAACAAATCCAAATGTACGATCTTGCACCTGGGTTGAGGCAACCCTCACTACCAATACAAGCTGAGGGATGAAACGATTGAGCGCAGTCCTGCTCAACATGTAGTAGGCACTCTCAGGATACCTGAGTTTTTTCTTTTTATTTTAAGGCACCTCATTTAGGATTTACTAAGAAAAAAAGTACAGGTGTTCTGGCAGGTAAATAGTCTCTTATGTCCCACAGTAATAAAAAATATATATTTTTCTATTAATTCTACATTAATTATTTCATTATTAAATTCTAGCCATTTCTAAAACTCTTAGAACTGTTGATGTTGAATCTCAAGTTGATGCCTTTTTGTTGAACTTTTGTTGAAATATGACAACTATTCCAATAAATCTCTTTATAGCAATATCCATTCGTATTCATAATGAAACTTGGTGCATGCAAAATACTTATCCATTATATAAAGGAGAGGATATAGATTCACAATGTTCTGCTAACAGTGGTCTGACAGAAACTTAAAATTATATTGTTTGTTATGGAGAACAGTGATAATTAACCTATTTTTTTTGTGTGTGTCTGAGTGTCTTTCCTTTGAAGCTATGCATTGCTAATTTCAAATAAAATAAAAAATATTCAAGCCACTATCTTGTACAGCTACATAAGCTGACAAAATAATANAAAAAAAAAAAAAAAAAAAAAAAAAAAAAAGGTTTTTCACAGAAAAGGTTACATTTTTTAACCAGTAGAACAGTTTTCAGAACTTCCATTATCTGCATAGGAATACAAATCCTTATTTTTATTTTGAATTTCTGAAATGTATGATCCTTTAACTACTCCTTAAACAATACTTGTCATTATTAGTGTAAATAACATTAGACTGAACCATGGAGAAAACAGATAAAATTCTCCAGCACAAGCCTATTAAAACAGACGGTATGACATTGCAACAGTATGACAGTATGCTGTCTTATCTTAATTTTGGATCTTGAAGAACAATTCTTTTTAAATGCTTTTCAGTTACATATTCTTGTGGTCAGTTTAGGAAGAGCATAGCAATGCCAAAGACTTGTGTGGAATGCAAGCCCCTGAAGTCCCTAAGGAAGAAACTGCATTGCCTTGAGGAAAATGAACACTGCATTAGCAACACTATGAAATGAATGGATCTCCTACAGGGTTGGATGATGCAGCATTCCTTCATCCTGCACAATACCCAGTTACTTCTGTGAAGCACTGAAACACCATATAATTGAATCACATGACTTTGATATGAATTTCTTTCACTGATCAAATCACCCTTCAAATGCTGTAGGAGTGGTAATTATTTAATTTATGAAATGAAAAGAGACAATCTGTGGAATGGTTTTCAGTCTACCAGTCTGTTTCCCTCATCTTTGATTCTTTCTGTTCTTCTTGTTGATTTCCAAGTAGAAATTACTTCATAAGAAGAGTGCTCTACTTTTTTTTCCACAAGTCTTGGATTCACTGAAAATTCACATAAAGCAGGTAATAGCATTGCATTTTCAGTACCTTTCTTACTAAATAAAGATGACAAATGGCACCAGGTTACAGAATACCATGATACAGATGGAGACTGATAGATTCTCAGAGTCTGCATAAACATAGCAAGTAAAAATGAAGGTATTTGCAAGAGAGGCACACATCAGGACACATCAAGCAAACTGAGCATTGCGTCGCAACATTGCAACACACAGTTCTCTAAGCAACAGAACCAAATGAGAGAGTTTTAAAAGAGTTTTGTGGCTTTCTGATTAGATACTTTGATGCCTAATGATGTACAAAATTTTCCAGTTACTGCATTCATTGTTCTCTCTTCATGTGAGCACAACACAGCAGATTGGAGCAGGAAAGGTTCTATAATAGGCAAAGGAATGTGTTTTCATCTTGCTGTGCCTTGGGTTGACTAACTTTATGACAGGATGAGAGGATGAGTGTGGGAGTCATTACAGCATCTGGAATGTTATTATCATTTCTTCTTTCCAAGATGGGTTCACACAGACTTTCCCTCGTAGAGACCATTAATGGCTTCTATCTCTTCATAGTCACTTGCAGAGCCTAGGCAAAGGAATATCTTTGGTAAATTTGGGTTGAATTGGCTGTTTGGTTTAGAAGCTGTTAGATACGAGTAGACACAAACACAAGCATTCACACTTCAATTGCTTGGTACTCATTCTTTTAGGAAACTTCATGAAAATGTTAGGGGAGGCAGAGGGAAAAAGTAAATATTCTGCTCTCTCTGTGAAATTTGAATCTGATTTTAGAAGTTGCATCTCTCTTCAGTTTGCCTATGACCCTCAATTTTGATGAACATAAAATTTTCCTAGGAAAGGAAAAAAGAAAAGGAACAAGAGCCTGGGAAGCTGCTATCACTATACAGAGCAGTAACTGCATGTAGATTTTCTCTGAATCTATTAAAAAAATATGGTTACCTTTCAAGTTTTGTTAAAAAATATATATGTTTTATGAAAATAGCCCCTTTTTTTTATCTCCCTCTTTCAGCTTTTCCTCCCTCCTTGTAGGAACTCTGCTGTGTGCATTTCAAGCATCCATGACTTAGCTCGGGTAGGGAAACTTGGCTCAGACTTCTGAGGAAATTACTAAATTATGAGAAAGAGCTGTGAGGAAGTCTGCAGAATGGAGTTGCGTGAGATAAGAAAGGTAAAATTGTAGACGGAGGTAGGATTGTTGAAAGTGGGACTGCTGATAGATGAAGCATCCAAGAGGAAAAACACCAAATGGAAAAAAAACAAGTTATGAAGGATGAAAAGAGATGTGGATGTTAATGCAGGAAGAGCTAAGATCCAGGGAGCAGCAGACACCAGCCTTTGTGACCTGACCTGGCTTGGAATCTTCCTAACCTGACCTCATTACTGGCTCCCCCTGGCTAGCAAAGACTGTGGGTTTCATATGGAAAGGGGGAAAGACTGAGTACACAGATGTTTAGCCTCATTTTTTTTTATAAAAACTTCACTATCTCTTACATATGCCAACCAGCTACATTCTCTAAGCTGTATATATGATGCTGACACTGTCTCTTTGTAAACGGCTAAAGGTGTCCAAAGTGATCCAAACAGAGACTGTCACTTCCATTTGGTAACATTCAGCAGCTATGTTGAGTTTCTGTTTTTGCCACATAACACAAATTAGTCCAAAAATTGGTTGTAGAACTTTAATGGAGAGAGAAATCTGAGGTATATACATCATTGTTGCCTAATGAAAAGTATACATACAAAATGATTTGTACTATATGTTTCATTTTCCAGCCTTTGAAATCTGACTGTATGCGTTTCCCTCTCAAACCAGTCAGAAGGCTATGTGTGTTTCCCTCTCAAACCAGGCAGGAGCAGTACAGTCACTGATTGATAAACTGTTGTCCCAAACTGAAGCTGACACTGAGAAAACTTACACATCTTCAACCAGCAGAAAAGCTGTGATGTGTGAACTGTCTCTTCTCTACCTGGGAAGTTCTCTGGAAATAAAGTCTTTTCTGTCTCAAGAGAAAAAACATCAAGATGGAAAGATATCCTCACTAGATCCTGTGGACCAGTGGCTGGGGCATCTACCTGGAGTGCCATCTCCATTTCTGCCATGATTTCTCCTTTTATACAAAGATTGTCTGATGTAAAATGAATGAACAGATTTGACAGTGGGTACAATGGCAAGTGCTACACCCATTAGTCCAGACTATAAAGCCATTTTAAAAGCAAAATGTGGACCCCTGGGCTTCACCAGAGGAAGGTAATGCCTAACCAATCTGGTGCCCTTCTGTGATGGAGTGATGGCATTGGTGGACAAAGGAAAGGCGACCAATGTCATTTATCCGGATTTGAGCAAGGCCTTTGACATGGTCCACCACCACATCCTTATCTCCAAATTGGAGGGATGTGGATTTGATGGGTGGACCACCCAATGGATAAGGAATTGGTTGAAAGGCCACAGAGAGAGGGTAGTGATTAATGGTTCTATGTCCAGGTGAAGGGCCGGTAATGAGCGGCGCTCCCCAGAGGTCTGTCTTGGGACCGGTGCTCTTTAACATCTTTATCAATGACATCGACAACAGAATCGAGTGCACCCTCAGCAAGCTTGCTGATGACACCAAGCTGAGTGCTGCAGTTGACATGGGGGAAGGAAAGGATGCCATTCAGAGGGACCTCAACAGACTTGAAAGGTGGGCCCGGGTGAACCTAATGAGGTTCAACACAGCAAAGTGCAAGGTTTTGCACTTGGGCCAGAGAAATCCCAGGCATACATACAGACTGGAAGGAGCAGTCCTTGAGAGTTGCCCTGCGGAGAAGGACCTGAGGGTCCTGGTGGATAAAAAACAGTGTGCTCTTGCAGCTTGAAAAGCAAATGGTATCCTGGGCTTCATCAGAAGAGGGGTGGCCAGGAGAGACAGGGAGGTGATATCCCTCTCTACTCTATCCTTGTGAGGCCCCATCTGGAGGACTGTGTCCAGGTCTGGAGCCCCCAGTACAAGAAAGACAGAGAGCTGTTGGAGAGGGTCCAGAAAAGATGAACAGGGGGCTGGAGCACCTCCCCTACAAAGACAGGCTGAGGGAGCTGGGCTTGATCAGCCTGGAGAAAAGAAAGCTGTGGGGTGACCTCACTGCAGTCTTTCAGTACCTAAAGGGAGCCTATAAACAGGAGGGGAGTCAACTCTTTGAAAGGGTAGATAACAGCAGGACAAGGGGAAATGGTTTTAAGCTGAAGGAGGGAAGATTTAGGTTGGATGTCAGGGGGAAGGTCTTTACTATGAGAGTGGTGAGGTGCTGGAACAGGCTGCCCAGAGAGGTTGTGGATGCCCCATCCCTGCAGGTGTTCAAGGACAGGTTGGATAGGGCCCTGGGCAACCTGGTCTAGTATTAAATGGAGGTTGATGGCCCTGCCTGTGGTGGGGGGGGGTTGGAGATTCATGATCCTTGAGGTTCCTTCCAACCCGGGCCATTCTGTGATTCTGTGACCTTGATAAATGCTTTTCAAAGGATAGTTCATGTGTATCCAACTTTAGAAAGAATTCAGGCTCAGTGCCAATCCTGTCTTAGATATCTAAATTTGAACGGAAAAAAAAAAAAGTAAGTATTATTCTGCTTAATGTCCCTTTNATAACCTCTGTCTTACTGTAAAATATCTCTCCCTCAGGGAGATGTGATACCTCCTTAAATATCTAGGCTATTTCCTGTTATCATGTTGTTGCTTAACAACTATAATGTTTGTTGAGACATGTCTCATTCTGAAGAATTTTCTTTCCCTATCTGCTTCTTCTTTTAAGCACCATAAATTATGAGCCATCTTTATGTAGACATCTCATAAATTAAATACTTTAATAATCAGATCAACACACTGTATCTACGGGCACACGTTTGTTATCACCTCAGAAGTAGTACATCTTCTTTTAAAGCAAGTGTACATTTTTTGTTGTCAGACAAATGCATTAGCGAAGAGAATCTCTCTTAGTAACATTCTTTTTATTTTTCCTTTTATTTTGCTTTGGGTTAGTCAAAACAGAGCAGAGAAGAGATTACCTACATCTCAGCTTTATCGCTGCTGTTTCTGTTCTGTTGAACTCTGTAGGATGTCTCCAGAAATATTATCTGACAGGGAAATTGTTTCCACACTGTTTTGTGCTTTCACCTGCCAGAATCTCTCAACCAAATCCACCAAAAAATTGAGTATGCTCTAGACTAAACAAAACAGCTAGCTTGCAGCTAGTATAAACCGTACTAAAATGAAAGGCTGCACCAGGATTGAGTTTCATAAGTTAAAATATTGCCTCAAGTGTTGCTTGTGTTTAAAGATGTCCAGAGAAATATTCCTATCATCTGTGAAAACTAAATCTTAAATTTAAATCCAAACCTACACATTCTTAAATACATGCCCTTTAAAAGTAAATTTAAAAATACATAAATCAGTAGAACTGCTTCCATGCTTTAAAATTAACTACATGCTTAAGCAGTTGGCAGGATGAGAGCAATGAAAATGTTACAAGCCAAAGCACTGAACTCTTTTGCCTTTTTTTATAACCTATGATCTTTCATCTGCTACAAGGATGACACAGAAATGAAATCATCTGCTCTTGATGCACTAACAGACATGGGGTTTTTGCTTGTTTTTATTTGACTTAGCATTAACAGCAAATGCATTTTCAACAATGAAACAGCAATATATCTTCAGGCTCTTTGAAATGCAGGCAAAAAGAAAAGGTCAATTATTACTGGAGATGCAATATGTCTTCACTGATGATACCATCAGAATAAAAGAGACGCTCTTCTCAAAAGTCAGCATTTTGATGAAAACCAATGTCCTCCTACTCTGAAAGAAATAATTACGCAGATGAATGAAACCATAAAGAAGATGATTATCTAAATGTTTCTGTTTTGTTTTTTTTTTTTTTTGAGGGGTTGAATTTTCCTTTTATTAAAGTGTCGTTTCTATAAACATCATTATTTTGTTTTCTGTATGACAGTAAGGTCAATTTAATTTTTAAGTCTTGATTTATACAAATATTCTGCTACTCTTTTTACAAATTATTAATAGTTAGATGTGGCTCATCTTCCTTTATAAATGCATATAAATGGAAGCTCTGAATAGCTCTAATTCTCTTCTAAGTATTTATACAGGCATACAGAAACAAAACTGTACACAATTGTACATAGAAAAAACATTACTTCTTCTCTTTTAGTTTATAAGTAGGCATGACCACTAAATAAGGACATAGATACACCAGAAAGCTCAACTCTCACCAGGGCTTAGACACAAGATTCCAGGCTACTCAGAGGCATTTCTATCTCATCAAAGTCTACAGCTGGGACCTCTTCTGTAGGAGGACACAAGTTTTGTGTGTATGTGTCTGTATACACGAAGTTAGTATGTATATGGAAAGCTATATCTATATAAAGCTATCTGTACCGCGCTAATTTATTAAATTGTCACTGAAAACATAGCTTTGTGATGTTTTGGTATGTAGAAGCTCTAAACTTGAATCCATCTATGAATGTTTATGCATTCTGCATCCAGCTCTCACTGAATAAAATCTGTGAAGCAGATAAACTCTGAAGCAGTCAGCAACATGAGGCTCCTCTACAGCTTCCACAGGAAAGATGCAGAATGCCTGCTGTAACTCGCAGCCTTGAGTCTGCTCGCCTGGGTTTCCCCTGAAAAGCTGGAAGAAGTGAGCCTGCAGCCTGTCAACCACAGGATATTCAGCGTAGGTCACCCACATCCGGCATAAAAACACTTACTGTAAATGCAACCACCATCATTTTAAAGAAACTGAATTTTATGGCATGTTAGGCTGAACCCACACCAGTAGGCAAGCTTTGCAGTGCTAATTGGATCGAGTCCTTGCAGAGAGATGGAGGGGCACATTGTGGATTATTATCTGCCTTCATCACCAACAGTACAGAGAGTTGCTCACTGCTATGAAAACGGAGATGCTGCTCTATATATCAGTAGAAGACAAACTGCTTTTTAAGAAAGTTATAAAGCTTTAGTAGCAATTCAATGGGACTCTCAGGATTGCAGTGCTAACAAGAAGTCCCTAAGCTCTGCCTAAGGTGAGCTTTTAATGGATGAATCTCATTTTGCAACACTAACAGAATGAAGATAACAACGTGATCATTTGTTGAAGCATTCAGAAAGCACAGATGATCTAAGTAGTAAATCATTAGATTTCCCACATTATTAGAACCACTACTAATTATAAGTCAAAGATCAGCTGGAAAAATCTGATGGGTGCTTTTCAAACATAGATTTTCTAATTAAATGATTAATTCCTGTAGTATTCATACTGTGGCCTTGTTCTCTGATGCAATTGGGAATGTTGACTGATGACCTAAAAACTGTGGAATCAATACTCTACTTATTCAGTGACTACAGACCATAGGTGGTCAATTTCAAAAATGTAAAGAGTAGCAGCTTTGTTTTATTTTTCATGCTCAGGATGTTAAAGTTACGTTGCTCCAGTGAACTTTATGCAATTATATGTTAGCTGAATTTTTAATGTACAGATGTATTCCCTAAGTTGATTTATCAGAAGACTTCAAATGTCAACTCAGTATTCATAAGGAACGTTTGTTTGAATTAAGAGCTGGCTGCTGCCAGTGATATTGGGTTACANCTGCTTAATGTCCCTTTTTTTTTTTTTTTTTTTTTTTATTCTTCCTCTTAATAGGGCAGAAGAAAGCTGTCAGAAGCCACATAAATCTTTAAAGTCTTAAGTCTTAAAAGACATAAGTCTTTTAAGTCTTTAAGACATAAGTCTTAAAATTTTTCACTCAGTTTTTTGGGTTTCTAGAAGGAGATCCCTTTTGGTATGACAGTTCATTTGCAGACAGTAGGAAGCTTTGGGTTCAGTACAGTATGACACCAGCACACCTGATCACCATTTGGAGTTAGATACATAAAATACGGAAGGGTCAACATTTAAGGTAGGAGGCTATATTGGCAGAAATTATTTCTTCCTTGACATGTTCTTGAAACTGCTTATGTACATTCATGGATCATTATACACTGAAAATATTTCACACAATTTTCAGCCCATACTGCCAAATGCCTGTGACTCAAGTCCTTTTCTGAATTTAAGTAATTTCCAAGTTCTTCTGCCAAGTATATGGTAATTAAAACAGCCTGTATCTCTCATTCAGAAGTATTTAAAACCAAACCTAGCACAGGATCTGCAAAGTGAAAATCCACCTAACAGGAATGAGTAGGAGATTAAAAAAAAAAAAGAGAGAGAGAGAAAAAAAAGAAAAACAAAACAAAACTGACTGATTAATAATGCCAAGACCACTTCTGCTGGATACTAATGAGCCAAGTTATCTGTGCTGGCCAGCTGCCTAACTATTTGGTTCCTGCCTGATTTTCACTGCTTGGGCTGATCTTGAGGGAACCATTACTGTACAAATGCAGCTGAATAATTTAAATTTCTACTTTTATTCTTGCTAGCTTTTAAAATAATTGCAAAGGATAATTTGTGACTGTGTGTTTTCTGACTGCTAAAACTTTTGTGAGATAAGAAATTAATATTAAAATTTTCTACAGGAATTCTGGAAAATTAGTCAGAGGGCAGACCACTGTGGGTGAAGGTTGTGGAAGAGTTGAGCAAAGCCCTGCCATAGACCTTGCCACTCTCCCTCTTCTGGATATTCTCACTGGGTTGTTTGGTTCCCTCAACATAGTGCTCTCATCTCTCCTCAGTCTGCATTATGTCTGAAGTTATAGCCTTTTTTTCTCATCCTGATTACTCATTCTGTTTCAGTGCTGCCTATGATGACAAGACCAAAAGTGAATGTTCGTGAGATTTCCCACGAGCTTAAATTTCCACAGCAGAATTCTGCCCACACTCAGGGTCCATCAAACACAGTTCATGGTGCTTCCCATGCTTCTCCTCTTTTCCTGAACACAATCTGTGATTTAGCATGCATATTTCATGGTTCTAGGGCTCTTTTCTGCTTGGTTCCTTCAGCCCAGGCTTACTTTAGTCTGCCCACAAAACCTGTGCTAGGCAGAGCCAGGGCAGAGGCCTGCCACTAGCATGCTGTTATCCATAGCAGTAACTGTTAGCATAGTCCCTGGCAGTTTTGGCTGGACTAAACAGTGTTCTCCAAAACAGCAGTGAAGCACAGGTTAAAAGGGCCTGGTCAGGGCTATAGGTACAGCTTTTACATGGCCAGTCTGTTGCAAGAGATAAAAAAGTTAACTCTATGAAGAAGAAATATGACCTCCTTTATCAGGTGACTTGCTGCTCAGTAACTTTCCACTTGCCATTCAGATTTGAAAAAACTGCTTCCCTCTGTTCCAGTCACTTCATGGTTCTCCCAGGGCAGACCACACTTAGCTGCTGGCTGACATTACAGATTAAAGAGTCATAATTGGGATCCACTTTTTCTGTTTACAAAGAGCATCAAGATGCAAGAAGTGGCCACACAGCCTGAGCCTAGTCCTGGCAACTTCTTCTTTCTGTTGACCAAGTAAAACTACTGTCTCCTTTTCTTGGCAGTATGGAAGAGTCCTATATGTAAGGCACACCTATGCCAGTGAAGGGTCTGGAGCACAAGTCTTCCGAGGAATGGCTGAGAGAGCTAGGATTGTTTAGTCCAGAGAAGAGAAGGCTCAGGGGAGACCTTATCGCTCTCTACAACTGCGTGAAAGGAGGTGGTGGTGGTGAGGTGGGGGTTGGCCTCTTTTCCCAGGTAACAGCAACAAAATGAGAGGTAAAGGCCTTGAGCTGTGCCAGGAGAGGTTCAGGTGGAATATTGGAAAAATTTCTTCTCAGAGGAGTGGTGAGGTATTGGTATAGGCTGTCCAGGGTGGTGGCAGATTCACAGTCCCTGGAGGTGTTCAAAAACATGTGGATGTGGCACTGAGGGGCGTGGTTAGTTGGCATGGTGGGGATGGGTTGCTGGCTGGACTAGGTGATCTTAGTGATCTTTTCCAACCTTAATGATTCTATGATTCTATGATCTAAACAGTACCAGCAAGTCTGGTTTGGGGTAGGAACAAAGTTAAGTGTGGAGTAGTCTGTATGTACCAATATTAAGACATTTTAGCATGTGTTCTTGTCATCTTGCCTTCCCATCCATCTCTAAACATATTCCTCAGTGCTTTTAGAGGATAAGGAAGAAAAAGGTAAGGGCAGAAGAGCACTATCAGAGGCACCACATAAATCTATAAATATTGCATCTAGACAGAGATAAGCATACAGATAGTATGCACATTTACCTATACTTTAGCAGGTTTTGGAAAATTTATTTTAGGAAATAAGAGATTTAGATTTCCTCTTCCTGCCCTGCAATCCCTGTAGCTCACTCCTACTAGACAGACAAGCAAGCAGCAGCAGCAAACCAGAGCAGGGAACAGCAGAGCCATGCTGCAGCCCTGGGCAGCCTCCACTGGTTCCAGTACCTGACAAGAACACAGAATTGCGTAAGCCAGACCAGAGTTCACAAACAATGACCCACCACAAAGCATATACAATCATGCATGTCAAGACAAACACTGTGTAATTCTAAACACATTTTACACTAAAAGGAAATGCATTATAAAACAAAATATAAGCATGATTTCAGAAAGTTTGAATTGACCACTTTTGCAAAAAATACAAGATAAGAAGGCAGATTATCCAAAATATACACAATAGAATCTTTCCCCTATATGATTATATTTTTGAGTTCCAGGTCTCTTTCTAGTACAAAGATGTCACTTAATTTCCCTCAATTACTAAAAAATAAAATATTTAAACCTCCAATAGTTTGTTACCGATGCTGCACCTCAGATACCATCTACTGTCTGCCAAAAAACCACAAGATCTGTGCAGCAGTTGGTTACAAACTACTTCAAGCAGAAGAACTTACAGATATCAATATAGAAAAAGTGCTTACAGACTTACTGTATAAGTGAGAGAAAAGAAAATTGGAGTAAAATTATGTTTTCTCTTGTGTCTTTAATTTATGAAATTTGTTAATGCATACGATCTCACTTTTCTGTCCTGGTTGCTCTTGTACCACTGTGCCACATTGTTTTACAAAGCACTTGCTAGGTTTCACTTACAGCTGATGGAATTAACAAAATTGTTTATTTGTATTCTGTTCAGGCAATCCTGTTCGGAGGTTTTACTGTGAGAGCTGTCATATTCATATTTTCTTTTGCCTTAGATAAGCTTTAGCTTTTTGGCGGTAGTTACCATTTAAATCTTTCTCATTACCTCAATAGCATATTAAGATTTTAACTAAAAAGATAATAATTCCACGACAGATTTAACTACATCTATTCTAATAATAAATGAGGATGTTCATATAAAGAACTGAAGTGTAACACAGAAGTACTCAAATTGGCTTTCGACTGGGTTAATAAAATCATTCTGCTGTCAGCACATAGGTCTGGTATTTCAAATCTGTAATGCACCAGTCTGAAGAGGCTAAGGCTGGGGAGAAGCTGTGGGAGAACAGGCAAGAAAAAAGCAACCACAAAACATAAAATGAGACATGTCTGTTATTGTCTTTCCCTTGCATATACATATCTAAACACACACATGGGGCATCTAGCCACCTGCGTTTGACCACAACGTTACACATTTTGGCTTCTCAGTGGTTAACCAGAAGCTCCTTAATTGCAGGTGTGAGATGTGGAAGCTGAAAAGACAAGTTTGAAAAACACCCTGCACCTTGGTGCTGCTGCAGGAATGCCTGATGCAGCAAGGCACGGTTGAAAGTTGCCCTATGCAAGAACTTGGAAGAAGCCTGCTCTGCCCTATATCCCACTACCCCGCAGGGACTGGCACTGTGGACTCGAGCACTGGCCATGATTTTGAAGTCTACCAGTCCAAGAATGAGGCTTTTACTTAAGCAACTCTGGATCAACACTGGGCAAGCAGTTAAATTACTGAACTTGTTTTCACCTTCAAAACTGATGCAGCTATGAAAGCTCTTCTGTTCTCTCACATATAAACATGTGTACTGGAGTACTGTGTCCAGTTTTGGGGTCCCCAGCACAAGAAGGATGTGGAGCTGTTGGAGCGGGTCCAGAGGAGGGCCACGAAGATGATCAGAGGGCTGGAGCACCTCTCCTATGAGGAAAGGTTGAGGGAGTGTTCCAGCCTTGTTCAGCCTGGAGAAGAGTGGGTTCCGAAGAGACCACACTGCAGCCTTCCAGTACTTGAGGCAATCTCATGAACAGGAGAGAACATGTGAGAACTCATAGCACAAGCACTCACCTTGTGTGTCACAATCATTTTTCTTCTTGAGATTAAAGTCCAGAAGACTATTTAATTTTGTTTACAATACATGACACAGGAGAAAATTGAACTCCAGTTTCATAGTTCTGCATAGTTCCTCTATCTGCAGCATTAACAGAATAATGAATTTAAATATATTTTATCACTAATATTCCAACCTGTGAGTTGAAATATTATTGTTATATCAGTTTCCAAATAAAGTCACACACTTGGGCATTCTACAACTTTCTGCATTCTTTGTAAGAAAAAATAAATACTAATGCTTGCAGTTTAAAGTTGAAATCATCCCTTATGTTCTTTCAAAATAATCTTCCTCAGAAATTACAAAGAAAGGAAAAGTCACATCAGTTGAAAAGGTCCCAATTAACTGCTAAATATATTTTATCTAAAAGAAAATAATTTGAGGACAGACACCCCTTAATTCCCATACTTCTGGAAAGTAACATGGGTAAACATCTGAACACTGTGTGCCAACTCTTTCTTTACTATTTTGTTGACACTATAATTCAAACTTACTGACTGTCCCCTCATTTGTATCCACTCACTGCAAAAAGCAGTACAGTAAAACTTTATAGGCCCATCCACTGCAATGTGGTACAACAGCTGTTACCAGCTGCAGATGTTTTCTGCTCGGTTTAACTGACTGTTACCAGGAATTTCTCAAGCCACCTTCAAGTGAACATTTTTTTCTCCCTCACAGGAAATTTTATAACCTATAACTTCAAGCCCCTCTTTTGAAAGAAGTCAAAATTCGGTAATTACCTATGGATTGGAATGATTAAATGACTCAGATCTTCTACAGAAAGGCTGAAACTGATTGTTACAGATAAGTGTCAACCTCACTAGCAAAATAGAGATCTTTAAAACCTGTCACCAGATCATCATTACATCGGGGTGCCACCAGAAGAGTTACACACCTTATCTATCATGTGCCATAGCTGACAGAACTAAGAGATTTTGACTGTGTGCTTTTCACTTTAATAAATGGACCTTCCACTTCTCCAAGGTTTTTAAGCAGACTCAAAACTAGCAAGTGTACTGCTTCTGTGAAGAGTAAGTGAAAACTGATCAACAGGCATCATGTAGGTTTGTTGTTGTTGTTGCTGCTGCTTTCCAACCTGTGAAGTTCTGGTACATCAGAAATCCTACTCAAGTGTGGTTGAAACAATTTCCTTGGAAGTTATCATCGTTGGTGCATGCCAGGTATCAAAATAAACTGACTGTCACTTAGCTACACAGGTTAAATAGATGAATCAGCCCTGTTCTTCTTTAGAAGAAGAAGAAAATATGAATCGATTAACTAAGAGAGGACAGCTTTCATTAACTGTTTGAATAATAAGGGGTTTTTTTTACCATATTTTATGCAACACTATTTATAGACTCCTACCTAATTAATCATTCAATTAGCTAGCGATCACGTCATGCAGTATGTACAAAGAATAGCATATATGAAAAGTTTCTTGTGTTGACTAACTACAAATTCCTGCCTTTCTCCAGCAAGTTATCTTCCTAAGAGCAGGAGGAAAATGAAGGAATTTGGTTCTGATATTCGCTAATTTAAGAGTTGCATAAATAGACCCAAAGCTATTGTAATACCACAGCTCAGTGGTAGTACAAAGAGAGGTAAGCTTCTTTTCATCCATACAATTGAGCTTCTCCAGTGTCACTACTTGCAATATTTTAAATGTGAAATTGCTAGGATCATACATCTTCAACAGTCAGCTGCTTGCAATCTATTGTGTATACATCATTACCTTCGGTGTTACTAACTTTTGGGTCTTCAACAGATAATTAAGCCATTAATAGTATGGTATTTTACAAGACTCTGTATTTTAAGTCTGATCTGCAGATGCAAAAAACCTTACCTTTTTAAGCCTCTCAAAATGGCAGAAATGTCAATTAATTATTTTCAGTGTACAGGCACAAGAACATGAAACATGAAATAGTCAGAGGACTGAGAAGCAGTGCCAATGTGTAAATATCTAATAACTAGTGAAGGCTTTCTTGTTCTGCCATTGGTACGCAGACTAACAACTTTCTGGAAAGCAATCCTCCCCCTCCCATAAAAAGCAAAACATTCTTATTCATATTTTTAGGTTTAAACTTATTCATAGACTTAACAAGGCAGGTGTATTCCAAGTATTAATGGAATCAGAACAATTCAGTTAGTTATCCTAGGAATAAATAACTGTTGTCAATATCATATTCCAATGCCTTCTGAATGTCAATTACTTAAGACTGTGGCTTCTTACTTTCTCCTTTAATAGCAGGAGAGCTCCAGCAGGTCCTGAATGTTGCTCTCTTCCCCCTTCTCTTTCACTGACAGCATTTTTGAAAAGTGGCAGTGAATAGGAACAATACCAGACTTTTGTCTACTTCCCTGAAAGCATAAGATCTACAGTTCTCTCTTCTCAGCTCTGTTCTTCCTCCACTTCTTCACAACCACTGTCACCTAAAATAAGCTTCATATTACAGTGTAAACTGGAAGGTTTGTTTTCAAGACAAGTTATTTTAAAAAAAGAATAAAATAAAATCAGTTTTACACAAGATGTAAATAAGCAAAAAAATATTCACCTACAAAATCCCTGTTTTCAAAGATCTAACTGTAATTAAGGAAATGGGAGCATTTATTGCAGTAAAAAGTACAACAGGACGATGTTTTGTAATCAGAGGTCTTCAGGAAGTTCAAACAGCAGGCAAATGTTTCAGCATTTTGACTCCAGCTTTTCCTCTCTTGAACACTGCCTTTGATGGATGATGATTAGATGGTAATACGGCTAGTTTTATATGGGTATTTTTTGCTCTTTTTTGTTTGTTTTTTTTTAGTGTACCAATTAGAATAGACAGGAGACAGGTTTTTTGGTACACAAACATCTTTACTGGTCTATCTCAGCTCATGCCACTACCTACAGATCTCGTCTTATATTCATTCCTCCTTAGACATCGTGCCTCTGCATACCTCCTTAATTAATTTTACTTCTTAGGAAAAGCTTTAGTGCCTGGAACAAATACTCCCACTTCTTGAATCATTTCCAGCCTGCAATTGTTTCTCAGAATTTTCTTAAAACTAAGCAGATCCACAAAATTCTTCATACTTTCTTGACTTTTTACAGTAGTCTCTATTCTGCCATAAGAAATGATTCTGTTGTGTCCTCCCCCAGCCTATATTCTAGATATATACACAGAGCAATACAGTCCAGCCACCAGTGTCCACAGAACAAAGATCCCTAAAGACCAACTAAAGATTCCTTTATTACACTGATATATAAACTACAGAATTTCTTGTTAAACATTTTAAAGTAAACTTGCAAAACAGTAACTGAAAGAAGAAAAATACACCAACTAAATTGTTTGACATTATCCAGTATGCTAACAATCGTGCTACATATAAATACACTTGCATAACAACTAATTTCCAAACTAATTTCTAGCCCTAATTACAACTGAGGCAAAACACAAAATGAGACATGAACTAAACCAGCATATTGAGCTCACAAGATATTTTTTAATTTATTTTTGTGAAAAAGAAACCTGCTGTTATATAAATATAAATATATGTATATATATATATATATATAAATATGCTGTGCGAGTCAGTAGGAAGACTTGCTGACAAGTTATTACATTTAGATTCCCCAGCCTTGCATAGTTTTGGAAGAAAAGGAAAAACATTACTAGTACTTCTTATTTTTCCAAGCGTTACTTCTCACTTAAAAATAAATAAATAATTAAATAAATAAGCAGGCAGTCTTAAAACATATTTTATTAAAAATATATACATTCAAGTAAATATTTGGAAATTCATTGCACATTACTGAAAAAGCACATGAAACTTTTTTGAAAGATAAAGTGCAAAAGCCTGGTTATGTCATGGATGACAGTTTAACTTGAACTGTAATGGAAAAAGATATCATTACAGCTAAGTAATTAATTTGTAGTTTAGACATATAGGTAAGTATTGATTTATTAGCACCTCAATATGAAGTTTGAGTTCTATTTTACAGTGTTTATTTATAGAAAGAAACATTGGATCAATGCAATATCCTAAAACCAAAGTGCTACTGAGGTTGCATGGAATTTAATATTAAAACCAATGTAAATAAAGTAAACAGTACAAAGAAAGCTTATAAATTACCCGGTTATGCACCATGCCATGTATATATCTTTTTAAAAAATACATAAATCTCATCATCAATTGATAAATAGTAAAATTTCCATGAGATAGTAAATTATTGTCTCCATTTTGAACAACAGAGGCAAGCATTACTAACAGCTAGAAATTCTCTTACCTAAAAGATTAGATCTCTTCTGAGACTTGTTGTTGAAGTAAAAGGCTTACATTACTTATCTCGTGGCTTTTTCTCCCTCACCAGCATAGCTTTGCATTCTCTTGCTTCCACGACAGTATAGCTACAAGCCTTCCTTCAATTCCAGAAACAGTGTTATCCTTCAGCCACAGGTTTAAACAGACATAAAAACACAAAGAAAATTTAAGACAAGCTCATAATACCTGGTTCAATTGCGACCACAAGGCTACTTTCTATCTAAGGTTAAAAACCACTTTAAATTAAGAACTGGTTTTCATTCTTTGGGACTCCTTCCTTAACTGACTCTGTTACCCACAGCTCAGATATGATTTTAAATTTTTTCCCAAACATTCTCCTGAGAGCTTTCATCTCTTTTACCCGGGAATGATCTTCTCCTATAACAACATGGGACACACCTTCCTCAAGAAGAGGAACTACTTTTGCACCATAAAAACGGAGCTCCAAAGCTCTAATTGATAGTCTTGTGCCATGGATTTTGGTACTGGGCTTGTTAATAATAGCATAACAGTCCACATAAATAGTGTTTCCTCTGAATATACACAGCTGACAGCTGTTCCACGAATACCGTTCTTCTAACTCAGCAATTAAGTCCAAAGGCATCTTCTTATTATCTTTCACTCTTGAGAACACTTCCTTGAGTTGTGCAACATCTGTATCTGCTGTGTAGCTGTCTCCATAGCAATCATACTCACGAGCAAAATGTTCTCTTGTGTCAGGAGACATGTGAATCATAAAGGCTGGCTGCCAAGGTACCAGCATTTTGGACTGAAAACACTGAAGAAGCCACTCTGCTTTCACCACATCGTATTTGTTGGAAGCAATGATGTTTTTAACTCTGACATTCTCAGCTCCTACGATAACACAGTAAGTGTCAGGTCCAGGGTTCTGTACCACACTGCCACCACATTCAGCTATTCTGCTTTCCAGTTCACACTTGGAGTACCTTCCCGTTCCTGTCATAACACAAAATTCTACATCCTCAAACACACTGGAAACTTTGTTGACATTAGAAAGATCAGGAGCTTTAAACTGCTCAGCTATTCCAATTACCTTCTTCACCTTCGGTACAGTTCTCCTTTTCTTCTCTTGTGGCTCATCATATTCATCAATATATAGGTGCTTGGATGCCAGCTTCCCTTCTGCTCTGCTTCTAAGATGTTCTAGCATGTCCAAAGTCATACATTCGTGCCATTCTTTGTCCTCTCTTATTTTTTCAATTCGGGGGAATCTCAAAGTACAGTCAGTTTTGTACATATCACTGTTAACAATCTCAGCTGCCTTGATCTGAACTATGACAGAGTTGCAAGGCTCAATGTACATTTCAGGTTTTTCAGTGCCGCACAAAATGTTACAAGGAGGGTCCTTCCTATTGTAAGGCTTCCAGTGTTTAGCCAGCTTCAAACCCAGATCGTATAATTCCTTCATAGTGTAGCCAGAGCCAACACGACAAATAGAGTGGAAAACAGTAGGTTTTTCATTTGGAGCTGGAGTCTCTGCAATAGCACACAGAAAATGAGACATCATTCCACCACGTGAGCCTTTTCCCCAGTAGCCACCAACAATAAGAAGATCTAGTTCATCCATCAGCCCATTGACATATTCCGGCTTGATTTTTAACCAGCCTTCCCCACGTTTGTCAGGCTTGTAGGTGGACATGGGATCTTTTACCATAATCCCTTCCTCTCTGTTATCTATTGCTTCATTTAAAGCATCAATTACTTCTTTTCTTGTCCTGGCACTTTTTTTATGTACAACATGTATCCTGCCTGTTACTGGGGTAAATACATTACTTAAGATCTTGTATCTTTTGCTCAGGGATTCATGACCCAACTTCTGATCATTTATCATTAATACATCAAACACACAGAAGCAGGTCTGCAGATCGGAGTCCTCCACCATTCTTTTGATATCAAATTTGTTTCCTTTTTGCATAAAGGTTTGCGTTTCGGGATTGTAAGCCATCATTTCACCATCAAGAATGCAGTTTTGTATGCCGCTTTTAAATACACTATGAATAAATGGTGTTAATGAGCCATCGAGGGGGGAAGCACCAAACTGCTGAGTATAGTCAAACCCGTTTCTGGAAAAATATTTATACACATCACCATCTTTGTGCATCTGCATACGTTCACCATCCAGTTTAGTTTCTATGTAGAATACCTGGTTATTCATCTGCTTCTCAATTTGCTGGACATCAGCAATAGCAGCGAGCATTGGTTTAAAGGCAGAAAATAACATGATAGAAACGTCACTAAGCGAGACAGAGGGGTCGTGCAGCTGCCTACAAACTTTTTCCAAATCTGTTGTGACATTGTGTAACTCAGCAGCATCAGGGTGAAAAATTGAAAATATCGTTTGCTGACTCACACCAAGTTTTAGATCCTTTATAATCATCCGGATGAGCCACTTTTGCTCGAGTGCTGTGCTTTGGGTAATTAATTGAAGAAGGCTTTTCTTTACCAGTCCCTTGTTTTTAGCAGCATTGTTGTTTGCAATGGCATCCAGCAGTTCATTGACCTGCTCTACAGTCAACCTGCCTCGCTTAGGGCTTCGGGGTTTTAACACAAAGTACGCGATCATTGCAAAGTCTCCAGCATCTCCACGTGAACCAGTGGGCGTTCTGTAATTTAAAAGCTTCACAGCATCCTTTCCATCTTTTGGTAAATTAAGCAGCTCGATGTAAAGCTTTGCAAGCATGGTTTCCTTAATTCCATACGCCATCCTTTCCCTTTCCAGCTGCGGAAGAATAAGCCGCATAGCAGGATAGAAAGAATCGGTGACATCTTTCTCTTTTTGATGGAGAGCACTGTGGAATTTCCTCCAGGAATCTAAGAAATCCTTGAAGTACTTGGTTTTCTCTGGCCGGGATTTACATGTCTGTATTCGCTCCAAGGTGGAACACAGGTCTGCAAAAGGCACGTGCGAGGCCACTGTTCTTTTAGGAGAAGGCTGTGATGCAGGTGCAGAAGCCATCCGGGTTGGTTTTTCACTAATCCAGAAAAATATACACGTTTGTAAAGGAAGGAGATGCCAGCATATTATTCTATCTCGAAGGAAAATAAAATAAATACAGGATGCGCCCCTCGGTACACGCCCCGGCCGTGGGCAGGCCCACTGCTACCATCACACCGTTGCCATGGTCACGACGAGGCCCACCCGCACCGGCCGCCCCTGTCGAGAGCAGAGGCGGAGGAGTAGAGGGCTGGGTCAGAGGGAAAGGAACACCGCGCGCCGCCGGCCCCAAACAGACTTACACAGAATCAGCAAAGCGCAAAGCCCGGGACCCCTGCGCTCAGCCGTCCCCCCAACCCTACTCCGGAAGGGGCGGAGCGGGGCGGAAGCGTCACGGGCCGCGCCGCCACCGGACGCAGCGGTTTCGCCCGCGCGGAATCCACCAGGGCACGGCGCTGCGCCTGCGCAATGAACGCTGCTGCGGGAAAGACGCGGCGGCGGCGCGGCAGGGCCTGAAAGAAAGGAGAAAGCGGAGGGAGGAGCGGCGGCGCGGCATGACCCGGAAGCGGAAGTGAACACTGCCTGACCCGGAAGCGGGGGTTACGGCCGTTGCCTTCCTGGCTTGGGAGGAACGGAGTTGAAGTTGCGCTTTGGGGCCGTACTCGGCTGAGGCTCCGCCGGCGGCGGTCACCGCGGGACGATGAGGCGGGTGGGTCTGGTCCCTTCCTGTCTGCCTCGCTGGGAGGTTGGCGCGGGCGGCGGGGCCATCCGGGTCTGCGCCATGGGAGGCCGCGGGCGCGCTGGGAGCCGGCGCCTGTTCTGTGGGTGGACGCGGCTCCGCTCGGTCGACCGCGGGCGTCTGTCCCAGCGGCTCTGAGAAGCTCTTTCGTGTGTCTTCCTCCCGACCCCGGGCTAACGGAGGCTGCGACGTGTTCCCCCTGGGCCTCATTAGTTTCTATGTGACGCAGTCCCTATGCGCGGGGGTGTTTGCAGAAGGCAGGGCAAGAGATGACTGCTTCTTTCTCCTTAGTGTGTCACGGGAATTGATGGAAAAGATTGAGCAGGCTGTAAAAATGGAAGTAGTATATTTTAAGAGTCCATACTCACTAGAATGCCAAGGCTCTAAGACAACAACAGCCCTCATTTTTGCTGTTGCACTTGTTTTCTTAACACAGTGCCATCATAACTTGGGATATACTTCTAAGAATCATGAGGATTTGTCAGTTGTGCAAGAGCGTAACGGAGATTAGATGATAACATTTTCAATCATGCGCAGCTTCATGCAGAGCTATGGAAGCATAGTCTTGTAGGAAAAGTGGCTTTCCGGTTCCAGAAAACAGCCCTTGATGGCTGACACTGCATTGTACATGCTCTGCTTTTGGCTCAGGTAGGAGTAGCTGCTTGATTTCTGAGAGAATTCATAGGTAAGATTTTTAGAACTAAGAGTGTGCAGTTTTCCCATCGTTATTAAACTTCTTGTAGGTGTTTTTTTCCAGGCTAGTTCTTTTTCTGGATCTGTATTTTGATAGTTGAGGTCTCAATATTTGTACTTACGGAAACCTTTGGAAGGAGTGTGAGTAAATGTTAAACTTGTGTAAAACTTGTCTAGAGGAGGTGGAGTGTAGAGGAAGGAAGTATAGTAGGATAGAACAGCTATCTTCAGATTTCTCTCTGTATTCTGAAAAAATAAAAACACCTCTTTTTCAAAGCCATAAAGAAATCCTAAGGGCTGCAGTGATTGTTAAAATTTAACATTTTTTAAGCCCTTTAAAGAGATCAGATATAAAATATCTGAATGCTGCTGTTCTTAGCTCTAACTTTAATAGCGTTCATATTCTGACTAAAGATTAAGTTTTGGGGGCACTGTAAATCTACCACGACTTTATTATTATATGCTATACATGCTTTATACTATGTATAATATATGTAGTTCAAGACATTTCAGAGTGGTTCTCAAACTACATTATAAAATGTTTTCAACTTTATCAGCTCTTTCGTGCAAAAGCTTGAGTATGGTGTGCTTGGCTTCATCAGTGAGTCAGGTGCATAACTTCTAAGAGTACTGGCTGTCGGCACTCCTGAAGCTTCTTTCAAATAATCAAATAAAAACATTGATTGTGTGTAACGCAGAAAGCAATTTTACTCAAAGTTCCCAAATGAAATTGTCTTTCAGGCAGAGATGAAGCACGGAAAATCGTCACATCCAAAGGTAAATGTTTTATAATGCGATTAGTGTGTAAGATAGCTTTTTCAGTAGTGAAAACATGGAAAAAGACCAAAAATATGACTAAATCTGCGGCAAATACAAGGGTAGTTTCATCTGCTGTTCAAAATGGGTGAATAATTGTTCGAAAGTTTTTATGGACTTAGTTGATAATGATATCAGCCACTTAAGACTTGCTTTAGAGCACAGCAGAATACCATTTAAACATTTTGCTCATGAAGACAATTTTTTCTCACAGTTTTTATTATTATTATTGATTTATGTTCTGGGTAGTTACTTAAGTATGAGACATGTAGCTTATCTGATAAAACAAAAAAGTCTGTCAGTGGCAATAATTCCTGGACTGTAGATTCAGCAGTGAAGACAGGTAGAATCATAGAATCACAAGGTTGGAAACGACCTGCAAGATCATCTAGTCCAACCGTCCTCCCATTACCACTGCTACCACAAAGTGGTAGGTAAGACTGCAACTCAGGGCTGCCAAATTTCACTTCTGTTTTGAGATGCAACACAGTTTGTAGCTTTGTAAACCAAACTGGTCTTTAATGGTCTTTAAACAAGATGCGTTGTTTGAGGCACAGCAGCCTTCTGGCTTTGTCTTAGATAGTTCTTAATGTTGACTTGTGCCATATGTCTGTTCTACAGCAGAAACCTTTAACACAGAAGAACTTAGTATTTGAAGTCTGTTTTTTGTTTGTTCCTTGAGATTACAAGCACAATCAAAAAAGCTTCAGGGAAACACTGTCTTTCACAAAAGCTGGCTTTTCTTCTATAGCTTTATCAGAAAGACAGGAGGAAATTTGAATCAATTAGATGATAAACAAAATTCTAGTCATAATCGTGACTAAGAAAAGAGCAGAGGAGCTTCACTTATATAGTCTGAAGAAAAACTGAAGGTAGGTTACATATTTGGAGTGTATACTTCTAGTATTTGTTGAATTTGGTTTCTGGTAGCAAGGCTTGGTTTAAGAAATCTTGTTGTTCCACATATATATTTTAATAATGTAGTTATTTTCTTGGATGAAATGTAATAGCACTTTGGTAATACAAAATTATGTTGAGTTCTAGTTGTTGGGCACGTTATATTTTCTACTCCAGTAGCAAAGTATAGCAGCAGTATTTCAGTAGTTGAGCACCCTGGTAGTATTATCTTACTGAAATGAAAATAGGAAGCTATGTGGAAATGAAGCTAATGTACTCACAGCTGGTTTTATAATTTAGCTATTTCTAAATATCAATCCTTAGCATATATGGAATAGCCATCTGCAGAATATCTTATTGTCTTACGTAACATTTTTTGCCTCTTTTTTTTATTAGTCATTTTTATTCCTCTTTTGAGCTTTTTTGGGCCCTATTTCCTTTCATAAGAAAACAAAATTGAGTAGGAGGTGTGTAGGAGCAGCGTTTTTATTGAGTTGTTACCAGTGCTACGAATCTTCTTGGTCCTCTAATTCAATGTAGGAAATGTTTGTCCACTTACAGAATCAGAGAATGGCCGAAGTTGGAAAGGACCATTTGGGATCATCTAGTCCATCATCAGTGCACCAAGCAGGGTCACCTAGACCTAGAACACATTGTCCAGGAGATCACATCCAGGCAGGTTTTGAATATCCCCAGAGAAGGAGATGCCATAAACTCTCTGGGCAGCCCGTTCCAGTGCTCTGTCTATTTCAAAGTAAATAAGTTTTTCCTCATGTGCAGATGGAACTTCCTGTGTTTCAGTTTAAGCCCATTGCCTCTTGTCTTGTTGTCAGGCACCACAGAAAAGACCCTGAACTCATCCTGTTGGTACCCTCCCTTAAGATATTTGTACACATTAATAAGATCCCCTTTCAGTCTTCTCCAGGCTGAACAGGCCTAGTTCACTCAGCCTTTCCTCATAGGAGAGAGACTCCAGCCCATTAATCATCTTTGTAGCCCTCTTCTGGACTTGCTGTAGGGTCTCCGTGTCTTTACTTGGGGAGCCCAGAATTGCACACAGTGCTCCAGTTGTGGCCTCACCAGGGCTGAGTAGAGGGGAAAGAGAACCTCCCTCAGCCTGCTGGCAACGCTCTTTCTAATGTTCCCCAGGATGCCATTGGCCTTCTTGACCACAAAGGCACACTGCTGGTTCATGGTCAGCCTGCTGTCCACCAGGACTCCCAGGTCCTTCTGTGCAGAGCTGCATTCCACTAGGACAGCCTCCAACCTGTACCAGTACATGGGTTCTTCCTGCCAATGTATAGGATCCTGCTTTTGCCCTTGTTGAATTTCATGATGGTCTTCTCCCTTAAACTTTCCATCTTAATCAGGACTCTCTGAATGGAAGCACAGTCCTGTGGTGTATCTGCCTCTTCACCCAATTTGGTATCAGCAAACTTGCTGAGGGTGTGCTCTCTGCCTTCATGTGCCTTGATGAATAAGTTGAACGAAACAGACCCCTGAGGGACACCACTAGCTACAGGCCTCCAGCCAGACTCAGTACCACTGATCACAACACTGAGCTCTCAGTCAACCGGTTCTTAATCCACCTTGCTCTTCATTCATCTAACCCGTGTTTTCTGAGCTTATCTATGACAAAAGAAAGTTCTGTTAGAAATGGAAATACCGAACATTCCTCTGTCCTAAACTGATTGTAAAACTTAACTTTTCAGGCAACGTTTGTGCATACATGAATTAGGATATTGAGTATGAATTCATAAATAATATAAGAAAACTCAATTGGAATAGTTGTTCTCTAGGCTGTTTTTTATTTCACCATTTCTACATATTTGGAGTAGATAGTGTGTAAAAACTTCTTCACATTGCACTTGGGAAATGTGCGAATCTTAAGGTGTAACAGATTTATTTCTGATTTACTTGTAATCATTTGCATAAAAGGTGGCAGTTTTTCCTGGACTTTTTGCATGCTTATCTGGGGAGCGCAAAGGCTGGCTTATAGAGCTGACCTTTTTTTAGCCTGGTCCACAGAATTTAATCCTTTATTATAGGACATCGCTGTCATGTTATGCGTTGTATGTTTATGATGTCTCTTTTCTTTTTGGACTTATCAGCAGTTGTGCTTTTCATCTATCAGGGAATAACGTAGGTAGCTACTGTTCTCAGTGGTCTTGTATGATGACAATCGTGCCATTTAGCTACAGATTCAGCGTGGCTTACAGACCTGATAGCATACAACTATCATTATAAATCAGAACTAATCAAAAGAATAGCAAAATGCGTGTTACAAATGTAAGCCCAGTGTGGCATCTTGCTGTAGTGTAGTTTCTTTCTTCTGATAGGTTGATGTGTTACTCTGTAATCACAGTTGATCAAGGTTGTGCAACACAACTACTAAACAATAGCTGTCCCTATGCGTGCACTGTTAGCCTTGACTGGTTGCAGAGTGAAGTGCGTAGGCTTACTGAATGTTCCTCTTAACATTACTTAATCAGGCGCAGTGTAGAAAGAAGAGCTGTTTTTGTTTGTGTTCCCTGGATTCTAGAATTACTTACGAGAAGCTCTGACAAACTGATGTGTCTGTTTTCTGCCGTGGACAGCAGGGATGAATGAGGGAAAATGCAGGTTGTGGTTCCAGTAAACTAATTTTTAGTGCTACTGTTAGGTATCGCCTGTTGAAATACTGTAATTGGGATTTAGGATTATTTTAAAGCCTTTTCCTTATGTTTGGTTTTCTGTTTGTTGCTTAGATCTGAATGTTTTCCAAAAATTGGAAGGGGTTTTCCCATCAAGTATAATGTTTATGCTTTTGTGTAATGATGTACAACAGAGCATTTATACTTTCAGAAGATTAAAGCAATTCCTTTTTCTCTTATATTTATATTTCTTTTTGGATTTTTTACAGGATTTACTTGGAGTAGAAGATCACTGACTACTACAATGGAAAAGTCACGGATGCTTTGGACCTTTGTTGAAAGATGGCTTCTAGCTTTGGCTTCCTGGTCTTGGGGTCTCTGCCGTATTTCTCTTTTACCTTTGATAGTAACTTTCCATTTGTATGGAGGCATCATACTACTCTTACTAATATTTGTGTCAATAGCAGGCATATTATATAAATTCCAGGATATGCTGCTTTATTTTCCTGAACAGCCCTCTTCATCACGCCTTTATGTTCCCATGCCTACTGGTATACCACATGAAAATATCTTCATCAAAACCAAAGATGGAGTTCTTCTCAATCTTATTCTCCTGAGATACACGGGGGACAATGCAGCATATTCTCCAACCATCATTTACTTTCATGGGAACGCAGGCAACATTGGCCACAGGTTGCCAAATGCTTTGTTAATGCTGGTAAACCTGAAAGTAAACTTAATCCTGGTTGATTATAGAGGGTATGGAAAAAGTGAAGGAGAAGCAAGTGAAGAAGGCTTGTACATAGATTCTGAGGCTGTGTTAGACTACGTGATGACTCGGTCTGATCTCGATAAAACAAAAATTTTTCTCTTTGGCCGTTCCTTAGGGGGAGCAGTAGCTATTCATTTAGCATCTGAAAATTCCCATAGGATTTCTGCCATCATGGTCGAGAACACCTTTCTTAGCATCCCACACATGGCCAGCACTTTGTTTTCTTTCTTTCCAATGAGATACCTTCCTTTATGGTGCTACAAAAATAAGTTTCTGTCCTACAGAAAAGTCTCTCAGTGCAGAATGCCTTCACTCTTCATCTCTGGGTTGTCTGACCAGTTAATTCCACCAGTTATGATGAAGCAACTTTATGAATTATCCCCAGCTCGGACTAAGAGATTGGCCATTTTTCCTGATGGAACTCATAATGACACTTGGCAGTGCCAGGGATATTTCACTGCACTCGAACAGTTCATCAAAGAAGTAATAAAGAGTCATTCCTCTGAAGAAATGGCAAAAACATCATCTAATGTAACGATAATATAACTGATATTCTTCTTTGGTGTAGGGGTATACCTGCACTGTATCTTGGTTTGTGAGAAGTGGTAAAAGAATGCCCATTTTTAAATGTATGTCATGTCTGTACTTGCCTGAAGAGTGAAATTAAACTTTGAAAGGTCTGATGCTTTATTAAGATGTTCCAGATAACTTTTACATTTGCAGCATTGTAAATGAACCATTTTATGTCTTTCTCATACTTTTTTGATATCTGTCCAAATATTCCATTTGTTTGATATGTACAACAGTTGCTAAAAAAAAAAAAAAAAAAAAAAAACCTTGCTACAAGAATAGTACAGAACACGTTAGTTTAGAGCAATGGGAGGCTTCACTGCTGTATGTGTGAGCTTTTTGGACAGCCATGGTTAGCTCAATGATTTGTTGTTTCTCCTAGAGTTTATTTAAATTGTGCCATGCATGAGGTAGTTTTATTCCTTGAAATTTTATATTATGCTAGGTGGGAAGTCTTTTAATGTGCTGAATAATGTACAATAACATTAATGATAGTGTATACTTACAGGTATACCATCCTCGATTATGGCATTTTTTAAAAACAGTTATGCATACGTATATATATTTCAAACTGCAGCTGAAGAGGAAAAGGCATTTTCCCCGTTTTCAATTTACTCTTTGTGTTATATTATCGCCCATAAAGTTGTATGTGGCCGAACATGATGGCTGATGGATTTTGCCCAGGCAATTTCTTCATAAAAAGATAAAGGTAACACTCAAAAAGAGAGCAGCATGATTTGACTTCTAAAGGTCTTGTCCAACTAAGTCTCTCATCACTGACTTACAGACAAAGTGTTGATGTTGTCAGCCCATATACCTGAGGTAGGATTTCCTAAGGCGGAGCGGTCAGTGTGATGGAAGGGAGCATCACACAAGTTAAAAATACCTATTTGTGTTTGGTTTTAAATGTCTGTGCCCTTTGTTTCTTTTGGAGGTATAAATAAATCTAAATAAATACCAGTGATTACAGTTAGGGAGTAACATAGACTGATGCTACAGTAAGGGTAATAAAAATGAGCAGCACATTAACAGGTATAAGATTAAGCTAGAGGACATTAACACTCTTTTGCTTATAAAACAATTTTTATTTTTATTTTTTTTTTACACTTCTGTCACATGGGGTGAAAGTAGCCTGTGCATTGGCAGTAGAACTGAATTTTCTTTAGTTATACTGAAATTTTTAAGGATCGTATCTCACCATATCAGAGCCAGCAATACTCTGAGTGAGCCTCATTCTGACTGAATGTTGTTTTTTGGCTTTATCCAAGTAATCTTTCCAAAGTTGTGTGGTATTAGTTCAGTTTAACGGGGTGTGTTGTGTAAATTATTCTACAGATCGAATTGCTCATCTGCTGCAGCTGAGTGTTGGCCTCTTCGAGACATTTTTATGGGAAGAGCTGTGGAAAAATCTTCCACCAAACCTATACAATTGCCCTTCAGGTTGAAATTTTTAAATAAAATTATTTTTTCACCACGATGCTATGATTCAGAAAAGCATCACAATATTTTAAGCTTGAGCATAAGTTCTTTTGTTGAATAAAACTGCTTTCCTGAACCAGCGCTTCAATAGTTACACCTCCAGTTTTTTACGTGGAATTAGTTATTACGTGGACATGCATGTTGTCAAGATTACAGATAGTGATACTTATTTTATTATAAACACTTCAATATCATCTTTTCTATTTTTTTCTTTTTTAAACAAGCATACATACCAGAATTTGCTTCTAACTCTGGTAAGTATATTTTGTCATCCTATTACTAAGATCTGTTCAGAAATAGTTGAAAAAGTTGTAGATGCTTTTGAACTTAAAGACTTAACTTAAAATCACTGTAGACAAAGTATAGCTTAGAACTGGACAAACCATCTCCTCAAATGTACAACGGTCATTTTTTTTCAGAGATTTTTGGGAGAAAAGATTTTGGTGCCATTTGGTTTGGGAGGACTGAGGAGGTGTTTGTATAGCAGAAGAGTTTGTGGGCACAGCGTTCCCTTTTTGTGATGTTTTTAAAAAAACAGTGCTGGTTCTTCTGTCGCCCATGATATTTTGCTTCAGTTATTTCATAATACTTTTGAATTAAGGTGGAGGGATAAGGGAGAAAGAAAAATAAGTGGGTGTGTACTGCTTTTTCTGAAAACAAGTGATAAAGCCAAAAGGAAGAAAAAAAAAAAATTACTTGAAGACTGAATGCAGATAAATAGTTGTTTCAAAAGTTGTCATAGCTTGTCATTAAACACTATTGTATTTTTCATTAAATGTGAATTTCCTAAGTAATGGAAGATTCTACTCCACTTTGCACAGATCAAATAGGCAGACAAAAACATCAACCCAAAACGCCTCCAGTACCCTTCCAGCCTTCTGGATTATGTGGTATTTCCATACAAATGAAGTATTCACGTTTGGGCCCACAGTTAAGTCAACGTCAACTGCATGGCCTTGGATTGTGGTAGTCAGGAGCTGTTCATAGTGCACTGTATTTAAACCTTACTTTTTATTATCAAGCCATATCTTTTCACCATAGTGTCTGCTGGACAAAAGGATACCTGGTTTTACAAATACCGAGTATGAGAAGATGCAATCATCATATATGCATACGTAATGTATTTTCTTCCACCTTCCACGTAAGGAAGAAGCAAAAATGGGCTTAATACATTGGACGCATCCACGTGTAGGTGAATGCCTATTATCATTCTGTTTTTCATTGCATTGGATATGAAAACCACTGAAAGAAAACAGGAAGAAAGTAGTTATGCAAATGTTCAAATGCTGTAAATATGATCTGAGGGAAAAGAGGGAAGAAACTTGTAGCTTGACAAGACAGGATTTGCTTTGTTTTGTGGTCTGTATGATGGCAACTCATGGTGGTCTGCTGCTGAAAGCCATTTTCAGACAGTATGTTGCAAGAATCATAGTAATAATTTCAAATTGCCAAAAATTCTTGTGATACTATTGCATTTATTGCACTTAATACCATTATATGTTTTCCCATACCAGTTCTCCATTTGTGTATTGATGTTTCCCACATGTCTGTTGTATGTATATATGTTTCTAGTTTGAGAAGAGGAAGTTGATTTATTTTCAGAGATTTGTAAGAAAGCCTTTCACGTTGGATATGTTCATTAAAGGAATCGTCCCTTTTATAAGAGGAACTTTGTTAAAAAAAAAAAAAAGAAAGAAAAAAAAAGTACAGGGATGGAGGAGGAATGGCGGAGTGATGGAGCTGAACAGCTGTAGCATTAGAGTCCTTGTAAGGAATCGTCTCATGCAAGACCTTGTGTGTGTGGTATTAATTAGTGGAAATACTTGAGGCTTCCTGCTGACCCAAGTTTACATTCCTGGTATTTGCTTCTGAACTGTGAAATGCAGAGATAAGCTATGGTTTGAGATGGGAATAAAAGAAAAAGGTAAACTGATAAAACTGCCCTCGTGTCCATTTCTCAGGTAAAATTAGAAATATAGCACAAATGCATTTGGTAGGCTATGGACAATCTCTCAGATGAAGGGCAAATGGCTTAACTATTTATATAGAATATGCAGATCAGCATCTCTTAGCTAATCATTTGTGTCACCTTGAATGTTCCTAGTGAAGTATACAAGGCTGAATACCAAGGTATGGTCTCTATTAGCAAAAAGATGCAGACATACCTCCATTTGTATTCCATAATTTAATTCTTGAAAAGTATATTTTTATTTTGTTAATAACAAGTGATTTTCCTAAGGGTACATCTGCCAAATACAAAAGCAGTGCCTCCTGCACTGGTGGGATCAGCCTGGTGTATCCCACTGAGAATAATTTACGATGCCATCCTGCTTGTAAAATTTAGAGTAGAATCCTGCAGAAGTGTAGATAGAGAAAGCATATTCAAGTTCTAAATAACACTCATGTTTTGAATTCAGGAATAGTCATTGAATGAATGATTCAAGCTCTCTATTTGATTTTTCTTTAGTGTATAGTTAATGGAAAAACGTCTTCTTAAAGTATTCTTAAGTTTTGTAGACGAAGCATAAATGTTATTGTATATGTGCTAATTGTGGCAGAGTTTTACATTCTCATTCTAGTCTGGTTTTTACAATAAAATTAATTTTACAAAAACCACTTTTCTATTTTTATGTACTGACATATGCAATAAATTGATACATTAAAAGTGCTGTTGATGTCTTGTTCTAGTTTGTGACCTGTCTTCAGTACTAGTACAGGGTAATTTTGTGTGCCTGGTGAGGGTATCTTTTTCAGTTACCAACAAAACAAACCAGAGCACATGAAATGGTCATCTTTGTTGTTAGAGGTGGCATTTGTGGAAAGTTATTAAACTGGGAAGGGAGGGGGAAGCTAAATTAACTGTCCGTTTCTAAGCTTTGTCACATTCTTGCTTTTACAAAGAGTTAGTTAGTAAAACTGATGGTAGCCCTCCATGGCTTTCTGTTGCCTTCTGCCTTTTAGGACTTCTCTTTCATCTGGAGAACTGAGAGTTGGTCTGAACATGTTGCCTAGGAAATATTTTTCATTGTGTTTCTGACTAATTTTACCACTCATTACTGTTAATGTTTTAAATTTCAATTTTAAATCTGTTAATGGTCCACTATCAGGCTTATAGTAAACACATGTAGTTACCATGGTGTACTCAGAGTGAAGCAATTACTACTTTCTCAGGATCTACCGCATCTCAGATTTGGCTACTTCATGTGAATAATACTCTTCTCGAGTGAAAAGCAGTTTGATGCCTTGTGAACTGTTGCTAAGCCTTGCTTGAGCGGTGCTATTCTGAAGAACACAAGTCTTGTGCTTGATTTTTCTTATTTGGAAATTGTTAGGCAGGTGGGTTACAAAAAGCAACAAAAACTGCATCCTGGAATGCCTCATGAAGTTACTCGTTTGTAAATGAAGCTACATTGATTTGATTAGTAGATGTGTGTAGGCCCTTTTATCATATAGACAGAAGGACAGGATTTGAATTCCTCAGAATTTGAAAGGACTGCTTAAATCATACTAAAAGTTCATAAAGGCCTATGAACATCAGAACTGAAGTGCCAGAAATGGAGCTTAAGCCAAAGGCAGTGGACTTGCCAAGACCATACATAGGTAATGTCTTGGGAAAATACAGAACCATTGGCTCCTAAGGTCATGAACGTGCCTGAGCATTAAATCCTTTGCTGGACCCTTTTCAAGGTCTTAGTTTTAGACTTTTTATAGAGTTCTCTTTCTGTAAGTAGATAAAAAAAATAAACTGAATATTTTCTGGAAGTGTGCTGAAAACATTAGTGTGATTCATTTGTTATGGTTCCACTTGAGTGGGGACAGAATAACTCTCCCCTGTCTTGAAGAATGGCAGTTTTCCTTCCTCTAAAAATAATGCAGAGTAAGAGCAGTCTTGTTTTTAATGCATTACAGAGCATGGTTTCACTCATAATAGTGTCGAATATGTTTGTCTTAAGTGATGAGCTGAATAATGCTTTGCTGCAAAGGCACAGTAACTGCATTCATAGCCCAAGTTCCAGAGCGATACTGCTGCTAATTTTGACAAGCAGCTAGGAAGCAGATTTTGCTGCTTGAAGATGGAAAGAAAGGAAGTTCTACAGCTGTTCTGCATTATGCTTACGTCTGGTGTGGGGTAATTATTTACAAGAAAGCAAAGTAAAAGGTCAGGCAGAATAATGTCCCTTTCAGCCCTTGAGGATTCAGGAACAGTGTAGCAAGGAGATGCAGCTATGGAGAAATGCTGTGATTTGAAAATATTTGGATTCCCATCCTGTGCCCTCTATTAAAGGTCCACAAACTTAATCAGCAGAAGAGCAGCCATTCCCATGTGAAGGGCCATGGCTCTTTGTTTACTTTGCTGCCATACAGATGCATTTTTAGCCCATCTGTGTAAAATCTGTCAAGTTGTACAGTGTCAAAGAGGTGGAGACTCCGTGTTGCTAGTTACCCAAACCAGTGAGGCTACAAGACAAGTGAGCTACAGCTGTGTGACAGAGCTCCTTTTGCTCCGTGCAGTAAGAAAGAATTACTACAACGTCATGGGGGGAGTGGGTGAGGAGGAGTTAAGATGCTGTAGTATATAATTGTGTGTGGTTGTTGGGTTTTTTTTGTTTGTTTGTTTGAAATTATATATTTGATTTTATTGTATTCTTTGTTCTGTTGTATACTTTAAGAGACACCTATAAGAATTGCTTTTCCTTCCTGTGAAGTTTCCTACCCTCTTTGAAAGCACTGTAAACCATGTAAATAGTAATGATGGTTGCAAGTCGGTTGTATATTTGCTTTGTGTAGTGCTTTCTGTAGTCCAGATTTGGATCAAAATTGTCCAGGCGTGTAGAAAAATAGTCTTAGGTGAGGCATAAATCAAGCAAGGCATATTTGAAATGTATGGAGATACTTGTATTGTCCTAGGAGGCAAAGACAAAAGAACATTCTTGTTTCAGAAAATTATCTCATGGCTTTTTTTTTTTTTTTTTCTTGTAACCAGTTAATATATCAGATAAGATTTAAAACATTTGCAGAACACATCCTCTACTTGTAATGTATTCAGTAGTTTTCTAAGCTTTAATAGAGTGTAAATACTCAGCCACATGTAAATCCTGGCTAATAGCTGGAGGAACTTAGTAAGCGTCCTTGAAGAGAATGTGTGCTGTTTCAGAATGCTGTCTATGAACGATCTTAATGCAGATAACTGTAACAGCAGCAAGCTGTCCTACAGGATTTATTCTAATCTTCTCCACAATAGTTTGAGCCTTTTCTCCATCATCAGAAAGGACTTGAAATGCATAAGCTTTGCTTATTCTGTGCTCTATCTATCTGCTCACTGCTGTCTTCTGTAGTATGGCAAGTACTGTAGTTGGTCTCCTTTTGCAATAGCCACAGGGACTGGTTCCATTTTGTGGCTGTTTCAGAAGTATATTGGACCTTTGCCACTGGAAATGTACTCTTAATATGATTGTTGATATTGGCTGGATCTCTATTTTGTATCTGTACAATCTCCCTCTTAAAAACAGAGCATTTGTTTTTAAGTAAATTATTACATTTCAATAAGTTTTTTTTTTTTTTTTTTTAACCCAGGGATTCTTATTCAAATCATCTGCTTCTCTTTTTTACATTAAACTTCATTATCAGATTTTCCTCCCTCTCAAAGCAGAAAATGCTTTTTGTGGTTAAGGTACAGTGCTGGATTTCAGGAAATCAAGGGTTCAGTTTCTGGTTCAACCACAAATTTCCTGTGTGATTGCTCTCTATCTCTGCTTTGGTTCCCCACAGATGTAGCGATGATGTTTTACACATTTGCAGGTTAGCAGGGCACATCTTGACCTTTTAATCAGATATCCCGTGTAACGGAAATGAAAGAATTTAGCTGCTTGCAGAAATTACAGAGTTTATTTCAGCTGTAATATCTCAGAAGTCTAACCAGTCTTCATTTTGTTAAAGATCCCACCTAGCAAAGATCCCCTAGCAAACCATCCTCATCATTAATAATCTTCAGTGGTAAAGTTTTGGTTGTTTTTTTAATATTATTTTTTTCCCCTTCTTAGTTTGACTTATACCCTCAAGAAACATGGAGATGTGGTACTAAGGAACATGGTTGGTGGTAGGTTGAACTAGATGATCTTAGAGATCTTTTCCAACCTTTATGATTCTATCTCATGCTCCTTCTCCCAAAAGTAAAAGTCTGGGTTCGGTACAATTTTTAGACCAGCTAATCCATTTCTTAATAATCTTCTTTGGCAAAATTAGAAAAATCTCACCCTGTGTTTAACATAGCTCATTATTTGGACTAAGGTGGCACTAAATGTTTGGATTACTCTGTGCATGAATCAGCCATACTGTGCATGTAGAATAGGCCATATTTTCAGAATAGCTTTATTTTAAAAATTTAATCCTATTTATTTCCAGTGTTGTATGGCCAGGAGTAGACTACTTTAATTTACTGCGGTGGCATTTTATTTTCTGGAAATAGTTTGGAAAAAGATGCTCTGAACTGAGCTTGTGGTGGCCACTTGTTGCCCTAAGGTTTTACTGTGTGGATTTGTAGCACAGTGCATGCAACCTGAGCCAAAACAGTTAACATGGCACAAACTTCTGCAGAAGAGCTTTCAAGAAAGACAGGCACTAGAAACAGGCTGCTAACCACAGAGTGAATGCCACGATAAGTTCATTCTGACATGTATAGTCATTCTGGATTTTCGTTCTGACCCATCTTCACTGTTAAGTGCAGATTGGTTAAAGCACAGCTACGACTGCGTCTTATTTTAGCACAGTATTTTGCTCCAGTATATATATCCAAATGCTCCACTTCTGTTTCAACATGGAAATCCTATTGAGAGCTCATGTTCAGAGGTAGTCAACACCTCTCACGTCTCCTAATGGGCAGTCCTAACCTGAGCACCTCAGTTAAGTAATACCATGACTTAAGGAGCTGAAGAAACTGCACCTCACACAGTAAGGCTGGCACTGCTTTAAGGCAAGTGCCTGCTGTGCTGCGCTGTGACAGGGCCTGGCCCCAAGGCACCACCTGCCCATGAAATCCACGTGCTAGGCCCTGAAGCCAGCATGCTTGTTTGTTTTCTAAGCTCAACTTTCTGAGATGTTGTTTTGATGCCTTTCAAGGTCTAAAATACTGAAGCTTTGCTTTGCTATGATAAAATGTTAAGTTGTACAACTATGTAAATATATAGGCAGTTTGTGCTTTTTTTCCCCCATGACAGATCTCTCACTGTCATTATTTATTGTTCCACTACATTTCTGTCACTGCAAAATTCATCAACAATTGTATTTTCCTTCTAACACTTAAATGCTTGTGAAACTGTAGAACAGCATGCCATCAAAACCAGACTGATCCCTTTGATACTTGAATAGAAACACCTGTTGAATTAAGAATTTGCCATGTGTGGGTTGTTCTGATTTTCCTTCTCTCCCCTTTGAAGCTCTAATCTGTCAGAACGATGAGCAAGCCAAAGCCAGATGTCTTACAGAAGACCTCTGTGTCACAGCGATTATTTTGTCAGCCCGAATAGTGAACCCCTTTAAAGATGTGGGAGCTGGAAACAGCCTATTTTCTGTAGAAGTAATGAGATTGATGCTAATTATATATCTGTCAGCTATTTTCTTGTATGTTAATGACCACAGAGACCTCACTGGCCAATTTTTTCCCAGTATTCCTGGAGAGCTAGTTATGACTTTCATTTTCTCACTTTGTTTCATTTTCTTATATAGCGTGCCTTTTCTGGCTGTCATATTATATTTGGAACACAGTAATAGAATGGTAACATTCTGATGACTAGTGATACCTCAAGGCACATCTGTTTAGTTCTAATAACTGCTTATTATGTGCCCAAAATCTACCTTAATACATCTTAAATTTCCTTCAAAATGTAGTCCCATTTACATATCAGCCTTGAAAACAGATAAAGACAGGGTATGGTATGGTATTCTGCTCTCATTCCAATGTATACGGGTTTCCATATCGCTTTTCAAGGTATGTAGGCACCTTCTAGAAGCATGTTAAGGTATGTGGTATGCATTTCTTTTTTTCTCTCCTTTTAGGGAAATAATGACTTGTCCATGCAGGATATTGAATAATTGTTAGAGGTGGCAAAGCAAGGAAAAGAGTACCTTGGATTGCAATGGGAGTTGATAAAGATTTTAATGACACCAATTTCCCACAGTCTTAAGAAACAGATCTGGGAGAGACTACATAATTTTTTTGCTTTATTTCTGCTCCTTCTTTCTACTTCCCAACAGTATCAGCTTGATCTGAACTGTTCTGACCGGTCGGGTCAGAAGATGCAATTCACTTGCACAGTATTTGAACAGACCTTTAAAAGCCCTCTCTTTCTCATGCAGTTAAAGTTTACTTATGTGGCCAAAAATTGTAGTTTGCAGTAGGGGATGACCTGCTGATTTTAGTCCCGATTGTGATTCTTTTTTATTTTTTTTTTCTGGTCCAGATCAGAAACCCTTAATGAAGAAGTAATTTTATTTATCTATTTATTTATTTATTGTGAGAAGACAATACAAGAAGCATACAAGTGTGTTTGGGATGTTTTACTAGAAGAAAAGAATTCCTAATGCAGGAGTTTAGGATGGAAGAATCAGTAAAATCTTAAAAAGAGATTAACCGAGGCCATGCACAAAAGATTCACCTGAAAAACTTTAGCATGCATGTTTAATGTTCCCTTTCTGAAATTCTCTAAACATCATTTTCCTTCTACACCCATCGGTTCTTCTTTCTCCCCGTTCTTCTTTCCCCTCTCTTATTCCTTCCTATTTTCTAGTTTTCCCCTTCCTTCTAGGTCTCCTCTCCCTCATTCTGTGTCCCCATGTGCATCAGCGCACATTAAATTCTACAGTGGGGTCTCATTTATCAGATGAGTTTGACTAGAAGTCATCCTTTCCAATCACATGATGAATTGAACTGCACTCTCTGCCACTTCATACGCTTGAGAGACCAGTAATTTGTTATTCATACCTGAGAATATTTTTCACCATTGTGTTTAGGAAAGCACAAAAATTGATATTTCAATAAGTTGCCACTTCTGTAGGCTTACAGTCACTTCAGATATGTATGCATGTATATATATATATATGTTATATATTATATACATATATGCATATACTTACAGGCATGCATAATGTCATGTGCTTATCTCTTTTAAGTAGCGCTTAGAGATATGCTGCAAGGAAAGCTTATGTTTTTTCTGCACTTCTAGATAAGGTTTTAAATACCCATGGTACCGGTCGTGCCTAAATTTAAAGATAATGGGAAATGGTGAAAGCAAGTTGCCACAAAAATAAATAGCTGAAAATGAAAGGAGGAAGGCAGACTGAGCAAGCAGCTCATCAGAAAGTACTCACTGCCAGAATGCAGCGCAGAAAGGAGAAAGCTAAACGGAGACTGAATCAGATGTTCACTCTGTACATTAGGTTTAATGGTTGTATCAACGGCTTCATATGACAGGAAATGATCTGGGCGTTTTGTTCACTTATTCTGGATGCCCTTAGTTTCACAGAGCAACGGGTAACATGGATTGCACCTCGGAAGGGGACAGCTGAACTCTCCCTCTGGCTTTAGTGAGGAAAGAGCAGCGATGAAATCCGTGGACTGTGTGCACGTCATCCAGCAGAAGGATACCGCCTCCTCTCCCTCTGGCCCCCCCGGTGCTGCTTCAGGCACCACGGGACTTTTTTCTGTCACATTCCTGTGGCTTGCAATGCTCCTGTCCTCTTGTCTTGCAGCAGTGTCTCTTTACCATGCTGTCACCCTGAAAACAGAGCTAGAAGCTCTGCGCAGTGAGCTGATCTTCAGGGTCCGGGCACGGTCTCCGCTAGAGCAGCCACCCGTGTCCCCTGGTGACAAGACAGCAGGTGTCCCTGTTTCTTCCTTCCTGCAAGTGTCTGCAGCTGGCGCCAGGCAGGTAAGCTTGCGTGATGGCTGCAGGGGATGAACTTGCAGGAGATGGGCTGCTCGCACTGACTGCTGTCTGTCCCTGCTAGGAGAACAGACTGCCTGGCCCTAGCCCAGCTGAAAGTTTCCAAAAGGAAATCTGGGACGGGAGCAGAAACAGGGGGAGAAGGTCTATTGTCCACGCAGAAGAAACAGGTAAATAGCACTGGGCAGAGTGGGAGGGGATGCTGCAGCTGGTTGCTTTCTGGAGACAAGCAGCAATGCTTGGCTCATATCTCCTCCTGTAAGCTGAGTACTGCTCCCAAAGCTTATTATAATTATAAAATTATAAGTAGTAATTATTAAATGATGCTGTGAACTGCATTTGCTTTGCTGATTACCATACTGTTTAAGGTACCAGATATTCCTGCAGTCTGCAGGTTGAATTTTGAACATTGGTTCCCTGTTCTTGTGACTAAAGTATTTCTCAATGATCAACAGTAGAGTTGTGTATGGCAACTTGAATTTTTTCATGTTGGAAGTTGCTTGATTCTAAATCCATCATTCTCAGTTCAGGGAAATGCTTAACTTGTTTCTCTCTGGTGAATATTAAAGAAGGAAAGCTATTATTAAAAATTGTCAAGTCATTTTTCTGGGAAAACATACTCATCCTAAAAGAGAGAAGTAGCAACAAAGCTCCTTGACTTTAGGGAAGTAGGAGCTTTCTAAGAGAAAGGCTAGCTTATACCTGTCTGAAAAGGCAGACTACAAAGAATTCAGAAGATTAGCATTATCTTCACAGAAAACCATCTATTAATTAGCAAAGCTAATAAAGGCATGCCCATGCAATAAGGCTAATACTGTGGCATTTTTAAAAGGTGGTGTAGCAAATATCGAATACTGTGCTCTATAAAACACCTCTGATGTGTATTTTAATGTTGATGTATTTAATGGGATACAATTGTTTTCTTTGGGAATACAATTCCTACTTTTTTTTTTTTGCCTTTCCAAATACACTGATGTATGATAAAATGGAATATTGAATTTAAACATAACAGTTTGCATACTCTAATTACACTGAGTATAAGTGTTTCTAACTTGCTAAATCAGTTCAGTCTCCTTAGATACTTTTAGACTGTTTTGACCGATGTAAGCTGATATCTTGAATTACTGATTAAGGTAAAATGAAATAATTTGTAGCTAAAGGCTAAATCAGAGTTTGCTTAAAATGTATTTTTGATTAATTAATGTGAAATGTATTTCAGTTAGGATTCAGAGAGCTAACTGAAATTTAAGTTCTATAGCACGATCACTCTATTTACCTCTCAGAAGAGAATATTCATTTAGGATGTGACCCAACATCCATAGGCTTAAATGCAATTTATTCTATTATGTTAGTAATCATTCGTTCAGGCTCTTGGTTAACAGTGATTACACAAATAAGACTGAAGACAAGATAGCTTCAATCATTTTTCTTGAAGCTTGTTTATTACTGTGGTAGTCACGAAGCTTCCCTCTGTTCTCTCCCCACTCTAAGGTCTCCCAAATAAAAACTAGTGATCTTTTATACCTAAATCACAACTCCCACTAAACATAAGGATGACTGTCTTCTTTTAAATGAATGTTACAAACATCAGCACTCCGCAACTTATTCAGTTCCCATCACAGTAGCTTTCATCTTTATTCTTACTGCTATTTGAGAGCGCACGGGGGAGAGGGGAGTTTTGGGTTCCTCAGCTGTGCTTCTGGCAGGCTTAAAATTCTTCTCCCCAGGCAGCCACCTCTTAATATATCCATATATCTTTCTTCATCTGAGCTTCTAATTAAGCTTTCAAATTGATGTATATGGGTAACAGCACAGAATATGAACTTATTCAAAAGGGAAAACCTGTATAAGCTGATCTACTACAAAACTGTTTCCTACTTTGTATCTTACTTTGTATACAAACAAAAGAAAAAGAACTATATTACAAATCTTCCACTTAAATAAAAGTGTCCACAAGTTACAATTTTAATTTAAATGACAACTGAACAAAAATAGATCCAATGCAATGCTGTTCTTTCATATTTTTATAGGCTAGATGTTAGTCGGTGTTTGTGAATAAAAGTATTAGTCATCTGTATTTGTACATTTTGTGTCTTGAGAAAATTTCCAGCACAAGTATGTTGAAGAAATGGGTTTTGAGCATTAGTTCCAAATAAAACTACACAGTTAGCAGCCAGAACAAGAGTTTCTGATACAATGAGTGGGAGATAGTGGGGGGTTTTATTAATATGCAGACAGATAGATATCTAACCACTTCTAGCAGATGTCATATCAGGACAGTTAGGAACAGAGATACTTTTTCTTTTTTGCCTGTCTTTTTCTAAATTTTGCCTGTAGAGGAAAGCTGAAACAGAAACCCCTCCTGTTATCCTTGTCACAATTACTGATTGCCTAGCCAGCATGCTGCTCTCTGAGATGTTTAAGTTCTTCAGTCCAGGATCAAGATACAGGTCTCATTATACAAGGCAGTTAAGAGTACAAAGTTTAATTTGCACACTCTCTAGGTGTCTAGCTCTGATCATCACTGTGTTCTGATTCCCGTGGTCAGCTAGGAAGGTGAGCATCAGGACTTCTGTAAACTTAAGTTCAGGAAAAGTTCTGGTTTGATCAGATCAGGGCACCTGTGGTTGTTTACTTCAGCATATCGAGGCTATCCATTTCAAACAGTATGACTGTATATGGAAGGAACTGAAGAGAAATCCGAAGTCTACAAAGCAATGAAACAAGACAAGCCAGCATTGTGACTTGGCAATTTTTCACTAGCAGTTCTCAAGTTCTTCTTCCATGTCACTTGCATTCACACAAAACAACTAATGTCATAAAAGCATAGAGTTTAAGTTGTGAGAAGGCATCACCTTTGCCACTGTTCTTGGTACAATTGCCTTATGGCAAATTGGTATATTTCCATCCACAGAGTGGTACATTTTCTGGTTAGAACCAGTTTGACTCTATGTTGTTGTTTTTTAGAATCATGGAATCACAGAATGATTTAGGTTGGAAAGGACCTGAAAGCCCACCTGGGGGTTCCAACCCCCTGCCATCGGCAGGGACATCTCCCACCAGATCAGGCTGCCCAGGGCCCTGTCCAACCTGACCTTGAATGCCTCCAGCAACATGACAGGTCTCCACAACAGAGGGAGGGCATGAAATTTTACAAGTGGAACTTGATTTCAGAGATCTTTCACTCAAAAAATCTAACATTTCTTACTAGTCTAAAAAAAAAAAATGTTGCATGAAATTCCCTCACCAAATACTCAAATTACTTCTTACTTTGCTGTTTGAAGAAGGGAAACACAAGAGTTCTCTTTTCATTTTTTAATATATGTATTTTTAAAAGCTTACTTCTTGAAAGATGTTATTCTTCTTAGTTTCTGCTGACAACAGGCCATCTCTAAAGGAAGTACGCCCTTCAATGTGAAAGGGTAGAAAATGACTTTACTCACTGCTTGCAATTTTGCTGGAAGGATTCCATCTACTGAATGAATGAATCAGTGTTGTGTATTATGCAGACTACTGTGCAATGTAAAACACACAGAATACTTTATACTGCATAATAGAAATCTATATAAACTGTTCTTAGATGTTAGTAAATTATTCCTTATTACGCTGATTCTAACATGTTACTGGTGGTTCCATTAAAGATCAAAATAATGCTACCAATACTTCAAAGACATTTGTTAGATCTGGGTCATATCTATTACTGGGGCCAAGCAACTTTTATGCAGGGATTGATTTAACCCATGATTAATGACACAAAGACTTATTAATAAAAAAGTAACAAATAAATAAACTAGTCTATAAACCTTCGAAAGCAGAAAGAAAAGAAAGATATCTAATGATAAGAAATAAATAACTTAAGGGAAGAAAAGCTGCACATCATCCAAGAAAATGCATATCATTTAGAAATTAAATTATCTAGTATTTAAGCATGTTTCAGGAAGTCTACAGAGAACAGACCATGACCAAAGAAGGAACCTAAGCAAGCAGATCTATTTTTTAAAGTTCAGATTTTTTTTATTATTATTATTTTTTGCTTCAGCAAAACTTGAGGTGGGTTTCTCAGGCCTCAGATACTGAAGCTTAAAAATTCATGTGCAAATTTGCATATAACAAACTTGCCATTTTCTTTGGATGCATTATGAAGTTAGATTGCAAGGTATTAAAAGGTTATGGAAGATAAATGATTCAAAAACTTGCATGGGAGGGGGGATTTGTCTTAAATTATGCAGATATGCAGAAAGCTCAGTTCGTATCATTCTACAAAAGCTAGCTCGTTTTCTTTTTTCAGAGCTGTGGTTACATTGCTCGGATGGTGGAGAACACATCCCTTCATATGCTAGCTGTGGTTTATAAGAGCATCTGGAGGCATTAACTTCTTCAGAATTGGTCGTTCTGTTCATGGAAGAAGATTCTGAAATGTTTTTCTCCCACCCACACACCGCAGCACAGTTTACATCACAAGAAAAGAATTCTCATCAAAGCAAAACTTCTGTCTGAAATCAAAAGAGGTCAGGGCACACCGACCTCCTGCTATTCTAGGTACACATTGTTTTGGACAGTGAGTCCTCCAAGATATTTTTATACATTTTTAAGAAGTATTTTACTAATTATGTTTTCTCCTTACGTTATTAAGTGTCCCCAAATACTTTAGACTACAAAACTGATGTTCAGGTTTGATCTACATTGAACTGAAGGACTTTCAGGTTGAGCTTTTTATTTACTCAGCTCTGTAGTGATAGTAAATATTCAAGTCATATTTGGTCATATATGTATTTTTTATATTGTACTTCAGGTAAGATCTGGGTCTTTCTAGGAATTTTTAACATTTCTTAACAACATCAGTATTTTTACTGAAAATTCCTATTACTTTCCTCAGAAAATAAACTTTGTATATCCATGTTTTCTGTTTAATAAGCGATAAATTTGTTTGCTTTGAATTTGTTTCAGTGAATTATTTAACTTTAAGCACATGTATAGTTCCACTGAGGTCAAAGAGAAGTATTTGTATCTGTGATTGGAAATAGTCATGTGTTAGTAGTGGCTTCTGAGCAATTGTTTTTAAAGCATGTTGCTGTTCAATCCCCCAAATAGTTCATCATAGGAAATTAATTTTCCTTTTTGTGGCTTTAGATAAAATGGTCACTGTGCTGGTTTCTGTTTTCTTTATTATCATGAATGTCATTTCTATATCCATATTTCTTCCTGACAACTAAATTTACTTTATTCTGTTGAGCATTGAAGACTGTGGATTCTGTATACACTAACTGAGAAGATGTTTATTTGGGAGGGATTATATGTAGATTTGATATCCTAGAATATCCTGAGCAGAAGGAGAGCTGCAAAGATCATGGAGTCCAACTCTCAGTTCCACACAGGAGCACCCAACATTCAAACCCAGTGTCTGAGAGCACTGTCCAAATGCTCCTTGAACTCCAGCACTACGGGCCGTTCCCACAGCCCTGGGCAGCCTGTTCCATGCCCACCGCCCTCCGGTGCAGACCCTTTCCCTAACCCCCGGCTGCCCCTCCCCTGACAGCTCCATGCCATTCCCTTGGGCCCTGTCACTATCACCAGAGAGAAGACATCAGATATGTGCAGAATGCAGCAGAACTTTTAAGTGTTTTGAAATATTTGAAAAAGTTCTCACACTGTACCGAACTTGCTGATTTCAATTACTGCATGGCAGTTTTCAGGAAAGATGACTAGTATTTCAGTGCTGCAATGAAACAAACACAAATCAAGATTACAAATCTTGTTTACTCTCTTCTTTGATTAGTGGAAATTCCATTGGCAACACTGATGAGTTCCCTTGAAAACAGGAATGAAAATTTTGATTTGGATTGCTGAAATAGTAGAGAACTTGCATATTACCGTCGCTAGGAAGGCACTTTGTTCCAAGGGAGAGTAAATGAATACCTTGTGAAATAAATTGCTTGATGTGCTTTGTTGTGCAATTCCAGAAAATCGTATTTTGTTTTTGTTTGGAAGCTTCTCTTTCAGAACATTTTGTCACAACTGAGATTTAAAAAAATTAATGAAGTATAAGACTTTTTGCTGTTTTCGTTGTTGACTTAGTTTTCTTTTCTTGTCAAAAAGCAGGGAATCCCTGGAGGCATTCAAGGCCAGGCTGGATGTGGCTCTGGGCAGTCTGGTCTAGTGGTTGGCAATCCTGCCCACAGCAGGGGGGTTGAAACTTGGTGATTGTTATGGTCCTTTTCAACCCAGGCCATTCTATGATTCTATAAATTTAGATACCTTTAAATTATTGTTTTGAAAATCCACAGATTTTTTGGCATCTTACAGGAAATACTGACTGATTTCCAGGATGGGAGTTTGCAGGATAGTGCTCCTGTTAATGACAGTAGGGCTCAGTTAAGAGTTCTTTGATTCCTGAGACTTTGAAGCATTCTCACATTTGAATCTTTTCCCACTGTCTGTCGGTGCCAATGGCATGCTAGACCTTCTCTGGTATTTGCTTACAGGTGCCTTGAAAGGAGACTTAGGTATGTGCAGGAGGCTGCTTTCTTTTCCAACCCTGTCATTCCATGCAGTGCAGTGAGAGGTGGGTGCTGATGGGCACATGGTTTGGCACAGGGGTGCACTGACAGGTGTGGAAATGTGATCTCATGGATTAGGGCACTGCCCTTTATAGTAAGAGTGTCTGAATCTGGCCCATAGCATTTTTATTGGAGGAAAAAAAATAAAGGCAAGCAAAAATGGAAATTCAGCAATCTAAAGCAGAATTTTCTTCTTTTAACTTAGTTTTGTTTTCTGAAGAGTGTAGTAAATGTGACAACTTTGCTTTCTGGCCTTCAGAATACCCCTGCAAGCAGATGTTCTCATGAAAATCTACTCTATCCCTTTGTCTTTTATTTTGTTCACTGACAGAGGTGGTTAGCAGATTTTTTTTTTTTTTTTTTAATATCTTCATATCACTTTGGAGCTTTCATTTCAAAATACCACAGTATTTTTTCTTAGATCAAGTTCCTATTTACTCTTTAGCATCTCCAGCTTCTACAGTTTTGAGTAATACTTCATTTTTTGTCACATACTAAGGTATTTGTTATGTGTGCATTTATTTACAGCCAGTCATTTCTGTACTTTCCCTCTTAGTGTACAGGATGAAGGACTGTGGTTTCCTGAAAAATACATTAAAAGTACATCTACTTGGATTTTGAGAGTTTACGCTTGCTATTTTTGAAATTACTCTGTAGCCAATATATATCATTAACATTTTACAGAATCCATAACTGGAAACTAATTTAAGTAATACAGTAAGTATCATTAGAAAATCTGGTATCTGTCATAGCTGACAGGGTTGGAGTTTTTTGAGCTTTTGCACAGAGAATTAACAGAGCTAATTGATCTGATAGTTCCTACCTCATCTGACTTACTGCTGCATTTGTAAACTATATTAGGACCAAAGATTAGAACAAGCAAGTTTAATTTATGCTACTGTCTGAGGCTCACACTTATCTGCATGTTCTCTGAAAGAAGTACGCACCGCAGTATGAATTTTGTCCTGGCATGTCTGAGTAAGACCTACCTTGAAATCAGNTGAGGGATATGGTTTAGCGAGAACCATTGGTGATAGGTGGATGGTTGGACTAGATGATCTTATAGGTCCTTTCCAACCTTAGTGATTCTGTGATTCTGTGATGTTTGTCCCTGTAGTTCTGGGCAGGGCCCCATCCAGCCCAGCCTTGCACAACTCCAGGGATGGAGCACCCACAGTTTCTCTGGTCAGCCTGTGCCAGTGCCTCACCACCCTCTGAGTGAAGAATTTCTTCCAAGATATATTAATGAAAAGTAGCTGAAGTCACATGCAGATACAGATAATATGAAGAAGAATCTTCTATTTAAGAAGAAATTGAATAAGGCTACACAAGATCAATTCAAGTAAGATTTTGGTTTTTTCTTGCATAAATTATACAACTGTCTACAGGTCTGATTCTTTTACATCTAAATGAACACACCCAACAACAACTGTTGAAGAAGCATGATTTGGATATTAAATTAACGAAGGCTATCCAGTATGTACATTTACTGTGAAATGGACTAAGCAATTACTCTGCTCATGAATCTTTTGCAGATTGTTCACACTTTTTGTACTGAGCTATTGTTAGTATCTACACAAACGCAGATCAGGAAACCCAAACTGCTAAGGATGGATCCTGGCAGCCTGGAAGAACCTCACAACTGGCAGCCTGTCATTCTCTGGTGCTAGGCCTGCTGCTTATCACTAACACATCACTAACACCTCATTTTACACTCCCTTTTTTTTAATTTCATCTTGTTGAGGTAGTCTTCTGCTAGCCATGTGAACATGAAGTGACTTGGCTTATAAAATCAGATGGGAGAGAGACATTCTTCCAGTGGATGATTTAATATTCTTGATGCTTAATATAAATGGTGTGCCTTTGTGTTCTTTGTGGTCAGTGATATTTAAAAATCAGATTCTGCACCTTGCTAAAGACAATTTTATTTTCTAGTCTAAATCATGTTATATGTGACAAGAGGCTAAAAGCTTCCCTCCATCTCTCTCTCTGTTTCAGGCTGCAGGAATGTAACTGATTAATAAACATCTTTGTATTTTTGACCCATGCAGAGTCTTAGAAGGCTAACATCTTATTGAAGCCTGATGCTGCATCCTTCCATCGTATCTTACTGTGATTCTCATAGTTTATTCATCCCAAGGTGTTCTGAAGAATCTGCTGTCTCTGATTTTTGTGCAACAGACCACTCTAGGAAGGATAAATTGCAGGAGACGTTATAATGTTCAGTTCTACAGACAGTTCCTACGATTAAAGTGTATACATTGTTTCTCTAAAGCGTCATCTGAAATTTGGGAGCAAACTCACTAACTCCAATGTGGTGTCAGTAAGCAGGCAAGCAGGCATTCTTTATTTACAACGTTGGATGTGGGAGGGGATATCTCCTCTCTGCGCATACCTGGAACAAAAGACCTTCAGCCTGTATACATTACTTGTGTTCCATATGCAAAAGTCTTCCCCAGGCAGTACATACATATTCAGTACTCCCCCCCAAAATATTAACATAGGGTCCTACCTCCTTGCACATGATCAGTGATTTTGGGTGGAGGTCTCAAGACTCTCAAGGATGAAGTAAGCACTCTTCCTCATGACTGCAGATTGCCCTCCTCTTGTTTTCCCCAAAATAACAACAATAAAAAATGTTTGGAGGTAAAACTGTTCAATTCATATTCTTTTACAGAAGTCAGAAACAAAGCAATGTATTGATTTATTAAAGCCATATAATTAACTAGCCATCAATTAACTATGTTTTCAGGATCAATTTCAACAGAAAAACCACAGTATCCAACACTTGAAAAACGTAAATAATGCCTTCAGAATTTTAAGTGCCATTTATAACATGCTGAGCAGAACTCAGCCCCCACACACACTTCCACTGACAGTCCCCCTTGTGCATACCCCTCCTGTGGAGCAGGTGAATGCCCCTGCCTTGTGTCTGTCCCCAAGCCTCTTCCTGCACCCTTGGGCCCATGCACTGGTGACAAAGGCACCATGAGGTCCCCGTGCCCTGGTGAGATGGCTGATCTGTCAGCCCCATTTACCTCTGTACCTTCTTCCCATTTCCCATTCCCAGTACAAATTTCCATCTCTGTTCTGTTCTTCTTTGCAGGCTGATTGCTTCTGTGTCAAAAATCTCTGTGATTTGCTTGTTGCTTTTTAATTTTACCGATGATTCTATTTCTCTTCAGCACAATTGGATGGGTTTGCCTGTGATCTTTTGTCACCTTCCATTCCCCGCCTCGAGCTCCCTGTATTGTATCAGCTGTTGTAATCCAGGCTGTTTTGTAAAGGGGTACTGTGCAAGCACTCTCAACTACTCATAGTTTATGTATGAAAATTAGTTTGAGTCTCTCAATTCCTTTTAAACTGGACTAGGCATGCTCACTTTTCTTTCTACTTGGTTGCTTTTGTTTTCTCTCTTTCAGGACACAATCACAAATCTCAATCATGTCAGACCTGCACAAATACTTACGGTATTGCTTTACCTTGACTTTGCAGAAAAACAGAGCCTCTGCTTAACAAAAAAGGTATAGGTGCCCTGTATAGCTTGTTGTGAGTATCCCCAGCAGAAGCAATGGTGAATTCTGGCTCTGTACCCACCTACTTGCACCTGCCATTGAAGTTAGCACTGTCTCCCTCACCTGTCAAATTAAGGCTCCAACTCTGTACCACTCAGTGGAGCTTTCATGCATCTTTCTAAACCCACAAAAATCTCAGTTCAACTGCTCACACACTCATTTGCAAAACACTTCCCTAGAGACAAGCTTAGATCAAGGCCTCTGCACAGTTATGAAATTCCTGAATACTATCTAAACTCTCTGTGATAGCATCACCCCTCCCCCCCCCCCCAAAANCTGCTTGCAACTGATTGCTGACAGCAAAAGTGATATCCAACAGAAAGGTAGGAATATATTCCATGGCTGATAGCTAACTTTTCCATGCTTTAGCACTCTGCCCTATTTTAGCTAGCTTCAAAGCAGTAAATGAGTTATCTGGCCTGATTTCAAAATAAATTAATATGTTATTAATTTATATAATGCAGTCTCTGCATCTGGACAGTTCTTGCAAATATCCTCTTTTAAGGGGGAAATCCAGTGAGACTGGAAGTCTTAACTAAAAGTCAGCTTTCTTAACTTTTGGCAGATGAAAACTAGGGAAGTGAATTTGTGGGTTGGTGTTCTGTTTTGTTTTTTGATTACTCCAAAATTCTTATTTCTTTTAGATGATTCAAGCATTGTCCCTTGGCTTCTGAGCTTTAAGCGTGGAACAGCTCTGGAAGAACAGGGAAATAAAATAGTGATCAAAGAAACAGGATATTTTTTCATATATGGCCAGGTAAGAAAGCTCAATTCACTTCAGCATCTGGCTTTTAAAGGATTTTTAATGTCTCCATACAATATGTTTGAAGTCTGTACCTCTTCATCCTGCAGGTTTTATATACTGATACAACATTTGCAATGGGACATCTAATACAGAGGAAGAAAGCCCACGTGTTTGGTGATGATCTCAGCTTGGTGACATTATTTCGTTGCATCCAAAATATGCCACAGTCTTATCCGAATAATTCTTGCTATACTGCTGGTAAACATCTAAATTTTTTCCTTTTGTTGTTTGCAAATAAACTGTATTAAATGCAATCTGCAGTGGTGGGTGATTAAGGATCGTGGGAGTTATAAAGAAAATGAACCGTATTCACAGAGCCAGTCATTTGCAAAACTGCAGAATACTTTAGAAAAGTTTGGCTTTATATAAAGCCTCAACAGTTGGACTTCACACATGTAATTACGTGATCTCAGCAATTCCCCTCTCTCCATTAACCTTATGGTTGGATACTTCGGTGTTTTCACAGTTAAATGCCTGAAGCAGACAAAAGAAGTACGTACTGTCCTAGAAGAAACCTGAGCTTAATTTAGGTATTGAATTCTTCATTTGAGTATGCCAGTAAAATATTTAGGAGCACACTTGAATTTTAGCCACCCAATTTTTACACACTTTGCTTTTCAAGAATGTTCATTATCAGCTCTAATCTGTACTCCTAATAATGACTACTGCAGTTTTATTATTTGGTGAGATGAAAAAAGAGTTAATTTCTATAAATAGATTTTTGGCTGCACTAATCAGAAACACCACAAAAGAAGACCTATTAAAATATTTACTGCAAGTCCAGTAGGCTCAGTGCTTAATATGTATGTATTTTTCTGCTGTAGCATTTCAGGAATTGTTGTCTAGGCCTATCAAACCACATTCAGTAGCTCTTATCGGTCTGCTTTTCTTCTTTGCTCAGGGATTTCGGGATTTTCAGCTTTGTTATTTTCTAGTAAGGTCTCTGTGAATAAAAGCCATCTTTTTTTTTCAGTGCCTTGTGTAAAAAGTGGGTGATATTCAGTAACAGGAGCTGACTGTTGGTGGCTGGATGGCACTAAACAAATGGGACTGGGAAGGAGAAATTGAGGCTGTCCAAACTTCCTGCCCTTCCATCCACATATCTGCACATCACAACTACTTTCAATTTCATGTATTGTTTTGTCCCACCCTTGTATTATGCTCCCTAACTCCACCATTTCTTTCTTAACTAGGATCTCTACTCCATCCTGCCACTTCATGATTCTTGCTTTCCCACCACTTGCTTTCACTTGGAAAACCAAATCTTGTTGCAGCATCTCATGCTGTTGAGCATGTATTGCTGCAGAAGTCACTTTTGCTCCCAGTTCAGTGACTGCAGCATGAAAGCTAGGTGCTTTCAGTTATCACATCAGCTGATGTGTAGCTTGAAGGAAAGAGACTTCTGAGTTCCGCAGTTGCAGTGGGTCACCTGATGTCTGCTAACTTCACTTGGTTGGCAAAACTGATGAAATCTCCCCCATAAGTGTGGGAACAGAGTCATCTAGGACCAGCAATGCCTAGTGCTGACCTTGGCTGTCACATCACCATAAGATGAGCAATCTGGGAGCACTGAAGTTATGTGATTTTTTTTTTTGGCAGTGTTTGCTTAAGTGAACTTCGTGCTGAGTAGAGAATGGAATTGCTAAGGAAAGGAAGGTGGATCCAGCTCCACAGAGGCTGTCAAGTGTCAGATTTGGGTGGTCTGAACTTTATAAGGTTTTGCCTAAAGACAAAACGAGCACTTGTTACAAGTAACAAGCCATGCTTAGATTTGTTTGACGATATGCAATGACGTTTTGAAGAACTTTAATGAAAATAATGTCTGTGAAATATTAACTAAAAATATTCCAAATCTTTTGTCAGGCATTGCAAAATTAGAAGAAGGGGATGAACTTCAACTTACAATACCACGCAGAAGAGCTAAAATATCTTTGGATGGAGATGGTACTTTTTTTGGTGCAGTTAGACTCCTCTGAAGCCCTTTATTTTTGATACTATGCTTAGTGCAATTTTCTTCTTCTTCCAATGCATTTGTCAAAGAAAAAAGAAATTGAATTCTGCTATAACTGCCAATTCAGTCTCTCTCCTTCCGCCATCAGCTTCTGAAACCTGTTCCTTGGTCTAATAAGCAAACCCAAAACAGGAAGTAGACCAGACGTACTTGTAAGATAAAAACGTCATGTGATTACCAGAAAGACAATTTATTTTACACTATGGGAGACTCTAAACAACAGCTGTAAGGACGTGGTTTTTTGGCTTTGAAGTAATTTCTGTGAAGCAAATCAAAGAAGGAGTTGACCACAAAGTATAGCATGAACAGGACCGTTCTGTTTTTATACAGCAATGGAAAACTAAAACACAAGTGCATCTTACTTTGCTTTGTTTCACCAAAAACAAAAAAACAACAGCAACAACAAAAAACCAAAAATCCTAACAAAAAAACTGAAGCATAGAGTACAAGGAAGGATAACGAAACAGTATATTCCTCATCACAAAATAGTGGAGTCAGCTAGTTTCTGTTTGTTTTTGTTGTTTCTTTCTTAGTTTGACATAGAAATTTGTTTTGGGAAGGAAAAAAATCTAAAAGCACAGGATAATGAAGCAAACACTCGTAAGTATGTAGAATGGTAGCCACTGCCTTGCTTCTTCCCTGAGGACAAAAGGACATTACCAAAATCTATTAGTATTTACTAATTAAGATGAGTTTTATTGGAAATAAGATACATAAGATGTTTGACAGCTCAATCTTCAGGGAATATGTGCATACATATATGTAAACAAAATGGGCATAGAAAGAAACACAGTGGAATTAGGCACAGTACAGTAGGACAAATTGGATTTCTGACTTCATAGTTTCTGCACTCATATATATATATATGTGTGTTCTGTGTGTTCTGTGTGTATATGCAGTATATATATATATATATATATATATGAAAGTATATACACACATATATGAGCCTTTGGCACTTAGGTATAGTATCCTATCTTCTTTTGGACAGCTTATCCAATGGAAATATCGCGGCATACATATTTGTTGTATTTGTCTTGCTTTTGCTATTATCCATGCAAAGAAATGCTGTAAAAAGAAAAATCCAACAAACATGGAACCAGTCATACAACTAATAAAATACATTTATTGCTCATAGATCTGGCCTCAATCACTAGGATAGATATAGATACTTCTGTGCAATTTTGAAGAAGAGGCTCCGGGGAGACCTGATAGTAGCTTTTCAGTCTCTTAAAGGAGGCTATAAGGAAGAAGGGAACAGACTCTCTAGCAGAGTCTGTGGTGACAGGAGAAGGGGAAATGGTTTCAAACAAAATGAGGGGAGATTTAGACTGGATATAAGGAAGAAATTTTGTTACAATTAGGGTGGTGAAGCACCGGCACAGATTGCCCAGAGATGAGATGGATGCCCCATCCTTAGAGACATTCAAGATCAGACTGGACGGGGCTCTGGGCAACCTTATTGAGCTGTAGGTGTCTCTGTTCATTGCAGGGTAGTTGGACTAGATGACCTTTAGAGGTCCCTTCCAGCTCAACATTTCTATGATTCTATGAAAAAAAAAAAAAGAAAAAGAAAAAGAAAAAACAACCAACCAACACAAAAGCAGATCTGTAGAAGGACAGATTTTTTTGTTCCATCTTATCTGTTCACTTTGTTCAGGTGATGAGATTTTTTTCGTTCCCCACCCAAAAATCCATATGTACTACATCTAATAGAGTGGTTCAGGGCTTCTAGGAGCTACTGTAATGAAAACACTGAATACTTATACCATTGGTCTGCAAAGAAATATGAATGTGATACTGAAAAAGGTAAAACAATATGAGCCATAGTAATGAATTGTGCTTCACTTGAAAATGTATTTTTAGAGGTTGAGAATTTTGTCATAAAATCTCATTTAGTAAAGAAAAGTTGCTTTGTATATTGCAGTATCCTTGCCTGTTTTTATAAATAGTGCTGACTGATTTGATTGAGTTCTTATGGTAATAGAAAATAAATAAAACAGATTTGAAGCTAGGAGTTGTGGACTGTGGCGAACTAATGAAAGAATTAATTCAACTCCTCTGTGCTTCGAAAAGACATTTCAGCAATGACAACATGCATTGGGTTACCATACCGAGATTTTTGTGAGGCCTAAGTTTTCAAAATGTATGGAAGACCTCTGTATACAAAAATATGTGTTCTTTATTTATGTATCCTGGAGGCAAAACTGAATTTTATTATTATTTTGTAACTGCAATACTAAGTTTACAAGAAAGAGGTCTGAAATCCTCTACTGGAGTCCTCGGTCTAGCTGAAGTTTGTGTGATGCTGCATGTAAATAAAGCAGTTATTAGCATGCACCAAGCTAGCTCTTATTACTGAAGTACATTAAAGAGGTGCACAGAATCCTGAATCAGATCCTTTTTGGTTTTAGTGTTGAATGTTTATATGAAAAAAAAAAAAAAAAAGTTGTTGTTTTCCCTTAGACTTGGTGTTTAAATGTGCAGAATTACCTTTTGGTATGTAAGTTTTCCTAGGGTTTCAGTAGGCTTTCATGTAAGCCGATTCTAAACCACAGTGGACTGGCACCATATAAGATGTGGCTTTGATTCTTATTTTAATAAAGTAATATTTTAGATATTTAAAATTTGTTATGTATTATATATGTGTTTTAAGCACATGGCATAAAGCCTGTGAAGCAAAATCTGTTGTCGTCACTGCTCCTTTTCCTAATTGTACTTCTTCCTTCTGGTGCTAACAAACAGTCAGTGCAGAACTTTGAAAAGGGTCTGGGGTGTGGTATGACTTTGAGAGGAAAGATTTCAAAAACTGCTCTCTTCCTGCAACGGAGTGGGACTGAACTTCAAGTTTCTTCACCAAAAAATCTGAACTATGAAAACTCCCATGTGTACAAACAGTGCTAGTCAACGGGCTGGTCAGATATCTCTACTGACAAAGCTGGCAATTTTGTTGTTAGGTTAGCTTACTGCTGGCTTCCTGAGAAAACTTATCTTCTTAAAATTAACCTGCTTCTGCACAAGGTTGAACTTTAAAAGGCCAGCATTTTCAGACTAAAGCAGGAAGGAGAATAACTAATTCCTGATGGTTCTGCTAACAAACTGATGATAGATGAGATAACAAAGTACATTCAAACCACAATCGTATTTATGTTTCAGTTTGTGGGAGCTGCTGAAACTTCCTGCATTTGATAAATGGTATTTAAATATGTGATAGATAATAAGAAGTATTGAGTTGATTCATATAATACGCTCTCGTTAAGGACATTTAACATTTTTTCCTGCAAATGCAACAAACTGCGACTAATATGTTTTTTTTCATTTGATAAGCAGCATCATTGCAAACATAAGGGATTTGAATATTTTGTTTCCAGTACATTTTCATGGACATGTGCAATTGTATCATTCTTTTAGGCTCATAGTGTTATAGTACCTGGGGTTATGTCAGGCTGGCAGCCAGTTACTAGTGGTGTTCCACAGGGCTCTATTTTAGGGCCAGTACTCTTTAATGTTTTTGTCAGTGGTCTGGATGCAGGACATGATAGTACACCAAATAAGTTTGTGGATGACACTAAATTGGAATGAACTGCTGACTCCCTGAAGAGTAAAGAGACACTGCAGAGATCTTGACAGACAAAAGAGCTGGGGAATCACCAACTGCATGAAGTTCGACAAGAGCAAGTGCTTAGTGCTGCACCTGGCATGGGGCAACCTTGGATCTATGTACAAACTGGGGGATGAGAGTCTGAAGATCAGCCCCACAGAAAGGGATCTGGGTGTTCTGGCTGATGGCAAGTTGTGCATGAGGCAACAGCCTGCCCTGGCAGCCAAAAAGACCAACAATACCCTGGGTTGCATCAGACACAGCACTGCCACCGGATGAGGGAAGGGGTTGTCCCACTGTACTCTGCACTGTCCAGTTTAACCTCCAGCACTGGATGCAGGTTTGGGTGGCACAGCATAGGAAGGACATAAAACTATTAGAGGGTGTCCAAAGGAGGGCTATGAAGATGGTGAGGAGACTAGAGGGCAAGATGTATGAGGAGCAGCTGAAGTCCCTTAGTGTGTTCAGCCCAGAGCAGAAGAGACTGAGGGGAGGCCTCATGGCGGCTCCAGCTCCTCTGTGCTCTCTGGCAGCAGTGAAAGGACCCAAGGGAATGGCATGGAACTGTGTCAGGGGAGGATCAGGTTGGGGGTTATGAAAAGGTCCTTCACCAGAGAGTGATGGGCATTACCCTAGGCTGCTGCAGTTCAAGGAGCATTTGTCAGACATAGGGTTTGAACACTGAGTGATGCTGTGTGCCAGGAGCCAGGATCTGGACTCAAAAGATTTTTGTTGCGTCTCTTCCGAGTTGGGATATTCTATGATCTCCTTGTTAATGACGGACAGTTGACAGATACATCGCTGCTTTGAAACGTGAAATTTATATCTTAAAATGAAAATGCTATGTAATGTGCAGTCACACACATGGGTTTTCTGCCTCTGAGTATTTCTCAAATTGCTCAGCATCTGCAATAATAATAATTTAATTTCAATTGTCCAATAATTGTGCCAAGCTTATACTACTGTATCCCTGGTTTATGTCTTAGGTTGAATTATCTTGGACAACTTCAACACCCAAAGTCCTGCTGTTCTAAAGAAGAAAACAGGGAAAATGCATTATTTTGATTATTTTTTAATTATTTGACTACTTTTTCTTATTAAAGGTCAGGATAATGCTTTGAAAGAATAAATGTGTATAATGTGGGTTTCTCTTTGTTTTAAGCAGGGATGCTGTTTTTTCATCCTTTCCTCTTGTCTTTCTTGTGCACTCACACTTGACCAAGGTGTGTGCTTTTGAAGAATATCTTATGCTTGCTCATTTAAAGACTGTGCTGTCTCCACAGAATTTTCATCAGTGAAAGGAGGAAAGTCTGCAGTAGTTTCATCTATTGGCTAAGTCTTTGGGTTAGAACCATTAGTAAGATCTGAGGTTGTCTTTGAAGCTCAGTCCGGGCAGCAGTGAGAAGGAAGATGATGCAAACACAGGGAAGAGGGAAGCTAAAATTTGATGTAGGAAGGATTTCATGGAATTGCAGATTGCATAGATCTTAGAGGTGATGGGGGAAAACAAATTAGATTTGGATTTGGAGTAAAGAAACTGGAGGGAAGATAATTAGGATCTGATTGTTTGTGATGGGAGAGAAATATAAGTGCATGAAAGGATCTGTCTCTGAAAAGCCTGATAACTAAATGAAGTTAGGCAAAGATGGCAGCTTTGTGAAAAAGAGCCATCAGTTCTTGCAGTAAAGCAAGCTAAAAATAAGTCCATGATGAGTCATGTCAGAGATGAAAGCTAGCAGCATACACAACTGTATTAACCGGTATATTATGGGAAGGGTTTATTCTCTTTCTTTGGCACATTTCAGAGTATATGAGGGACGCTGCATCCAGTTTTGGCACACTATACCCCAAATACAAGAAAGATAGTGAGAAACTTGGAGGGAGTCCTGTGAAAGGCAAGGGGATAGTTGGAGTGGAGCACACATCTGCCCTACAATTTGGGACTGAGGAAAGTAGGTTTGTCCAGCCCAGAGAAAAAGCAAGGGGGTCCTAATAGCAGCCTTACAACACAAAGAGGTTGTCAAGAAAACAGAGTCATACCCTTTCAGAGGTCTACAGTTGTTTCAGAAGAGACAATGGGCTCAAATCAAACTGGGAAGTTCAAACTTGACATAAGGAAAAAATCATTACCATAGGGACAGTCAGGCATTGGAGCAGGTTGCCCTGAAAAGCTATGGAATCTCTGTTCCCAAAGATTTCCAAAAACTTAATGGGTAAAGCCTGAAGCAATTTCTAAATTCAGTGTTAATACTGCTTTGAACAGATGTTGCAAGTGATCCATTTGCCCTGAGTGATTCTGTGGTTAAGAAATCAGAAGACATGAGGGGAGAGAAAGGACTGAGACTTCAGGGAACAGATCAGAAAGGGTTCTGCTGGTGTAAGAAGTGTTCTTTTCCTGAGCGCAAATGAAATTTGGATTCCTCAGTGTGTGCTTCAGTGTCAGCAAGTATTTCTGTAATGCATAGCGCAGGTTCCAATTAAGCACAGCAAGCTGCTAGCAGTCATCAAGTAATACGTGACCTGAAATTCAAGAGTGTAAATTGAATCAAAATGTGTATTAGCCAACTAATAATCTTCATTCACTCACTCACCAGGTTTCTTTGGCTTTTTTTCCTGCCCCCCCTTATCCTACTTCATCCAGTAGATAGGAGATATTTACTTCATCCCATGGAAAACAGGATATTGATGGAAAATGTTTTAAGATGGGCCTCAGACTAATTCTCAGAAATATTGAAAGGAAGTGGTAAATGAGGCAGAACATGTTGGAACAGAAATTACGATGGCCTATTTAAATAAGAACTGTATTACCTTTCTGTCTGTGAGAGCTGAAAAGCCATATTTACTTTCCACAGATTATTATTATTATTGTTGTTGTTGTTATTATTATTTTAATTCTGGATTTATTTCAAATCTGACTTAAAACTATTTATCCCCAAACTTATTTTCACAAGCATCTGTTCTACAGATCCTGTCTCTGATCCTGATGGGTATTAATCACTCTGATAGCTGCAGGATCTCTCCATGTATAGATGAGTTCCCCTTCTGGACTGAGTTCAGGAGGAGTACTCACCTCCAGATCTTCGTGTCCTGGGGAAGAGTTGTAATGAACTTCCTCCAAACAAGTGACTGCCACATCCAGTGGCAATACCCGACAACCCTTTCAGAATTCTAAGCTGTGTTCCTTCTGGACCTCACTTCCAATTTGATAAAAATTCCTTTAGTCTGAAATACTTTGAACCTGCTGGGCTCCACAAACTGGTGTTTTTGATGACGCTCTACTTTGTCCAAAACTTTCCAAGCTGCCCTTGTCTTCACCACAGAGTTCCTTAAACCAGATTTTTCACAGGTGGTCACTCATTGAATGTTCCTCATTTTCTGGTTGACCAAGTGGTGTCCTTGTGATCTGGTTTGCAGAAGTGTTGAAATTCACAGCTGCAACTAAAATTAGCTGTTCTCTGAGGATATGAAGAGCTGTATGATTCTGCTTATAAATACTACAGCAACAAATATTCTGAAAAAGCCATGGGGGAAAGAAATTCTGATCTAGAGGCAGAATTAGTTAAGAATGTGCAGTCAGCCAAAGAAGCATCCTTTGGAAGAAGTGGGAGGAAAAATTCTTAAATCATCAGTTGGGTGCTGAACCCTACGTGTACTTAGTGCGATAGGGATCTCTATGGGAAAGCCAATGTGAGCCTATATAAAGTAGCTTCTGTTATATATGCAAGGAAGTAGGACTGAGGTTATGAAGTCAATTTTGGCTCATCCTCACTGTAAGCATTTAAACTTTGCATCGGAAAATTTGATGGCGCTGAAAACAGAGGATCTTCAGGGTCCTGCTCCAATTTCATGCAGTAAAAGGTAAACTGCACTCCCACGAGCCTTTGCAGGAACTACTATATGTAGATATGGAAGAGGTGGTGATTCCACCTGTGCTCAGTCAGTGTTCATATCCCCACTAAGGGAATTAGAAGGCAACCACTTCATAGTTACTGACACCACTGGCGAGCAACCCTAGCACTTTTAAAGCAGGAAGAGTAAAGGGGAAGAACTGCTGGAGCACAGAAGATATTCAATGTCTAGTGGCAGACTGCTGGCGCAAGTTTTCTTAACTGGCTTTGTTTGTCCTCTGTATGAAAAAGGCACAAGAATGAGAGGTGTGAAAGTCTGGTTTGCAGTAATCACCCTACTGAATTTTCCACTAACAGGAGATTTGCAGCCTCCCCAGGCCACAAGCAAGAAAGAGATGGTAAGAGGGAAGTAGAGTGGAGAGGCATGCCCACTGCTGTATGGGGTGGGAAGAGAGGAGAAAGGCAAGGCAACAGCAAGATCATAGGTGCTTTGCCAACAGTGGAAGCAAGAGAAGCACGTGGTCTGCCATTTTTTTCTGTCACTTATTTCCTCTTTTCACCTGTTCTATCGTTTTAGCAATGCCAACCTCAGGGAGAAGTCGTCCCTCACTCAGATGCAGACAGTCGCTCGCCCGCCAGAGGGCAGCGGTGCCCGCAGCATGCGGCATTCCCTTCTCGTTTGGCAGAATCGCAGTATCACACACAGCCTGTGGAGGTCACTTGGTCCACCCCCTTCTCAAGCAGGGAGGGAGACACAGGAGGGCATGCTGCCCAGGACCATGTCCGGATGGCTTTTGAAGCAAGTTTCTATCTATTCTAATCTCAGCACAGACCGAACTTATAGTGAAAATCGTCTCTTCTTTCATGTAAATGTATCATTTCAGATTCTGCAAATGACAAAGAGAATACTTCTGGAGCACTAACACCAACGAAGCAGTCTTTTAATCCTGTGAAGTCAGCCTAAGCTGTCTGCTATGTATTGCGTTTGCTTCCAAGGGAAAAAGAAAATAATGCTGCTTCCTTGAGCTTCCAGTTTTGCCTAACAGAAAAGAAACGTTTCTCTTTCGTTTCTCAAAGTACAACATTTATTTGAGAAAAAGAGTGTCAGTGTGATCACAGTTGCCACATAAACCTCAGGCAAAACTAGTAGCCTTGGACAGCACAGAACTCATTCTTTCATCCTAGGCCCAATGCTGGAAAAAGAATGCCGATCTGTTAACCTTTTAAGCATTTGGTCACTATTCTTTTTCCCTTGGAAGCAAACGCAATTCACTATTCTAGTGAATATCAGCATTCCCTTATCATTAACTCTCTCTTCCTTTTGTTCGTATATCCATGTCTATGTACTCTCCATGTGTATGGGTAATGTTTTGAATTTGTGCATCATCTCAAGGATGTTAGCCTGACCTCGGTGCCAGGGAAGGTTATGGAACAGATTGTCTTGAGGGAGATCATGCGGCAAGTGCGGGACAACCGGGGGATCAGGCCTAGCCAGCATGGGTTCACGAAGGGCAGGTCCTGCTTGACCAACCTGATCTCCTTCTATGATCTAGTGACCCGCCTGGTGGATGAGG
>JACDJE010000495.1:0-17320 GCA_016647715.1 Pavo muticus | reverse complement strand
GCATCACCCCTTCCCCCCCCCCAAAAAAAAAAAAAACCCACAACGTGTTTCTGGAACTTCTGGGTAAAGGTCCACAGAGTGTCATGAAAACTGAACATCAGGACAAGCTATAGAAAGTCACCAAAAGCAAGATTCAGATGAAATACAAATAATTTCAGTCCAAGTGCGTGATTCACCTTAGTTACATGTAACTATTTAGGCAGCCAAGTAATAGCAGAGCCTGTATGTTTTCAGCTCTCCTTGGCTAAAGGTCCCTCGTGTCTAATGTTCTGCCAGTGTACATCTCAACACAGCTAAATGGCTGTCTCGGTACTTATCTCAAGTGTAAATCTGTTTGACATTCATAAACTAATCACCCCTACTTATGACAGCTCCGAGCATGGCACATTTTCATTCCGAAACACGGCCACAAGAGGAGGAAGTGGTAGCCTGACCTTATTATACACAATAGGTTAGTGGTTACTGCACTTGCTGAAGAAATAAGGCACAGAAAGTTCAGTGTTCACATTAGCCTGGGAGGGGAAGCAAACATCCCTCAGGTCTCCTCTCTAACACTGCCTGCATTGAAGGGAAGGAGCAAGGCCAACTCTCACAGCTGACGGCAGGATGTGAGGACAGAGACTGTGATGGTGAAATTCAGTCTTATCTGAATACCAAAATCAACAGAGAAGTACCTTAGTCTGGGTTGGTAATTCCTAGTGTTATGATAATACCTACAGGCAAGCTTAATGATAAGTGCTGACTGTTGTAAACCTTACTGCCTACCTCTACCTAGTGCTGTTGTGGCAATGCTGAGCATTTTTCAGGTGTGGGTGGTGAGGTGTTAGAAGACTTTCAGTGTGATTTGCTTTATCTTTCAATATTAGAATCAAAACATTTGCTACAATTTATTCATTCAACAGAAATAAAAATCAGAGAGATTTTTTTTCAAGGAAATTCACAGGCTTCTCAAACTCCACATGCTTGTGCTGGTGCAGCTGTCACTGGCTAACAGCTGAGCCAATGAGAAGAAACGAAAAGAGCACGCTTACAGCAAATCCCTTCCCTGCCAGTCCTCCCCTCCCAGGTGCCCTTACACAATAGGTATGAGGCTCTGGAACTTGATGGATAGGCAAATGATGATGTGGATGAAGGTCCATCTAGGTTGGAGGGGTCAATTGAGGGCTAGTCAGCTTGTCCCCTGTATCATAACCAACCTCCACCAAGAAAAGAAAGGTGGTGGTTACAGGTGTTTCCCTTCTGGGGGGAAGAGAGGGCCCAGTATGTCAACTAGACCTGGTCCATTGGGAAATCTGCTGCCCCTCTGGGGCCCAGGTAAGAGATATTACTTGAAAACTCACTAGATTGGTACAGCCCTCTGATTATTATCCATTATTGTTTTTTCATGTTGATGGCAATGAAGCAGTAAAAAGAAGTCCAAAGGCAATCAAAAGGGACTTGGGTCTAATGGTTGAAGGAACAGAGGCACAAGTTAAAGGAACAGGGGTACAGTTAGGCTGCTCCTCTATCCTTCCACTAGCAAGAAGCACACATCAAAGTCCCCTTCATCCTCTTTGGTTTCTTAATTAAGAAAGAATTTAATAAGATATATTTTATAACCTTTCTTTAATTACAGATTTTTTACAGCTCTTATTAATTCTCCTGTTCCCTTTCTCTGCGCATTCCTTTATTAATTTCTGTAGTTCCACTGACCTGACTTCCAAAAACAGGCCGATCCAGCTTATTAATACCCCACTCAGAGACTGATGTTTCTATCTGAGATTTGTTATTTTTTTTTTTTCAACTATGTGACAGTCTGTGCCACACCAGATCTGCTGGGGCCTGAAAGAATTCACCTTTCTCAAAGGGGATAAAAGCACTCTGGCTTATGAGTTACGAAAGTTGACCGAAAGAGATTTTGACAAGTTTAACAAAGGAAAAGGGATAAAATCAGGCTTACAAGTGACAACGTATGGTTGATAATACTTGAGGGTCAATGTGTTACTGAGGGCTTTCGCTCTGCTTCACAGTGTACTGGGTGCATTTGAAATGTTCATACGCACAGCATGAGAAATTAATAAGAGGAGCTAGAAGCTTTGGTTCAGTCCCAGAGCTACAGCATCACTGGCATAACTGAGTTTGTGCAAAGAGTCCTCTGACTGGAGTGCTGTGATGGGCAGTTACAGGCTCTTCAGGAGGGTTAATCAGGGAAGGAGCTCCTCGCCTTCACTCCACAGCCTGTCAGACAGTTCCACCAGTGTCATCTTGCTTGCTTTTAGACTCTGTTTGCTTTGTATTTTAGCCTGTGGGTTTGGTGTTTCTGAAGCCCTAGTCCAGTGCTTTTAGCCTGAGGTCATCCCTCCCATTGCTTCTTTTTGGCTCTTCTTCTTCAGGCTCCTTTTGGTGATGCCCAGCAAGAGGACAAAGGGCAATGGACACCATCTGGAACATCGGAAGTCCCATCTCGACATGAGAAAGAACTTTTTTCCTTTGAGGGCTGCCCAGAGAGACTGTGGAATCTCCTTCTCTGGAGATATTCAAAACCAGCCTCGATGCTGTCCTGTGAGGCCTGCTCTAGGGAACCTGCTTTAGCAGGGGGTTGAACTAGATCATCTCCAGAGGTCCCTCCCAACCCCTATGGTTCTGTGATTCTGTGATTAATGCATGTCCAACCTGCAGCCCGTGGACTGCAGGCAGCCTAGCATAGCTCGCACTGCAGCCCATGCCCCCTGCTGCCTTGTCATCATGATGGTAGTTCTGCCCCACCGAGCAGCCCAGCCTGGCTCTGTGTCACTGAGAGGGCCCAGTTCGGTGCTGACAAATAGCATGGCACTATGCTTAATTTGCAAGGAAATCACATCAGTTTTCAAAGATTATGTTTTGAAGGGGCACTGTAGAAGAATCACAGAATTGTTGAGGCTGGAAAGGACCTCTAGAGATCATCTAGTCCAACCCCCCTGCAAAGCAGGCTCCCTAGACCAGGTTGCACAGGTAGGCGTCCAGGTGGGCCTTGAACATCTCCAGAGGAGACTCCACAATTCCCCTGGTCAGCCTGTTCCAGTGTTCCTTCACCCTTCCCATGAAGAAGTTCTTACACACATTTGTGCGGAACTTCCTATGCTTGAGGCCGTTTCCCCTTTTCCTATCACCACGCACTGCTGAAAAGAATCTGGCCTCTTCCCTTTGCCTCCCGCACCTTAGGTATTTATAGACATTGATCAGATCCCCTCTCAGTTTTCTTTTCTCAAGGCTGAACAGACCCAGGTCACTCAGCCTTTCCTCATAAGAGGTGCTCCAGGCCCTTTTACCATCTTTGTGGCCCTCTGCTGAACTCTTTCCAGGAGATCCATGTCTTTTTTGTACTGGCGAGCCCAGAATTGGACACAATACTCCAGAAACATGCTGCCAAATTTGATACATATCAAGGAATGCTTCATAAAGATAAAATAGCAGAACTGAAAAAAGTGTCAGCTCAATAAAATATTTTAGGAAAACTTAAAACTCAGTCTCTGTTATAAAGGCTAGTTACATGATAGCAAATTTGATTGCAAAAAAAATTGGAACAGCTTATTGATGGTGAGTTTATTAAGCAGTATACAGAAAGCATGACAAATACAGTGTGTCCTGATTAAAAGAACTGATTTTTTTTTTAAATCAGTTTGTCTCACCAGACTGTAGCCAGGTGAATTGAATAAATAGGAAAATCTATCAAAAGAAATTTGGAGAGTAAAACTGCTAATTTCAAATTTTATGCTTTGGTGAGAGATGAGAGTACTGATGCTACGGACATGGCTCAAACTGCCATTCTCACTGGAGGTATTGATAATGAACATATTGTCACTGAAGAAATGGCTTATTTGGTGACATTAAAAGACACAGTGAATCTCTTGATTTTTAGGAAACAGTAAAAAAGTATATTAAAGCAATTTTCTTTAACCTTTGTCAACGTATCTGGTATAGCTACTGATGGTACTCTGGCCCTGGTGAAAAAGAGAGACTTACAAAATTAATAGATGATGATGCAATTGCCACCAGAAACTTGCATTTGATGAAATATCATTGCATTGGACATCAAGATAATTTATGTGCAAAAGCTTTAAAAATGAATAATGTCGTGCAAATAATCATCAAAGCTGAGAATTTCTTAAAGTCCAAGGGACTGAATTATTGCCAGTTCTAGGAGTTCCTTAAAAGTATGGATGCCTATTATGATGTAATCATTTACAGTTTTGAAGAAAGGTGGCTAAGTCTGGGTAAAATGCTAAAAAGACTTCATGATTTGCGAAGTAAAATCAAGTCCTTTATGAATACAAAATGAAAATCTGTGCCAGAATATGAATATTAAAAATAGCTCACAGATTTAGCATTTTTGATGGACTTGACCTCTTAATTAAATGAGTTAAACATGCATCTTCAAGGTGAAAATCAGCTTATCTGTGCCATGTTTCAGAAAATAGCAGGATTTGAAATGAAACTTAAATTACGGCAAGCTCAAGTTATGGCAAATAATTCAACTTAAAGAAAAATCTGGTCACGTCTCTCAGGAAGAGTAGCATTTCATCAAAAATCTCTGACGAACACCTGGAGAACTCACTAGGAATGGCCACTGCTGCCACCAAACCAGCCTGGTACTTCAGTTTCACAAAAACAAGGTCAAACATCCCTCTAGTTTGTTATATATGTGGCTCTAGACAATTCCTATTTGCTTAGTGCGGCCCAGGCAAGCCAAAAGGTTGGAGAGCCATTCTGTGATTCTTGACCTGCTGATGGGACAGTGTTGATGATCTAATGCAGTCACCTCACACACACACAGCAGGGGAGTTACTCTGTTTCTTCTGGACAAAGGAGACAGGCTGTGAAAGAAATATCTGAACAGTACCGGCCTCACCTTGAGAAGTGCTGCTTTCTTATCAGTTAGGAGAGATTTACATGTTAGTGAACAAGGGTGGTATGAACTTATTGTTCTTCCTTGATGTTCATCAATAAAGAGAGCATTGTCATAAAAAATTCCTCAAAAACTCGAAAACCTCAACCAGAACCACAGCTAGTTTGCAGCAAAAGGGCCACGGGGACATGGTCCTGAGAGTTTCTCTGTCCTTCTGCCTGGCCACTTGCATCTCCACCAGTCCCCACAGCATGACCATGCTTGAGCTCACAGCCCCACGGGGCTTCCTTGCTGCAAATCTTGCTGGGCCTTTAGCAGGCAGCAAACCCAAGCGGGTCGGCCTGGCAGCAGAGCCTCACGACGAAGGACCGTTCTTAGAACGACCAAATCGCGGCAAAAGCGAGGCAGCCACCCCCACTCCCGGCAGTGCGGCGGCACCCCTCCCCGTGCGAATTAAGGCAGAGCCCAGCGAGCGCAGCAAATAGCACGCGGCACGTCAGTCTGCACGGCACGCAAGGCAGGGCATGTTGACATATAGGAGGGGCCTTAACACTTAACAGGTCACTTAACAGGTCTTTGCTCTCTCAACACACTCAGGTGCAACCGTGGTCACCACACGGCGGCGAGCTGCTGCTAAAAGGGACGGTGGAGACTCAGACTGAAAGCACATACGTCCATGCTGCAGTTCAGGTCTCAGGCTGTGGAGAATGCCTGGCCCTGTTGACTTGCAGAAATCAAACTCCATAACCACAAAGGAGTTATAAAAGCAGGTATGTTTATAAACGCTGTGCACACACACTGGGTGCAAAGGGGGTAACCCCCCCTAGTTTGCACACCGTGAGGTAGAGGTTGAGAACATTTATAGAGACAAGTCATACATATGCCACGAATTGAGGGATATTACAATTACTTCCTAGAGATTATTATCATATTCTCCACCCCTAGCCCAGCCCCTTTTAGCATGCGTACTGAATCGTGGTGGTGGTCTTCGGGGTCGTAGGATGAAGGCTCGGAGTCTTCCTCTTGTTGTCCTTTTTCACCTTTGGTCTAAATAAAGCCTAATCTCTGACTCTGTCTTTGTGGTTTATCTGTTACATTCTTTTCAAGAATAGCGTATCCTGGCCGGATGCAATCCTCTCAGCCTTATCTTCCCTTGCTTTTACAACCCTGTTATGCAAATCTTGTCTCCCCTTATCTTCCTTAAACAGTTCAGCAAGGTTTGAGCAAAGCTTCCCCTTTTTAAACAATTTCAAAGAAATACATTCCACATCAATTACATCACTGTCGCTGCTACAGGAGGGCAGCAGGGATACCACCTGTGGGCCGTGTGAGCAAATGGATGATCTGCTCAGCCTGGTGGTAGAGATAAAGGAGGAACTAGAAAGGTTGAGGAGCATCCGGGACTGTGAGAGGGAAATTGATTGGGGGAGTCACACTCTGCCATCCCTACAGGAAGGGTGTGGGGGAGATGCTCCTCAAGCATTGGGGGATCATCTACCCTCTCACAGTCAGATGGGAGGGGGTGGCCTCAGAGACAGTGAGGGATGGAAACAAGTCCCTGTTCGGAGCAGCAAGCAAACTGCCTATCAGCCTGTCCCACCCTCCCAGGTGCCCTTACATAACAGGTATGAGGCTCTGGAGATGGAGGGACTGGGGGATGTGGGTGAAAGTACATCCGTGCAGGAGAGGTTGCCCAAGGCTAGTCAGTCTGCTCCTCGTTTTGCTACAGCGTCAATCAGGGGAAAAAGAAGAGCTGTCATCGTAGAGGACTCGCTTCTGAGGGGAACCGAGGGCCCAATATGCCGCTCAGATCCATCCCACAGGGAGGTGTGTTGCCTGCCTGGAGCCTGGGTGAGAGATGTTGCTAGGAACATCACTCGCCTGGTCAAGCCCTCTGATTATTATCCATTAATAGCTTTCCACATTGGAATTGAAGAGGTAGGTAGAAGAAGAAATTAGTTGATCAAAAGGGACTTTAGGGCTCTGGGAAGACTGCTGAAGGGATCAGGAGCTCAAGGTGTTTTCTCCTCTGTCCTCTCAGTTGGTGACTGGGATCCGGACAAAAGGAGGAGAGTGGACATGCTGAATGAATGGCTTTGTGAATGTGTGGTGTCGCACTCAGGGCTTTGGGTAATTTAGTTTGGGATGCAGCCTTGAGAAAGGGGGAATGCTGACGGCGGACAGGAGCTGACTGACTAGAAGGGCCACAAATATTCTTGGGAGCAAGCTAAGTGGGCTGGTTAGCAGGGCTTTAAACCAGATATGATGAGGGAAGGGGGTGTACTGGGTGACAGAGAAGCGCGTGGGAATGCTGTCACCTTGGGAGGAAGTAGGGGAAAACCCCAGACTCGTCCGGGAGGTATTAGGGAGGACTCCTCCGAGAAGGCAATGAGGCAATAGCTAAGCTGAAGTGCCTCTATACCGATGCTCGTGGTGGATGAGAAGTTGGACATGAGCCAGCAATGTGCGATTGCAGCCCGGAAGGCCAACTGTATTCTGGGCTGCATTAATAAAGGAGTGGCCAGCAGCGAGAGGGAGGTGGTTGTCCCCACCTACTCAGCTCTTGAGAGGCCCCTTCTGGAGTACTGTGTCCAGGCCTGGGGCCCCCAGTACAGGAAGGACGTGGAGCTCTTGGAGCTGGTCCAGAGGAGGGCCACTAAGATGATCAGAGGGCTGGAGCACCTCTCCTATGAGGAAAGGTTGAGGGAACTGGGATTGTTTAAATTGGAGGCTCCAGAGAGACCTCATTGTGTCCTTATAGTACTTGAAGGGACCGTATAAACAGGATGGGGAACAGCTGTTTACATGGGTTGATAGTGACAGGACAAGGGGGAATGGTTTTAAACTAAGACAGGAGATATAAGTTAGATATTAGGAGGAAGTTTTTCACTTAGAGGATGGTGATGCACTGGAACAGGTTGCCCAAGGAGGTTGTGGATGCCCCATCCCTGGAGGCATTCAAGGCCAGGCTGGATGTGGCTCTGGGCAGCCTGGCCTAGTGGTTGGCGACCCTGCACATAGCAGGGGGGTTGAAACTCGATGGTCATTGTGGTCCTTTTCAACCCAGGCCATTCTATGATTCTATGAAAACTTTCTAGCTGTTAAACCAAGCCAGAGCTGGGCTGTGGACACAGCTTATCAATATCTCTCCCAGGCAATAACTAAAGGGACGGATGCCTGACACTCCTGTATCAGAAGGCACATGTAATAGAGGCTCCCATCACTGTAGGTCAATGATTTGTTAATCTCACTACTTACAAGCCCACAGAGCACAGCAGCAGCCTCTGGAACTTCCTTGGATTACACCCTGCTGACCTCTTTTAACTTAATCCTTGCTGAACAGTTGTAGGCATCCTCAAGCTTCTTGAGAGAGTTGCTGGGCATTCCCCAGTGCTCCTGGACTTTGACTCCAGGAGGCCCTGAGGTTTTCTGAAGTTTCTCAGATTCAGCAATTGGGACTGCTGAGCAAAATGCTTTGTGTGTAGGCTACTTTCAGAGATGGCCCAGACTGGCCAGGGAGGTTTGGCATGTAAAATCAAGAGTGAGGCTGAGCGGGAATACACTCAAAGCAGGCCAAAGCTAGATCACTAACTTCTGTCAGCTCCTGGGCAACCTTCTCTTTGGCTTAGAAACATTTATTTAGGCAGTGGATCTGGGAAACACGTTATCTGCAGCCCTTCCCTGTGCATTTGGTGGTGATGAGTGAGGACAGTGTCTTCTGCCATTTGCCATGCTGCCGTGGGGTTGGTTCAGGCCTCTGCTGACACACACTGACACCGCCTGTTCTCTTCACAGCCACGCAGCTCCCCAGCGGTGCTGTTCTTATTCTTGGTCTGCTAGTGGGTATCTGGTGCACTTCACTTCTCTGCACTTCCACAGCAGCACACATTTCTCCTCTCTTTTCCTGCACATAGTGTCTTTGCTTGCAACTGAGCAGAAGAGCTCACCAATTTTTTTCTGCCTATGAAAGTCAGACTGAGAGGACTGCTGTGAGGACTGAGAGAAAGCAGTAGTGAGTGCTGAGAACATGGCATAGGGAATAGCCTTCAGATCTGGACAAAGATGCTACCTTAACACCTATGTGTAAATCTTGTTTGCTGGGCAGAACAAAGAGTGATAGAGTTCACAGGATATAAAGATAGTTCTAGTTCGGCAAACGAATAAACTCTGAGTCCAGATTACAAAGTACATGTAAACAAAGGAAACAAAGGGGTGTACCTACTTGAGAAATGGCTGATAGACAAATCAGGAAGAATGTGAACCCTCAGCCAATGGGGAAGGGAAATGGCTCACCAGCATCAGGGTACAGACATAAAAGAGGGTTTGTCTCCCCCAGTACTTGGAGAAACGCCACAGGTATATGCCCCAGTACCTTTATTGGAATAAAGAAAGCTGAGGACTGTCCTCTGTCTCTTTTAGGGATAATGATGATCAAGCACGCTTCTTGGAGCTTTTCCTAACAACAGCAAAGCAAAGCAGTTAACCTCTCCTTGATCCAGTGATGTCTTGGTGTCAGGGGGTGCTGATCTTCAGTAGTGGTGCACCAGCCAGTCTTCAGCCAGGAAACATTCCTGGGCCTTCCCATTTGAAAGCAAACAGCTCCAAAGAAATGCTTTCAAGTGTGAAACTGTCCACAAGGTGTGCTGAATGTCTCGTGCTCTGGTAGATCTGCACCAGCAAAAAAACAGAAAGCCATTTCTAGTTCAGTGGCCTCGTGACACCAGAGGCCATCAAGGAAGGTGTGCAACATATGGATGGGCTCAGGATCAAGAGGTGGGCCTGACCATGAACACTATTGCCCAGGTTATCTGTGAACGTGAAACCGGCGCTGCAATTAAGCAAGCCAAACCCATGAAGCTTTTCTGGTACAGGGGACAATGGATGAAACAGAAATACGGGGAGGCGGATTCTATCACACTCCCACAAATCTGCCATGGAAAGTGCTGTGTGCTTACAATGGTGGAAGCGAACACTTGATGTCTGGAAACATGTCCTGTGCCCCATACCTCCACCAAAATGTTAGAATAGCAAATCTTAGGATAATGGAACTCGTTTTAAAAATACCCTCATAAATACCTGGGCCAAAGAGTGGCACTGAGTGGATATATCATATCCTCTGTAATGCACCAGCTTCTGGAAAAGCCAAACAATACTTTGGAGTGTTAAAAACTATGCTGAAAGCAACAGTTGGCAGAACATTCAAGCACTGGGATAAACATTTAGCACAAGCCACCTGCTTAGTCAACACCCTGGGATCTGCCAATTGAGATGGCCCTGCCCAATCCAGCCTCTTATGTACTGTACAAGGGGATAGAGTCCTTGTAGTACGTAAGAAGAATGCACGACGGAAAACAGTTTGGGTTACCCCAGCCTCAGGCAAATGCAAGCCCACTGGGGGACTGATTTTGCTCAGGCACATGAGTTCACTTGGTGGGAAACGCAAAAAAAGAAACAAGGACATTCAGTGTGTACCTGAAGGAGACTTGATGTTGGGAGACAGTCAGTAGTTTTAGGTATATGTGCGCATATGTACACATATATGTATATAATGCTAATTATAGTTTATTGACCATATAGATATATATATCTGTGTTGTACAACTTGGGCATGATGTCCTGATATGGAATAAGCGGTGAATGCTGTCATGGTCATCCATAAGTATTCCGTATCATGATAACATGAAGAGAACTGATGGAATTGGGAAAGCTGCTAAGGGAGAACTACAGTTCCCCAAACGCTCCAGTCCTTCCCATGTCGTTTCCGGGAGGGAGAGACAAAGTGCCGTAGTGATGTAAGGACGTTCCTTATTGCTCTGCATTGCCGAGCCTGCAGCATGGTTAGGAAACTCTCCCATTTGTCTGATGTATTTCTCTCATGGACACTGTGTGTTCTCTTCAGTGGCACACAGCTCCCCAGCGGTGCTGATCTTTACATTCTTGGTCCACTAGGGGTTCTATGGTTCACCCAGTTTCACTCCTCTTCCACAGCAGCATATACTTCTCTTCTCTTTTCCTGAGTTTGGTGTCCTTTTGCTTGTATCCGGTCTGGAATCACCAGCAATTTCTGACTGCCTGCGAAAGCCAGGCTGAGAAGATCGCTGTGGGGACTGATAGAATAAGGGAGGGGGTTCTGGGATCTTGGAATTGGGAAGAGCCTTCAGATGTGGGTTTGACTTCCTGGAAAGATCTTCAATTTCTATGGTAATTCTCGTTAAGTTCTGTCCTTTTTCTACCGGAGCTGGATCTTTGCTTCTCACATCAGTGCCAGCTTCACGTAGAATTGCACCACTGGAACAAAAAGAAAGGGGTTTTGGAAATGAGTCCAAATTGGTATGACTTAAGAGGCAAAGTGATCCCTCAACAGAAATCCCAGCAGAGGGCTGCCCACAGCTCAATGTGCTCTGGGAGTCTCACTGCAAGTGCTTCCCTGCACAGAGCAGCCATCTAGCAAAGACTACTGGAGAAAGAACTCACTCTTGTCTCTTCAGCAGCTGTTTTGCCAGGTAACCCAAAGCAGCCAGAATGACCAGAGAGAACAGGAGGGCAAGCACCCCAACTGCAGTGTGATTTTCTGCCCGTTTCTGATCCACACCCTCTGCAGTTCTCACACCACCAGCACCTGGAGAAAACAAGACAGTCCAACACACTCATGAGTTCTGCACTACCGATGGTATCACAGTGTCTTGGAAGTGTGAGTGATTATAGTATTCACTCCATTACTGTCCCTGATTCTCGCGTCTTAGTAGCAGAGGATGAGAGTGTTCTGTTACATTCCTCCTGAGCAAGAGCCACTTGCAAGGGAGAGGCTGAGAAATCACTACCTCCAGCTGTGTCTCAGGGAACAAGTAGGCGTGCATTACACATGCTGTACTTCCAAGGACCCAAAACAGGATCCTGCAAGGTAAGCTGACAGCCATCCTCTATGGCCAGCTCTGCCACTACAGGGAGAAGAGCTCCTGTTGCATGTTTGAATGCACCTCTTCAGCTTTGAATGGCAGTAAACACACTTTGCACAGAAGCTCTCCCCAACAGTTGATAGTATCTTCCTCTCAAGAAGGAACTGTTTATTCCTTCAGGTAAACAGACAAAGACAACATACCTCTGGGATACTCTTCAGGCTTAAAACCAAGATCCATCTGAGAACGTGGAGAAGGAATCTTAGGTGCAACAGCTGTAAGTAAACACAGAGGAGGAACATTTGCATTACAGATGGTGATAATCCTCTTCATAATCAACACCTGCAGATGGGTCAGGCTGGCCTTCTGGATGCACCTGGCATCTCTCAGAGGAAACCTAGACACACCACTTACCCACGCGATACCTCCAAGGCTCAAAATCAGGAGCCCACTGAGAAGCTGCAGAGCCAGCACCTGAGGCCACATCTGCAAACAAAGGCAGAAGATAACAGCTCCTGACATACACTGAAATTAATCTGTTCGGCCTTGACTGGCAACAAACACTCCTACTGACAGACACTTGTCTCCCTCTTCCACTCACAAGTATGTGGAAAATGGATACTAGGTGCCAGAAGAGGCACCACATTGGCACAAAAACAAACCATGTTCAGGTTGGCTGGGGAAAAGGATCCATGGGAAGCTCTAAACTCTGCCCCAAATGCTGCTGCCTTTGCCGTCAGCACTTCAAGAGACACAAGGTTGGGGCTGCTGGCAGCTGTGCAGGGCAAAGCATCCCAGGCCACATCTCTGTGCTCTCCTGATCGCTACTCTGCTCTTCTCCACATCCCAGCATCAGCAAAGAACATTGTAAGGTATGTTCCACAGGAAGACAAGGCTGAAAGTATGTGCTGATACTGTGCAATGAACAAAGATGGATCACTCACCCCTGGGGTAGCCTTGAGGCTGATGAAAATGGTGCAGCCCAGATATGCGGCGTAGAGGCAGATCTGTAAACAGAAGAAAGATTTCCTTTCCACATTGTGCCATGATTCTCAATAAAGGGACTGCAGAACCTGGCAGAGGATCACAGAATCATAAAATCATAGAATCATAGAATTGCTCGGTTGGAAAAGACCTTGAAGATCATCAAGTCCAACTGCAACCTAACCATACTACCCTAACTCTAACAACCCTCCGCTAAATCGTGTCCCTGTGCACCACATCCAAATGGATTTTAAACACATCCAGGGATGTTGACTCCACCATCTCCCTGGGAAGCCTATTCCAGTGCTTAACCACCCTTTCCGTAAAGAAGTTTTTCCTGATATCCAACCTAATCCTCCCCTGGCACAACTTGAAGCCATTTTCCCTTGTCCTGTCACCTGTTCACAGTGAGAAGAGACCCAACACCGCTCTTGCTGCAATCACCTTTCAGGTATCAGAAGAGAGCAATAAGGTCTCCCCTCAGCCTCCTCTTCCCGATAGCAAATAGCCTGAGTTCCTTTAGTCGCTCCTCATAAGGCATATTCTCCAAGCCCTTCACCAACCTTGTTGTCCTTCTTTGGACCTGCTCCAGCACCTCAGTGTCCTTTCTGTACTGAGGTGCCCAAAACTGAACGCGGTACTCAAGGTGGGGCCTCACCAATGCCAAGTACTGGGGTACGATTACTTCCCTAGTTCTGCTCACCACACCATTCCTGATACAAGCCAGGATCCTGTTGGCCTTCTTGGCCACCTGGGCATACTGCTGGCTCATATTCAGCCAACTGTCCATTAGTACACCAAGGTCCCTTTCCATCAGGCAGCTTTCCAGCCACTCCTCCCCAAGCCTGTAGGGTTTCCTGGGGTTGTTGTGACCAAAATGCAGGACCTGACACTTGGCCCTGTTGAAACTCGTACAGTTTATCTTGGCCCATCAATCCAGTATATCCAGGTCCCTCTGTAGAGCCTTTCTACCCTCTGGCAGATCAGCACTCTCTCCCAATTTGGTGTCGTCTGCAAAGTTACTGAGGGTGCACTCAATCCCCTCATCAAGGTCATTAATAAAGATGTTGAACAGGAGTGGCCCCAGTACCGAGCCCTGGGGGACACCGCTCATGACCAGCCGCCAACTGGATTTAACTCCACTGACCACAACTCTTTGGGCCTGGCCATACAGCCTGTGTTTCACCCAGTGGAGCGTACGCCCATCCAAACAGTGGGCAGCCAGCTACTCCATGAGAATGTTGTGGGGGACAGTGTCAAAGGCTTTACTGAAGTCCAGGTAGACCACATCGACAGCCTTACCTTCATCCACTAAGTGGGTCACCTTGTCATAGAATGAAATCAGGTTTGTCAAACAGGATCTACCATTCATAAACCCATGCTGACTGGGCCTGATCCCCTGGTTGACCTTTAGTTTATCCATGATGGCTCCCAAGATTATCCATTCCATAACCTTCCCTGGCACCGAGGTGAGACTGTAGCTACCAGGATCATCTTTCTGGCCCCTTTCTGAAGATGGGCGTCACATTTGCCAGTCTCCAATCTACCAGGACATTCCCGATTAGCCAGGACTGCCAAAAAATGATGGAGAGTGGCTTGGCAACCACATCCACCAACTCCCTCAGCACTCTGGAATACAATCCATTTGGCCCCATGGACTTGTGAGAGTCCAGCTTTCAGAACAGGACCAAAACCATCTCATCATGGATTATGCTGGGCCTATTCTGTTCCCCATCCGTATCCAACAAGTCAAGAGGCTGTGTGCCCAGAGACATAGTGTTCTCAGAGCCACACGTAGGTCTGGATTCTGCCAGGTCCAGAGCAGAGACCTGGGTGAGCCATGGCCAGGGATCAGATGCTTCTCCAAGGAAAAACATAACCCTAGGATCCTTGTGACAGTTCAAAACAGCTTTCATGGGACAGGCTGGATACAGAGAGGTCAGGCTGGCCTTTTGGATGCAACCTGGCATCTCTCAGAGGAAATCTTGACACACCACTTGCTCATGCGATTCCTCCAAGGCTCAAAATCAGGAACCCACTGAGAAGCTGCAGAGCCAGCACCTGAGGCCACATCTGCAAACAAAGGCAGAAGATAACAGCTCCTGACATACACTGCAATTAATCTGTTCGGCCTTGAATGGCACAAACACTCCTACTGACAGACACTTGTCTCCCTCTTCCACTCACAAGTATGTGGAAAATGGATACTAGGTGCCAGAAGAGGCACCACATTGGCACAAAAACAAACCATGTTCAGGTTGGCTGGGGAAAAGGATCCCCGGGAGGCTCTAAACTCTGCCCCAAATGCTGCTGCCTTTCTGTCAGCACTTCAAGAGACACAAGGTTGGGGCTGCTGGCAGCTGTGCAGGGCAAAGCATCCCAGGCCACATCTCTGTGCTCTCCTGATCGCTACTCTGCTCTTCTCCACATCCCAGCATCAGCAAAGAACATTGTAAGGTATGTTCCACAGGAAGACAAGGCTGAAAGTATGTGCTAACACTGTGCAATGAACAAAGATGGATCACTCACCCCTGGGGTAGCCTTGAGGCCGATGAAAATGGTGCAGCCCAGGTTTGCGGCGTACAGGCAGAACTGTAAACAGAAGAAGATTTCCTTTCCACATTGTGCCATGATTCTCTATAAAGGGACTGCAGAGCCTGGCAGGGGATCACGTAGTGTTGTGAGAGCCACACGTAGGTCCAGGTTCTGCCAGGTCCAGAGCAGAGGCCTGGGTTAGCCATGCCCGGGGATCAGACACATCTCCAAGAAAAACATACCCCTGGGATCCTTGCCACGTTCCAGATCAGCTTCCATGGGATATGCTGCATACATGTCGCCAACACGACCATCTGGAAAGGAGAACAAGGCAGAAAAGCTGTCAAGACCTGTTGCCATATGCTTCTTCATAAGGGATCTGCAGTCACTGGAGATGGGATTGTGTGATCCATGGGCNCTAGTGGTTGGCGACCCTGCACATAGCAGGGGGGTTGAAACTCGATGGTCATTGTGGTCCTTTTCAACCCAGGCCATTCTATGATTCTATGAAAACTTTCTAGCTGTTAAACCAAGCCAGAGCTGGGCTGTGGACACAGCTTATCAATATCTCTCCCAGGCAATAACTAAAGGGACGGATGCCTGACACTCCTGTATCAGAAGGCACATGTAATAGAGGCTCCCATCACTGTAGGTCAATGATTTGTTAATCTCACTACTTACTAGCCCACAGAGCACAGCAGCAGCCTCTGGAACTTCCTTGGATTACACCCTGCTGACCTCTTTTAACTTAATCCTTGCTGAACAGTTGTAGGCATCCTCAAGCTTCTTGAGAGAGTTGCTGGGCATTCCCCAGTGCTCCTGGACTTTGACTCCAGGAGGCCCTGAGGTTTTCTGAAGTTTCTCAGATTCAGCAATTGGGACTGCTGAGCAAAATGCTTTGTGTGTAGGCTACTTTCAGAGATGGCCCAGACTGGCTAGGGAGGTTTGGCATGTAAAATCAAGAGTGAGGCTGAGCGGGAATACACTCAAAGCAGGCCAAAGCTAGATCACTAACTTCTGTCAGCTCCTGGGCAACCTTCTCTTTGGCTTAGAAACATTTATTTAGGCAGTGGATCTGGGAAACACGTTATCTTCAGCCCTTCCCTGTGCATTTGGTGGTGATGAGTGAGGACAGTGTCTTCTGCCATTTGCCATGCTGCCGTGGGGTTGGTTCAGGCCTCTGCTGACACACACTGACACCGCCTGTTCTCTTCACAGCCACGCAGCTCCCCAGCTGTGCTGTTCTTATTCTTGGTCTGCTAGTGGGTATCTGGTGCACTTCACTTCTCTGCACTTCCACAGCAGCACACATTTCTCCTCTCTTTTCCTGCACATAGTGTCTTTGCTTGCAACTGAGCAGAAGAGCTCACCAATTTTTTTCTGCCTATGAAAGTCAGACTGAGAGGACTGCTGTGAGGACTGAGAGAAAGCAGTAGTGAGTGCTGAGAACATGGCATAGGGAATAGCCTTCAGATCTGGACAAAGATGCTACCTTAACACCTATGTGTAAATCTTGTTTGCTGGGCAGAACAAAGAGTGATAGAGTTCACAGGATATAAAGATAGTTCTAGTTCGGCAAACGAATAAACTCTGAGTCCAGATTACAAAGTACTTGTAAACAAAGGAAACAAAGGGGTGTACCTACTTGAGAAATGGCTGATAGTCAAATCAGGAAGAATGTGAACCCTCAGCCAATGGGGAAGGGAAATGGCTCACCAGCATCAGGGTACAGACATAAAAGAGGGTTTGTCTCCCCCAGTACTTGGAGAAACGCCACAGGTATATGCCCCAGTACCTTTATTGGAATAAAGAAAGCTGAGGACTGTTCTCTGTCTCTTTTAGGGATAATGATGATCAAGCACGCTTCTTGGAGCTTTTCCTAACAACAGCAAAGCAAAGCAGTTAACCTCTCCTTGATCCAGTGATGTCTTGGTGTCAGGGGGTGCTGATCTTCAGTAGTGGTGCACCAGCCAGTCTTCAGCCAGGAAACATTCCTGGGCCTTCCCATTTGAAAGCAAACAGCTCCAAAGAAATGCTTTCAA
>JACDJE010000467.1:314194-598571 GCA_016647715.1 Pavo muticus | reverse complement strand
TCTAATCATTATAGTGGTTACATTATCTCCTGCCTTTGGAGGTTACATTAGCAAAATGCCCCATATCAAAAACTTACTCTGCACCAAATAATCACAACTTTATGCTATATTTCTCTGTTAAGATCAGATCAATTGCATTCCCAGATTAACAAACTGTTACGCTACTGTTTCTGAGTGAAAAGAAAATATTCACATATCACATTTCTCCTGATTCACTTTTATGCCAAGTAAGAAGGTTTCTAATGAACCACCCTTCTTAGGAACTCTGTTCTTTTCCACTTTGCACTACTCATTCTTTCTACATGTTTTCTATATAGTGGTAAAAATTATTTATGAAGCCACTCTCCTCCCCCCCCCCCCCCAAAAAAAAAAACCTTAAACAAAACAAACACCTTGCTATATAATCAGTATATTTTGCAAATGGCATCATAATCTATGCACAGTAATTCAGTAATTTAACATTATAGCTTTGTCCTCTTGTCCTGTGGATTTTCCTTTATCAATAGATTAATTTCCTTTTCTATCTTCAGCAGCCACATCAAATAACACACAAGTCATTTAACCTATTATCCCTAGCTATCCAGATTTCAGTGGCATCAATAATAATACTTTTTCATGACTGCCTTGCCATGACATGCCTGACTACATTTTTTATACTCTCCTTTGCTGAAAAATTACTAAAAATTCCAGAAAACATCGGCCTCGCAGACTGAAATTGGTGGGCCGACAAGTAAGACTATATGATTTAGCTGTTGTGTATCACTGTTACCAATATCTTCAAAGAAAATACATTCTGCAAAGCACAAGAAACGCATTTGTGGTCGCTCCTCCAAGTTTCAGAATCTTTAATATTTGAAGAGTCTGCTCTGCAGCAAAGGAGGTTACACCAAGGGCATTTTTAGAGATCACTAATTACTCCAAATAAGCTTTGCATTAACACTTTCTTTCAAATATTTTTTATTAATTAATGTATGTTCCAATACAATGTTACAAAGCAACAGATACCTTAAAATGAACAATAAAGTACATGTGAACACAGAGATCTGAATGGGAAATTACAAACAGATTTTTCAGATTTCCTGCCTTTATGAAAGAAAGCTTCTAGTGTTGAAAGTTGATTTAAAAAAAAATAAAAATTAAAGGACACTCCCATTTGATCTTATGCACAGTAGCCAGTGTTTGGAGTATGGGAGTACATGTGCCTGGACTCTTTAGAAACAATTTCGAAGCAGCAGAACAAGGCATTTCTAGAACTAGGCAAAGACTACAGGATTTTGTGTATTTTAGTGCTGTGTTTGTCTTCTGCTCTAAATGTTGTAATGAATGTAATTTCTGGTCTTTTAGCTAGAAGATGATATCTCCAGCTGACTAGAATGAAGAACCGTTATAACTTCCTGTAACACTTGGCAGCCTGGAGTGACCCCGTCCAGTTCTTAGCATTTTGGTCTTTTGAAGGTTAATGTGTTACATCGGCAAGCAGGAGCAAATTCAGAACTGAAAATCTCATTCTTTAATTCATGCTCCTTCAATGGACTGTAATTTTAAGTTCCCTGGGAAGAGAGTTCAGAATAGTGCATATGAACGTGTGTGCATGTTAGAATATCCATTTTTATAATGCATTTTATGTAAGACATACAGCATTGACTCATTTTAACACCATTAACAACAATACTGTTTTCTTTTATTGCTCACATTTAAGACAGTGAATCAGTGCAATATTGTACATGGCCATCATAAGACATTATTTGCTGTGTTTTTTATCAATGAAATGTGGTAATCAGTCATACTATGATAGTTATGTAAAGTTTTATTTACTCGAGAGCTCCTGGGCTGACCCGCGGGCCGGAGACAGCCGGGCCGGCAGGGGGCGCTGTGTGAGGCGGGGGCGCCGCGGAAATGTGTCCGTTCTGGCTGCCCGTAGCCGCCCGGCGGGGCTGACGTGGACCGGGAGGGCGGCCATGGCGGCCGACTGGGAGGAGATCCGGCGTTTGGCCGCCGATTTCCAGCGTGCTCAGTTTGCCGAGGCGGCTCACAGGTAAGCAGGGTGCGCCGGATTCGCGTCGGGCTTTGGAGCCCACAATTGCGCCGGCAGCCGTCCCTGCCTGCCTCCTGAGTGGAGCCGAGCACAGAGCGATGTGTGTGTGGTGTGTGGGGGTGTTCAGCAGGCCCTGCCCCTTGGAGTGACGCTGGGGTGTTGTGGCAGCGCCTGTGACCCCAGAACGGCACCTCTGGGGTCACACACCTGTCTGTGTTCAGGAAATAGTGCAGGTATCTTATGGCCTTGTGTCTGAGCTGGCAGACAGCCTCACAGATCTTCTCCCCCTTCATTGTTGAGTAATCGGGGTTGTTGCGAGAGCCTGCGCGCATTACAAAATAAAATATATTAAAATATAAAGTGTTGAAGTAGCTTGTAAGCGTCAAACCCAAATTCTGTAAGCACAGCCATGCCTCCCTGCACAGGAAGGAGGAGCTGACAGCTGTTCAGGACAGGACTGGAAATCACATCTCAGCGATGACTCTCCTGAGAAAAGCTGAGTGCCTCGTTTGTGGGGGATGAGAAAAATAGGGTCATGACATAATTTTTGTGATCATAAATGTATTTAATACACAGAATGCAAAGCAATCGTTTTCTTCCCTGTGCGTAGAACTGTCAAAATGTGAGTTGAAGTTAGCAGTTGCTTAGAATAACTGGTTGTTCTTTGTGTTGTTGCCAGATTGTCGGAGCGGAACTGTATAGAAATTGTCACTAAACTAATTGCGGAAAAGCAGTTGGAAGTGGTGCATACGTTGGATGGAAAAGAGTATGTCACTCCAGCACAGATCAGTAAGGAGATCTGGGATGAGCTCAGTGTTTGTGGTGGTAAGTGTCATGTGTGCTTTCTTCCTCTGGATCTGGAGATTAATTCTGAAGACCTGAGAGAGATCTGAAAGTTTTCTTCAGTACCCAACGTGTTTCAAAAAAGTGAGCACGCTCCCTGATGCTTCATCTATGCAGGAATTTGATTATTTATTTTTTCACTTCAAGTCTGTATTAGGCTTTTAGTTAATTATATCAGGAAACATTACTTGATTCACTTAAACCTTTTTGGAATTTCTGAGGTCTAAGAATCCATTTTAAGTGTATTTAAGTATCTGGCAAACTGTTTAGCATGGACTCAGAATTTCAAAACCATTCTCTGTTCACGTTGTTATTAATATTAATAATAATAACATTTTTAAATTATCATTGGTAAATCTTATTTTACCTGTATGAGGAGCCATCTGCTTTGTCTGACCTGACTTCGATGTGCAAAGAGTTTAATAATGCTTCAAACTTCTTTTTGTCACTGATTGTAATGAGGAGACTGTATTGTACTTCAGTTATGTATGTGGGTGAATTTCACAATATTGTATGTTTTGAAAGGTAAAGTTTGTGATGTTCTTATGGAATGTCTATTGTTTTGTTACTATTGCAAGTAAGTCTCAGTTTGTGACACACCATTGTATATTGTATCATTATGATAGTTTGATTTTAAAGTTCCTGAGGGAGTGGTTTTTTTTGTTTTTGGAGTTTCTCTGCTGGATTTCTAGCAAGGCTATAGTGTAGAATAAGATCATAGAATCATAGAATGGCTTAGGTTGGAAGGCACCTTTAAGATCATCTAGTTCCAACCCTGCTACTATAGGCAGGGGCACCTCCCTCTAGACCAGGTTGCTCAAAGCCCCATCCAGCCTGGCCTTGAACATCTCCAGGGAGGGGGCATCCACAGCCTCTCTGGAGACACTCTGTTCCAGTGTGTCACCACCCTCACAGTAAAGAACTTCTTCCTAATGTCTAGTCTAAATCTACCCTCTTCCAGTTTAAAGCCATTTCCCCTCGTCCTGTCACTACATTCCCTTATAAAAAGTCCCTCCCCAGCTTTCCTGTAGAACCGCTCCAGGTACTGGAAGGCTGCTATAAGGTCTCCTCAGAGCCTTCTCTTCTCCAGGCTGAAAAACCCCAGCTCTCTCAGCCTGTCCTCTTAGGGGATGTGCTCCAGCCCTCTGATCATCTTCATGGCCTCCTCTGGACCTGCTCCAGCAGCTCCATGTCCTTGTACTGAGGGTTCCAGAACTGGACGCAGTACTCCAGATGGAGTCTCACAAGAGCAGAGTAGAGGGGCCGAAGCACCTCCCTCCACCTGCTGGTCATGCTCCTTTTGATGCAACCCAGGGAAGGGATGTTTTGCACTTAACCACCTGTGATTTCTTTCATTTGTCAATACTTAAAGCTGGAATTGGTTTAATTGGTCTATGTAGAAGTAGTAAAGTATTTTGTGTACAGTGAACTACACTGTGTTCTAAACCTTTTCAAGCATGGTGAATGTACTAAAAGTAAGTTTGTACTTTTTTTTTTTTTTTTGAAGGTCGAATAAACATTGTTGACTTACAACAGGTAACTTTTTAATAATAAAAAGTATATTCTTCCTTCTTTTCTTTACCACATATATTATAAACGTGGATTTTGTCCATTATTTTTTGCATCTGTTTACTGCATTATTTAGAGCTCCTCTGTGCTTAGTGATATTCCATGATCTATGAAATCAGCGCTAAAATATACAGGTTTTCTCGATGGACTCTTCCTTTTTAAACTGAGGGCACAAACAGAAAAGAAATGTTTCCCATTTAAATCTAAAGCAGCAGGAGCATGCATAATTAACTTTGCATGCTTCTTTGGATCTTCCCTCTTCCTTCATTAATCTCTTGTCTCCACTAACCTTTAATCTCCAGTAGTCTTCCTCTGTGACTGATTTTCCCTTCTGGCTAGAGCAGAATTACTTAGAATCAGAAAACCTTTCTGAAAAACGACTTAGTATTATCTATTCATAGCTTTCTGCACTTTTATTTACTATGTGGCTTTCTTTTAACCTTGTCACAGTTGCAAAGTTTGGTTTTTTATTATTTTTTTCTCACTCAAGCTTCATTCCAAATTACAAATTTACTGTATATGTATGCAATATTAGGAAAAAAGAACAGCTCTCTTCATTTAACAGCTCAATGTTGGAGGATTAATTTCAGATTGTTTTCCATTTTTTGTTTAGATAATAAACGTGGACCTTCTGCACATTGAAAATAGAGCTAACGAGATCGTTAAATCGGACAAAGCTGTTCAGCTTGTGCTGGGACAGCTTATAAATGAGTGAGTACTTCCAGGAGCAACATGCATAACTCACTTCTCTTCTGTTTTTTAAAATGCAAGCTAACGGTGATGGTCAGTCTTTGGTGCTTCTGAGGTGAAATACATTTTTCTTGATTGCTACGACAGCTGCTTGGTGGCCAGTGTTTCTTTTCCAAGTGGCTAGAGAGGCGTGTCTGAAATCATCCCTGAAGCCATGAAGCAAAGGCATTTTGAATGTCTCTGTCTTGAGGGCTTTACTTCTTAGTTCCTCATGCCTTTGTGTGCAGGAGCTAGATCGCATTTGCTCTGTGGCTTCACTGTCTGCCTCAGCTGTTGACAAACCCTCTCATTTGCACCCACTTCTTTCTTTACCTCAGAAGTCTAAGATGTATGAGCAAGTTATTTCATGGCTTTCAGCACACCAACAAACGCTGAATTAATGCTGTCTTGGGGATGTCTCTTTTATTGATTGTATTGCAGGGTTTATTCGTGGCAAGGAATGTGTAGCTCCTGGCTCTCTTGAAGTAGTTGAGACCTACTTGGCTCACTAAAGTCCCTTTCTAAGTCTCATTTTAATAAGATGTTTTCCTGTTCCTGCTTTCCTGACAGATTCATACAAGCAGATAAATAACAAGTTTAAATACTAGCTGCCAGGTTACCAGGCTTTTAAAACGCACGCTTTCACTGGCATTGTTCTCCTTTATTCAATTACAATAACTTAGTTTATTTTGGAAAATTTATAGCAGAAAGAGGTATATATCGAGTCAGGTCAATTCATAAGTCAGCAGACGAAGTGCATGTCTGTAACGTGTTGTCTTTTGTTTTCTTCCCCTTGTTTTCAAATAAGGAGTTACCTAGATCACTTAGCAGAAGAAATAAATGATAAACTACAGGAAACTGGCCAGGTGACAATATCAGAACTCTGCAAAGCATATGACCTTCCAGGAGACTTCCTGACACAGGTGATGTAACCTGCCAGCCTGGCTCGTGTGGAATCAGTTGCGTTCACCTTCTTTTGTCGTCTTTACAATAGCCATGGCTTTAATTGTAATGGGCTGGCTGTAATTCTAGACAGAAAACAATTAATATATGAAGATTGCAGTGTGATGGCTGTTGACAGATAGGAATTGATGTTTGCCTTTTCAATATTGTGCAAAATTTCTTTAACATCTTTATGACTGCGAGGAACACAAGGATGCATTAGATGAGCAGAAAATGTGAAAATTTCTGTTTGATTTATTTGTGAGAAGATAGAAAGGTAACTTCATCAGTTTCATCAGCTATCTGAGAAACAGACATACAATGGTAGAAACTTCTAAGGTTATTCAGGAATGGTGAAAGAGAAAAAGTAAATGTTTTTTAAAGCTGAAGTGAAGATTCATAATAGAAATACAGAGCTATTTACTTCTGTTAGTGACTGAGTGCTTAAAAGGATTAGGGAGAATTGTCTTAAAGTTCATGACTTTCAATTGAGATGGGATTTTTGTTTTTGGAAGATATTTTTTCCAAGGAGTGATTCTGGGACATGTTAGGTGAGCAGTCTTAGGAGGTAAAACCGTGTCGACTCTCTTAATTTACAAACAGAACCTTTGTTCCATAATCAGCTTCCACAAAAACATTTCCAGAATATGGAATTTAATATATTGTTTTTCCTTATTTCTTGGAAGATTTCATTCACTTTTCCCATTTATAACCGCCTCTTTCTTTTGTGTTTATTGCTGCTAATTTAACTCTTAACTATCAGAGAAAACGGATAGTGAGTTGGTTTGTACAGAAAAAAAAAGGTTAAATTTTAGTTTCTTTTAAGCATCTCCTGAGCTTACTGATTTCTTGCAAAGGTTCTTTTTGTTGTTGTATCCGTATATTGGCTTCTATTTACAGGCTTTATCCAAGCGTTTGGGTAGAATCATTCATGGACGACTGGACCAGGAAAACCGTGGGGTGATTTTTACAGAGGCCTTTGTTTCCCGGCATCGAGCACGCATTCGCGGTCTCTTCAGTGCGATTACCCGGTAAGCTGCAGCACCTGCAACCACGTATTGAAATATCTTTTTCCTAGTTCTTTACGGACTGGATTCACTTGTGGCTGAAAAAGAAAAGAAATGCTGGTGGATGCATTTATTTTAAGTGCAGTTCAGTTCCTGGAGTGACACCTTCAGTTATGTTAGATTTTGTTTTTTCTTTAAATGGGGGCCAGGAGAGCAAGGAAAGTACGACTGAAACGTTTTTACATTTTGGGGCTGAAGCTGTTGATGTGTAGCTTTTGAACGTGTTCACAGAATATCTATCCTTGCTGTGGTTGCACGCCTCCCAGTCAATTACGTATTGACATCTATTCGGTACAAATGCTTTAAGAGATTTTTTTCTTATTAAATTAATAATCTTCAACTTGCACGAACAAAAAAAGCTTCCGTATGATAATTATCATAGCTCTACTATATTTTATAATTCCATCATAATTTAAAATTGAAGCATTTTAAGCTGTTAAATTCCAGTGTAGCGGAGTGGCACTAAGATACTGTATAGTTTTGCCCATCCATTTGTGGATGCCCCATCCCTGGAGGCATTCAAGGCCAGGCTGGATGTGGCTCTGGGCAGCCCGGTCTAGTGGCTGGCGACCCTGCACATCGCAGGGGGGTTGAAACTAGATGATCATTGTGGTCCTTTTCAACCCAGGCCATTCTGTGATTCTATGATCTAGAATAACATCTGGTTTCTAGATTCTCCACATCAATTTCAGTAAATACATTGTTTTCTTTTTCTCTTTTTACAAGGCCTACACCTGTAAGTAACTTGATCACACGTTATGGATTTCAAGAACATTTACTTTACTGTGAGTTTTCATTCAGACTGTTTTGTGTTTTTGTTCCGTCATAGATTGTTCATTGCTAGAAGTACACTTTCAAAGGAACGTTTTAGCATATGCTACCAATTCCAGAATAAAGCAATATGTTTCTCTGTAGTATAAAAAGTGTTAAACATTTTGTGCTATCCATCACTAAAGGGATGTTCTCTGTATCTAAAGCAATGAGAGCATATCGTGATGAAATGCCCTTGGGTGTAGGGTGATGCAAGAAGTGCGTTTTGTCATCTGCTATGTTATTTGCCTTTAGCTACTGGCAATTTTATCAGTGAAGCACACAAAAGGGGACAGATTTTATGTAGCCAAACAGCATTAACTGCTCTGGATTTTATTTATTGACTTTGCTCTGTGATAGTAGAGGCACAGCTTTTGTTATGGTCACAGTTCAATGTCTTTGTATGCTGAGAGATAAAGCATACTCTTAAACTGTTTACTTTTATTTTCTGCAACTCTTTAAATGGAAATTTGTTAAGATTTCCTATCCAACTGCTAATATTTCACCTTTTCTAACATCGCTTCTGATATTTCAGCTTTTCTTTGACTACCAGGATTCCCCTCCCATCTGTTCAAAATTCTGCTCAAAGCGTCATTAGTCTTGTGTGCTGGCTGACCACATACTGCTGCTGTTGAGAATCTTTTAATGGTTTTTCGTCTCTTCTCATGGAAGTTAATCTCTCTCTTCTGTTTGATTGGATCCTTTTGCCTTCAGGGCACTGCATACTCGAGCTCCATTAGTATCTCTGCTTACCTTCTGTGTTTTGTGACAAGCGTATTCATTATAAATGAAAATCTTAGCATTTAAATCAAATTGTATAAGTACTCAGCTCTCATATAATCAGGTTAAGTTTTCCTTTTTTCCTTGTAATTTGTTATCCAACTCTTTGTAGGTTAAGAGGAAAATCTACTAAAATGTAGATCTATAGATTTATTTATAATAACGTTGCAGAATAACAAATTTCATTATGCAGTTAGTCTTTTTTAAATGGTCCTGCCTGTAATTACGTGATCATATACTCCTCTCATGTATAATGCTAACATGAAGTTCTAGTGTTTTCTGATCACCAACAGTCAGCACAATGGCTAGATGCATTCCTAGTACTGCTTTTTCTTATTTTCGTTGTTGCTGCTAATAAGTTAGTTTAACATCCTCTTTAGTTCTTCTTTCTGCATTTCATTCCATCTGCTGTTTCATAAGTTTTAAAAACCTCATTACTTACTGCCAGAACTCATTTGATCCATTTTTCAGAGATTCTATTTCAATTCCTTAAATATTGAAGGTGTCTTTTTAATGATGTCACTTACACTTTTGTGCCTCTTCCAGAAAAAACTGCTGCAGAGCTTGTCAGTTGAGGTATATTTTTCAGTATACCTAGTGATTTATGAAAAGGCAAAAGGGTAGCATAAGAAGCAAATCAGACATTCGTACCTACCTTTAATGGACTGAAAATACCTAAGCTAGCATCAAGAGAGGCTTAGGACTTTGGTTCTAACAGTTACCAATGCATTTGTTGTCGGCAGTATTTGTGCTTTATAAGGGGCTTTATTACTGGCAACAGTGTGAACGTTGCAAACCATGAAGATGGCGACCAGTAGGCAAGGTGCTAACATTTATGTGGTTTAGGTAACAATTTCTTATATCGTTCTAGTGTGTTCAGACCTCTCTTTATTTCCTTCTTGGGTAACATGCAAATGGTGAATGCAAAAAGAGCACTATTAATAAAATATACTTCTATTGTATTGTCTGCTCAGAGAAAGCGCCTTTTATGACTGCATTTTCTTAATTAAAAACTGAAACTGTCCAGATATGTGTTGTATAAGAAGGATTTTGATCCTGCCATAGTGTCTCACTCTTTTAGAACTTTGTACGATTTCCTGAGCTTTTGTCAAGAACGTTCTCAGAAGCATGAAAGATAATTGATAGGATTCAGAAATGTTTCAGCAGAACGAGTGCTTGTAGCTTGATCTTTGGTTTCTTTCAAGTAATAGTAAAAAGAAAAACAACTAATGAAGGGGAAAACAGAATGAGAAAAATAATTGCTACCTTCTAATAAATGGGTACATCAAAACTAGAAATACTGTTTCATTTGTTTTTTCTTTCTTTCAGCTGTGCTAGAAGAACTTGTTAACACCGGTCGTCTAAAAGGCACTGTGGTTGGTGGGAGGCAGGATAAGGCTGTGTTTGTTCCTGACATCTATGCCAGAACACAGAGCAACTGGGTGGATTCCTTTTTCAAACAAAATGGTTACTTAGGTAATTAATCTTTTTTTCTCTTAGATAACATGTCTTTCTTAAAAGCTAGTTTAGGTAATTAATCTTACTCTCATATAGGCACTGTCTAGTGCAAAGCCTCGCAAGAATAAGTGGAAATAAATACAGTAGTTGATTCTCCTCTTTAGAGACTATCTTATCGTTGTTATTTCAGCACAACTGTATTTCAGCATACAGAACCACGTTGCTAAACAGTAACGGTATTTCTTACAAAGGATGTTAAAAATGCTGTTTTTATTACTGTTCTGAAAACTTCTCTTAAGGCTACTCATTGTGGACTTTCCACATGGTTGTATTTGACCCACATAGTTGGGAATTTCGGGTAAGGTGTCCAGATTGCAACCAAATTTGACTGTTAACTGTTCAGATAGCCAAGAATGTGGTGCACAGGAAGAACCTTTTACATGAGATTTGCAAAACTGGAGTGGATAACACTTAGTGTCCTAATTAGAGTCCTAATATGTATATCTAAGTTGAAGCTGAGTGATGGCTAATGATGGTGATTTAAAACAGGAGATGTGGGAAAATGTGAAACTAAATAGAGGAATGTACCCTTATGGTCCCAGAAGGCCAGTCCCTAAATAGCACTTAGTCTTGCGTTTTGAAAAGGCTTGTCATAGTTTACTGTAGTACTATTGGGCATTTCTGTAATATTGCTTGACTAATACAGTGCTTGAATGTTTTCAGAATATCTAAGTTTAAACTGCCGAATACTTTAAATGCTTTGCTTGTGAGGCATTGAATGATTCTGCAACCAAATTGGAGAAAACAAAAATTTGCCATTTTTTGTATTGTAAATATTCTATTTACATTAGAGTTCTTTGGAAAGATGTCATTTCAAAGATAGATCTTATGATGTAGGAATCTGAATAAAGCATTTTTCCCAAAACTTCAAATGGTAATGTCCATGACTTAATCTTCATATGTACATTGATTTTATCTACCTGTAGCTTGTACTGAAGTAAGTTTTAGTGAGCATTGGCTTGAAGTTGCGCCTAGGAGTTTCTGTATAGGAATGAAATTCTTCTTTTCCAGCTTTTCAAGCAAATTACAATCTAGTGAGTATATAATCTCAATCCAATGAGTAAATAACATTACTTAAATTTAATGGGCTTCTAACTGTTTTTTAGAATTCGATGCACTGTACCGACTTGGCATCCCAGACCCAGCAGGCTATATAAAAAAAAGATACAAGTCCACGAAACTCTTATTTCTGAGAGCAGCTTGTGTTGGTCAAGAGATTGTGGATCGAGTTGAAGCTTCGGTAGATGAAGTCATCAGCTCTGGAAGTTGGATAGACGTAGCAGTAAGTGATTCTTTCTGTTGTTGGATTTATTTATTTTGACTTGCTTGTGTGTCAGATATTATATTATTAAGCTACAGATGTGTGATGTACATCTCATGTTATAGGAGAAGAATATTCAGACTAAGATATAACAAGTAAAGTAACTTTGTTTGCCTTTAAGTTGGTCTGAACAAAAACAAGGATAGACCATGTCAGTATTCAGTTAGGGAGCAATATGTTTTTGTAGTATGCTTTTGGAAAAAAAAATCTTAAACTGAACTCCCATCAGGGTTTCTGTGAATAGAGAGTTATTAGCCATTTTCATCTAGTAAATTCTTATGTTAGGCCTTAGAGCGTTACTGTGTCTCTCATGAGGTCAGATGTTGTTTTGGCTCTGATGTTATTGTGTATCTGCTGAGATGCATGTTGAAGAAGTTGTCATGCTATTTCCCAGAGGTAGCACTAATGCTCTCGAGCAGTATTCAGTGGGGAAGAAGATTTAAAGTAGTGTTTAATCTTAAATTCCTGTTTTAATTTTATAAGTGCAATATATTTTAAGTAGTTAAAAGCTATGAAATGGGGTATCTGTGGATCCTATTTATCCACATGCAAACATGTGTCCATTCTAGAATACGTTACTGTATACAAATGAGTTGGATGTTCTTTACCCTAGACTCTTCTGCCAAGTTCGTTGTCAGTAGATGATGTTGGGATTTTGCTTCAGCAAGTGATGCGGTCTTTGAACAAAAATTCTTCGGGTTTAGTCTTCAGTGACACCATCGTGGTCAGTGAGAAATTTCTAAGCAGCTGTACTGAACTGTTTTCTGATATGATGAAACAGAAAGCCGAAAAGGTATGGTTATTCAGTGCTCAAGATGGTACATTTTGTTTTGGAGTGTAGTTTATTTGGCTTTCTAGTTGCTGTTACCATCTCTTTACTTCTTGCCTGAAATACAGCTTATGAAAGCAAGCACAAATGAGGAAGGAGTTTGTATTACTGTAATGCAGTGTATATTCAATTTTGCACGCTAACAATGTGATCTGATCCTGAACTTTTAAGAGAAGAATAAATGCATCTTTGTGTGTTGCTTATGGAAAAATCATGTTAGATTATATACTTTGAAGTGGTTAAATGGCTTAAATGTTCCTCTATACATCTTCTGTCCCTCTCTTTATCTTTTTTCTATTAATTGCGTGTTCTTTGTTATAGGAAATGAAAAACAGCCCTGTTCATTTAATCACTGAAGAAGATTTAAAGCAGTCTTATGTTTTAGAAAATTCATATGTTAATAAAAAAGACAAAAAAGATGAAAGAAGAAAGAAAGCAACAGGTAAGGCATAAAAAAAAATCTTAGCATTAGAAATATTTTAAATTATTCTATTTTGTAGTCCAGTAATATCTTCAGCAGTGGACTAGAGGAAATTTAGGAAACAATCCAACTACTACTTATGATTATACTGCAGGTGTAGAACTCTGTACGTGAGAATTTATTTGAGATTTCAAAGTACTGATGAAGTCCCATGAAGATATCCTGAGTTAGTCCAGCACAAGGCATCTGACTATGGAAACAAGGAATCCATGTAGATTTTAATTTGAGACAGAATAGAAATGTGTCATTGTAAGCCTTTGAAATCTTTCTATGTTTTTCAGAATAAACACTATTTTCAGTTCCAAAAACTATGTTGCTACAGCGCAGCTGAGCAATCAATGTTGAACGCACATGCACAGTTTTATGTGCTACTGAAGGTAACAGTGTTAGAGCACTGATGCATCTCTTTTAATTATATATATATCATCTGAAAATTAAAACATAAAATTCAACTCTTAAAAAGGCCATGACTGAGTTGGCATGGAAATTAAACTTATTCTTGCCACAAGAGACAGCAGATTGTTCTAGGCCAGGAGCTGAAGCAGAAAAGCTTGAACTTTATTTGAACTGTTGTAAGTAGAATGACTTCAGTTTCCGGCCTTCTAAGGATTAAAGACTCTACTCAGCACGTACCATGGGTCTATAGGTGCATTCACATGTACAGATTGAACATACACTGCACTGTCAGTAAGCACTACCTTGAAGTGTTTTTTTGTATTGACTTAGCTATATTGCAGTGAAAATCATGGTTTGAGGATTAGTTTTATTTCATGATGGCAAAATGTGACAATCTTGAAGACTCTGTGTGACTGTCAACTCTGTAAGTGTAACCTGACGTGGCATAGTGTTAATTCTATTTACACAATATAGATTCTACCATGTATTGCAGTAATGAAAATTTATGGGTTGCAAGATAAATTGTCAGTGGCCTTTTGTAACAGTCTTTTACAAACAGGAGTCTGCAGAAATGATCCTTCCTGTGGACTGAAGTCATACAGCATGTCCTCTTTCCTAGCTGAAGTTTCTCTTGCTTGTTTGCATTCTGGATAAGACCTTGACTACAGATTTTTTTGCTTTTTCTGTAGTGCTATTAAAGTGAAATACAGGATGAAAGGAGCTTTTTGGGTGAGGTAGCTAATATATTGCGTATGTGACAGTTTGTATCTGCTCACAATGTAGTCACGTTTCAAATAGACTTGTGAAAAACATCCATTCTTTGTTTTGAGAGGTCAAAAACTCAGAAAATCTCACCGTGTTTTGTTATCTGCAGCTGAACAAGTTTGTTGTTCCAGCAAAGTAATTGTGTGCAGATAGGTTTCTAAGTAGTAGCATCTTGCCTTTGTGTTTCCTTTTTTTTTAAATGATAGTACAGTTAGAACCTTATATGTATATGCAAAAATAATTAGTCTCTCAAGACCTAGCATATAGAACTCGTTTTTCTGGAGTTTAAATTTCTTCCAAGAAAAAAAGAGAGAACAAGGAAAAGAAAAGGAGAACAAGTAGATAAGCAGCTTACATTATGCAGAGGGACTGTATTGCACATTGAGATGCTGTCTGCAGTGCGAATAGATGGATCATGGTACCTATGAACTAAACAATTTGTTATATTTGTCAGAACAGAATCAGCTCATTGCTTTTCTGTCATCGAGGAATAGCTGAACGAGAATTAGCTCTCTAGTTAATTGAATACACACTTGCAAGAATATTTTGGATAAATGTTTATCATGGAAGATTATTTCTCTGAAAGTTAACAAAGTTACATTATCTGGAGTATTTTAGAGCAGCTTAGTTATTTGGCATCACTGAACAAAATGCTAAATGCTTACTAAAATGCTATTTTCAGCCAAAAGAAAATCTCCTGTTCCATAATGGAAATTATTATTGCACCTGTTTTCATTTGCAAAAAGCTATTACAGCTTTGGTTATTTTAATGATAATTTTAATTTGATCTGGCTGGCATTTGTGATTATTTATGACCGTAGTTTAAATGAGGATTTTGCTTGGTATGCTTTTTTTTAATCTTAAGAATGGAACTGTTATGACACCAGTGTACTGGTTGATATATTTTTTTAAATTTAGATGTAACAAGTTCTGCAGATAAATTACCGTAATATGACTAACTTTTAAGTGCTAGAACTTTGCTATGAAATAAGCAAATAATTCTCCACCAGAGGGCAGTGGAAGTGTGAGAGGAGGAGGAGGCGGTAATGCTAGAGAAATCAAGATTAAGAAAACCAAGAAGAAAGGAAGGAAAGATGCTGACAGTGATGAAGAGTCACAAGCCCCCAGCACAGGTATGTTTGGGTGCTGTCTACTCATGGCTACATGTTTATTATCACTTGTTTTCAACACCTCTGATTTCTCCATTGTATTAGTAAGTTCAGGTAAAAAAGGAATATGAGAGTACTGTTCAATTAGAATTGTACCAATGGATGTAATACTGTTACTTAAATGAAATGCTCATGTCATATTCATGGAATTATATGAAGTAGCCTTTAAAAAAGTAACCTAAGTCAAGGAATTTAGAGCAGATGCTTTAAAATTTTGATTTTATGTAGGAAATACTCGAGATTTTAGGACGAAATCAATGTATGTAAGTATATGAAGGGAGGATGCAATGGGTTTGGAGCTAGGCTTTTCTCAGTGGTGCTCAGTGCCAGACAAGAGGCAGAGAGCACAAACTAGAACACAGGATGTTCCCTCTGAATATGAAGAAGGAATTGCTTCTTTCTGTGTGGGTGATGAAGCATTGGCACAGATTGCCCAGGGAGATGGCGAAGCCTCTCTCCTTGGAAATACTCAGAAGCTGCCTGGACAAGGTACTAGGAAAGCAGCTCTAGGTGGCGTTGCCTGAGCAGGGAGGTTGAACTAGATAACCTTCTAGAGGTCCCTTCCAACCTCAACTATGCTGTGATTCTTTGATATGGACATCATAGTTGGTTTCTTAACATTTGCTGAATAGCGTATGATAAATAGAGTAGTTCTTATCCTGCTCCATTACATTTTTAATGTTTTAAAATAAGATCCATCATGCTTTTTACTGAGATCTTTATGTCTGAGCTAGTCACCTTTGTAACTTTACATTTTAGTGTGAGAAAGTAGGTACTTTGAAGGCCCATTTATCTGACTGGTTTTAGATGTGTTTTATAGGATGAGTCTGCATCACTCCCTGTTCTTGCCCATTTCTTCCAGCTGTCCTAGGAAGAGCATGGATGGCTTCCTCAGAAGCAGATGCATATGCTATTAGACTTAATTAAACAGTGGCTGAAAATGAAACAGTGATAATTTTTATTACATCTTTAATTCAAATACCAGAACTGTGTGTTTCTATTTTATGTGTAGCGCCTAAACTTTGAATACTGACTGCAAAATACTCCTAAACAGGATGTTTGAAGCTTTGATGTAGAACGTCTTAATTTTGGGTGATACTGCTCTCACAGTTTTCTGTAATTAACACAAAAATGAAGTTGTTTTTCAAGATTGCTCAGGTACTGAGTAAACAGTGTTAAATTGCCCCTTTCTGGTGTAACTTTTCATGTTTAACAATTGTTGCTGCTAGTTTTGCAGAATTAGAGTAAATAGATGGAGTTAAGTAGTGTTTGGTGAACTTCACTTTTGTGTTCATTCTTTGACAGGGAATAAAGATACTCAGTCGTCATATTCATAAACCCAAATCCCAGGATAAATGCAGATCGTAGAATCATACAGTGGCCTGGGTTGAAAAGGACCACAATTGATCACCTAGTTTCAACCCCCCTGCTATGTGCAGGGTTGCCAGCCACTAGACCAGGCTGCCCAGAGCCACATCCAGCCTGGCCTTGAATGCCTCCAGGGATGGGGCATCCACAACCTCCTTGGGCAATCTGTTCCAGTGCGTCACCACCCTCAATGTGAAGAACTTCCTTCTAAGATGTAGCCACATCCTCCAGATGTGGTTACATCCTTCAAATATAAGTAACAGCCTTCAAATCCTGATTTAAGTTCCCTTTCCACCTCTTTCACTAAGTACTGTATGTTGATAATTACTGCTGCAGTATGACTGAGAAAATCACTGATTTCCATTCATTCAGTTTCCTTAGGTACAAAATACCCCTTCTTTATGCTCCATCTGGCACACAGAATGCCTGTCTCTTTCTGGTTCACTGTCACCATCCTGGTCTCATTCTCATGTGTGAAAACTAACTTATGCTGCACGCTGATGAACTTAATATTTTGCCAGAACCAAAGTACAGATGTTGTATGTTATGTGCATTTACAAGCAGCATATAAGGTGATCTTACTACAGGAACTTGTTGTCTGGTTTAATTTTCTTAATTTAATCTGACTAAAGTTTTATGTACTGTAATCTCCAATTGAGGGTACTGTCTGTTACTGATCATGTATGTTACTGAATGGGGTTAAGGAAAAAAAAAATAACCTTGTGAAATTTCTCAAATAATAATGTTCTGTTTAATTTTGGTATTTAAAATTATCTCTTTGGTCTTGGTATTGTCATCCTTCCCGAACAAACACAGGCCAGACAATTTTGAAATCTCTCATCAAAGTACGTTTTAGTGTATTTCTTGAGTTGTCTGCAACTGAAAGTAATTTTTAGGGGATCAGAAGAGAAATTTCACCAGTTTTTTTGTATGTACAGAATGTAACTGTTGTCTGTAGCCATGCTTTCTTTTGCATTGTTGGTAATGCTTGTGTGGATGTTTGAAGTTAGAAGCATTTCCATCTCTTGTGCCACATAGTAGCTACAGCAATGTTAAGTATGAACTTTGGTCAGTGAGTGTTGTTTATGGCCACTGCAGGCAGGAATAAGCAGCTGGAGTTCCATTTCATGTCACAAGAGGAAATGCAGGATGTTTTAAAGACCCATTTGCAGGACTGCCCTGAAGAGCTTATTACAGAACTTGCTGAACATCTAATGAGGTAATTTCCATCATTCAAATAGAGTTAGAAAGTCTGTGGTTCATTTCAGATGAAATCTCTCAATTCTGTTTTCTTGTTTAGGGAAACATAATTTTACTGATGGAAATGAATTACAATATCCTCTTTCTGTACCGCTCCATCTTACATAATTTCTTCTGTATTAGAAAGCTGTACTGATACAGTAATGGGAAGTAATGCCTCTGCCTAGCAGTAGTTGTCAGCAAGTGATTTTAGGGTCATAAGTATATTTCTCCACCCTTACGTTGATCTGTGTTGAGATTTCACCTTTCCTGTCTTCTGTACGTACCTATCTTGTATATTCATGTCCCGTGTTCCTTGTGCTACCACTGGCACCTGTGTAACTGAATAGTTAGCTACTCAGGTCAGCAAACTGATGTGATAAAAGATGAATAATTTCTTCAAAAAGATACTCCATGCAAGAGGCAGATATGAATGTATGTGTTCTAGGCAAAAAGGACATGAGAGGACCATAACAGCTTTACCTTGGATAAACTTGGACTGCAACAGTAACTGTGCCTTTAGAAGGGCATATGCTATTGTAATGCATCTTGAGCTTGCCATCTTGTGGTTCTCATTGATCTGAAATCTGTGTGCAGACCCTTTAAAGAATTTGAGAATTGCATTGCTGCAGTAAATCTTTTCTTGTCTTACATCTCGTTCCCATTTAAGAGTTGTTACAAAATGAAAGCTTTGTTAAGCACTTACATGCCATGCATAGTGTAACTGGTAGTACTTCTGCAATTACAGGAAAATATTTGAATTTCCTAATGCTTTTTTTTTCTCTCTTTTCAGTTACTTGCTTTTTATTTATCTTGTAATTCTGTGGCTTTCACGTCCCACTCGTTTACTGGGTTGGGAGATAGATTTCTCTGCTGGTATGTTTGGAAAACCTTCAACGTTTTTATCCTTTAATTTTTTTTTTCCTCCCCTGTTCTAAGACCTCTAACAAAAAGTTACCAGGAAGTTGTGCGTTCCGTTTTTACGTCTTCAACATCTGCCTCTGGAGCAAGCAGAAGACAGACTATGAAGGACTTGCAGGAGGAGTTCTCAAACTTGTACAACAACATTCGATTATTTGAAAAGGGAACGAAGTATTTCACGGGTATAATAAATATGTGCTTTAAAAAGAATGTTGAAATTATTTCAGGATCTGTACGCAGAGTCAGAGAAGAACAACAGTTTTAAGGAAATGAGAAAACTTAAGGATGTTTTTGCAGTGTTTAAAACTGACCTCGTGCTGATGTGCACTGCTTTGTACACTTACTGAGATACATTCTCTTTATTTCGTATCCTCAGTCTTCATTCTGTCCAAATTACTGTGTGTTCTTGTCCTTTCTTCTGAAGTGTTCATATCGCTTCCCAGTTCTTATTATTTCTTTAGAACATGTAGTAAACTTACTTCATTCTGTCACCTGTGTAGTTAATGAAAACATTGTGTACTTCCTGACTCTGAGGAGCCCCCATCTCAACCTTCCTTAGGTTTGGTATTCAAAGTAACTGCTCCTTGAGGGTAGTTTTTCAAAAAGGTGCAGATTGATTTTGCAGTAGGTTACTTTGTAATGTGCCATGCTTAGCTACCTGTATTTTGTTATGGGAAAGTAATAGTAGGAAAATCCAAGATTCTGTGCTATAATCAGTTTTCTTTGAGAACTTTCTCTGTAGAAAGTTTACAGCAAAAGGAAATTCCAACACACAAAACCTAGATACATTCCTGTGGTTCGGAATAAATGGGATTATTTCCCATTAACTTCTGTTCTTGAATGCTGGTTCTTTTTTGAAAACTTCTATTTCAGTCTCACGTCATGTGCCTGCTTAGTTTAACTGCTTGTCCCGTTGCCTTTTTGTACTTTTTACTTGTTGATGGGTATAATCAATGCTGTAGTAGTAGTTCAAGAGGACTGCATAGGGACTCGTATACCTTTGAAGCACTGACAGTGCATTAAAATGCACTTACAGACTTGAAAGCTCACATTTGTGCTTAATAATATTCCATAAGAAACTGCAAATGAGAGATGTTTGCTTCATGCATTGAAATGAATTTCTAGTGCTACTACTTATAGTTGATAGAGTCCATGTTTTGGAAAGTGTTGTGATAACTGTTCGTATGAAGCCAGTGGCTGTAGTAAGGTATTTTCTTGTCTTTTCATTTTTATTCTACTTTTCTTTTAACAGATGAGACTCAGACCAACCTTGCTAAGCACCTGTTGAAGACCGTCTGTACTGACATTACAAATCTTATTTTCAACTTCCTAGCATCTGATTCAATGATGACAACGGAAAATTATTCTACCATTACAAGTGAGGTACAGAGCTATCAGTTCCTTTTCAGCAGTTTCAAGTAGATCAGTGATTTATTTAATTTTCTTCTCTCTTGATACGTCCACAGCTAAAATTGCAATCAGTATTACAAATGATTCCCATTCCTCTCTCATACAGGTGAGGACCAAGATTTTAGGTAAATTGCCAGAAGGTACCAAAGGTCCTTTAACTAAACTGCATACTTCTCTGAATGGCAAGGTAAAGTGTTCCAGAATCTTTGAGTTCAGATTTTCTGTTCTGGTGATATGCTAATAAACAGCTGAGATGCATGGTGTATGGTGTAGTACATAACTGCTGCTGCTGAGAGAACTGAAGTCATCTTTTGAATTTGTCTAAGTCGAAGCACTTTTTTATATTTGAATTTTAAGAGGTGACATTTGGTCTAACGTTTTAAAACAGCTAGTCAGCTAGCTGTTTGCTTCCGGATGGAATCTAGTGTATCTTTTACGTGTAAATGAGAAAAATAAAATCTGAGAGATAATCTGCAGTATAGTGGTTGTTGCTTCTTGTAATTTCTTTCTAAAGAAAGATTGTTCTCTCCTGTATTCTTTAACAAGTATAGTTACACAACAGTTTATGGCAGTGTAACTATAAACAAACAGGACCTGAGGAAATGGCCACAAGTTGTACCAGAGGAGGCTTAGATTTGACATAAGGAAAAACTTTTTCTCTCAGAGAGTGGTCAGGTGCTGGAATGGCCTGCCCAGGGAGGTGGTGGAGTCGCCGTCCCTGGCAGTGTTCAAGAGGCGTCTGGATGAGGAGCTACGAGATATGGTTTAGTGGCTTGTGGTAGCAAGGGTAGTGGGAGGATGGTTGGACTAGATGATCTTGTAGGTCCTTTCCAACCTCGTGATTCTATGATAAAAGAATGTGATTTATTACTTCTTACATGCAAGATGCCTTACTGTATGTTTCTTCAGAAGAAAAATCTGTAAGGAATTGCAAAATTTATTTCTTTTTAGTATTTCATTTTCAGACCTGATTTCTTATACTATAGTTTTCATGTTTAAATATGTGAACGGTTAGAAGATGAAAAAAACTTTTGTTAAAATTGGTTTTATTTCTATAGTTTGCTCCACTTGTATTTAGGTGGTTAGCTGTGAACAGGTAGCTCATTTTGTAGCCTGCTAACATAGATTCTTACATCTGTTATTTTTTAATAGAGTTTAGAAGATTTCCTTTCATACCTTGATACTGCAGCAGATATTTGTGATATTATGGTGAAAAAAGGAGACAAAAAGAAGGAAAGGTACCTTAATTGTATTTATTCTTTGTACACTAAGTGTAAATTAGCTCGGTTGCTGCACAAATGTCAGATGATTCATTTGCTAGCAGTCGCATAGATTGTGCAAGTAAGAGTCAGTTGTTCTTTCCAAACTGTTTATCTGAAAAATACAAAGGTGGGCAGTCCTAATTCTGTGGGAGAAGGCAGAGAGGAGGGTTTGTATTTAGCTAATTTGGCTGACTTTAAGTTTGCTAGGGTGGTTTTCAATGTCTGAGCTCCACCAGTGATTCTGTTTTTGTTTTTTTGTGGGTTTTTTTTTCCTTTTAATCAGGAATATCACAAATATCACATCAAGAATTGGTCAGTCAGAGAAGAAAATAACATTCTTAATGTTAGATAAGTTTTAGAGTCTATTATGAATTATGACAAAATGAGAAACAGATTTTACTGTAATCTATTCTTGTTCCTTAGGCAAGTCCTGTTTCAACATAGACAAGCTCTGTTTGAACAGCTAAAAGTAACAGAAGATCCAGCTCTTGTTCTGCACCTGACATCAGTACTGTTATTCCAGTTTTCAACCCACTGTATGCTTCATGCACCAGGAAGATCTGTACCACAGATCATTAATTTCTTGAGCGGGAAGATCCCAGAGGTATTCCTTTCTGGCCTTATTGCGTGGAAGTACTTCTTTTTTTCTGTGACCAAATGGAATGATACTAATGCTGCTATATAAGACTGGCATGCTTGTGTTTCTTGTCTAATTGTTACTGTACATGCAGAATATATAGTTTGCCTGATCTATAATGTATTTTAAGTCTGTTTTCAATATTTTTCATAAAATCCATCTGTCATTAGTACTGAAGCTTTTGCCTTCGTCTGTAGTCAGCTATGTATTGTGGGGTGTTAAAAATCACTGACAATTCTCGTAACTCTTTTCTCCGAGCTGGAGTGTGATTGCTTTGAGCTTTTCTAATTCAGTCTTAGAAAAGAGGTACCTCTCCAAAAATTGAAAGATTCAAATTCTATATCCAATCTACCAAACCTGATTGTTTTTACTGACCACATCGCTTTATTGCTTCAGTTAATTGTCCTGTTCCTGCTGCATGAGTGCACTTTTCATTTTTCTCCTTCTCAGACTGTTTCTCAGAATTTAGGTTGCAAAATACTTGGATGGAAATACACTCATCTATCACTTTCCCTCTTAAGATAAGAATGGGAGAATGCTTTTTTTAACTCTTCAGTCAATTAGAGGTCTGTGTTACCTTTTCCCTTACATTGACTTTTTTTTTTGTATTTTTTTTTTGTTTTTTCCCCTCAGGATCAGCATTCTCTATTAATCAAATACCAGGGATTAGTAGTGAAACAGTTGATCAGTCAGTCTAAGAAGGCAGAACAGGAGGATGACAATAAAACGGAGGAGGAAGAAGGAGCAGATACCATTCGGAAGGAGCTCCAGGAAATCACTACCTCTGTCAAAGATCTTGTTCTCAGACCTAGAAAATCTTCTGTAACAGAGGAATAAAATGATTACTGAGTGTGTCTGCATCCATGATACAGCTTGAAAATGCTTGAAAAACTTTAATATTTGGCTTCTAGCAAATGACAGCCAAGGAACACAGTCATCGTGTAATGGTGACAAATGGAGTTTTGTTTATCTACTACTACAGCATACATATAAGATGTATGTACCTATAAGATATTAATACATTAGATGAAGAGGATGCTTTGGGTATAAAATCGGTGGGTTTTTTTAATTTGCAGCTTCACTTGAAGCCTCAAGAAATGCTTTCTCTTGTGATAACACTGTGTTCTGTTAAATGCACAAGTTTATAGATTTGCTCTTCTGATTTGGATTTGTAGTGATATAAGGGTTGCATATAAGCATGCATAAGCCTATATCTTAGTTCCAAAGACTAGGTGTGAAATGATAATAAATAGTATACAAATGAAAGGCCATTTTTACATTTTGATAGAATTAGTGGATGTTTTCCTCTAAAGAGAGGAGTAAACAGTACAAGTTTATATTCCTAAGCTTAAGAGAAGTGACCCAATATTTATGTGAGTTTCTAAATATACTGAAATCTTTCAAAACTCAGCATACCCATGCTATTTATGTATTCTATTAATGTCACTGATGGCAGCTCACTTAAAACTTGTAATTGGGACAGAGGAGGTGCAACCCTTTTGCATTGGTAATTTGAGGATGGGTACATACTATTTCACTTGCCATAATTAACATTCTATGTGTTCATTCAGCAGTCTTGTTGAATTCTCAGTCCAGTTCCCTTAGCTGTACGAAGCACATGCTTGCATTCTGTCAGCTGCCTTGAGGGAGCTTCTGGTGTTCTGTTTACCACAAGTTTTCAGAAAAGAATTTAAATATTAACTTTTAAGATCTTTCTACATAAACTTTATAGACTGTTTGTCTAATCTGAAATAGCTCAATGTTGAAAGTTTCCCTCAAGTTTTTTACTTGCCTTATTTCCACAAGTACTTTGTCTTGAGGAAGGTAAAAAATGTGTAAAATAAAATCTTTTGAGTTCTGCCACTATTATTGACATAATTATTGTATGTCAAATGCTCTTCTAACTTGTATTTAAGAGAAGATAGTTTTCAAACCAGAAAGGACTAGAGCATTAGGACTAGAGGGAATGGCTTCGAGCTGCGCCAGGGAAGGTTCAGGCTGGACATTAGGAAATACTACTACTCTGAAAGGGTGGTCAGGCACTGGAATGGGCTGCCCAGAGAGGTGGTGGAGTCACCGACCCTGGAGGTGTTCAAGGAACGTTTGGATGTTGTGTTGAGGGATGTGGTTTAGCAAGAACCATTGGTGATGGGTGAATGGTTGGCCTGGATGATCCTGTGGGTCTTTTCCAACCTTAGTGATTCTATGATTCTATGAAATATTTTAGTTGTATCAGGTCCTTCTTGGTCTTGTATTACTTCAGTGATGCCCATTGATTTCATGCAAGACAAGAAATCTGAAAACACCATTCACCCATTTTTGCCAAAACTCTTTGATGCTGAAAGAAAGCAAAAGGGTTCTGTGCAAGTTCTACTTTGTTTAAATATATTTTTTATTTTTATTATTTTTTTTAATATTTGTTTCCCAGCATTTAGTGTGTCCTATTATGGTTAATCAAAAATATCCGCTAGCCTGAAATTGAGGAAAAAAAAAAAGTTGATGAGGCCCAGTATGAAAACTCAGTAATGGACTAACTGTGATGAATTTTAACCGTACATAGAAGTACCTAATGTTTAACAATATTCCCTTCATAACTCTGATCTTTTACGCATTGTAAGGCAGAAACTGTGCCAGGGGTAAGGCAGAATGAAAGAGTGTTTTTCTCTTTGGCTGGAGGATATCTTAGCGAACAGTGAAGAGTAAGATGAGAAATACTCTTGTCTGTTTACTTTTGTTTAAGAAAGAGTTTGCGTATGGAGAATAGGCTTGATTTCCTGTTATTTGGCCAGAATAATCACTGTGCTCCTACAGTGAACATAAACAGTTTTGTAAGACGTGAATCTATTTTGTAAATAATATGCTATGTGATATTCTATATGCAAATGTGAAATTATTTTAATAACATTAAATGATGAAGTATTTAAAATGCAATATCGACTTAAGCAGTGAGTTAGTCTTGCAATGTACAGCTTCCAAAAGGTTTTATGCTCTTTTTGATTTAACGTGTTGTTTTGAGTGTTCCTGTATTTTTTATTGATACTGTTACATATTATAAGAATAACTTACACAATCTACTATATCATGCATTACAGTTGCTATATGTTAGCCATTATTATAAGAATGATAAATATATATATTTCATTCTAATTAGATAAGAAAGATATACTAGAATTCAGAGGTATCTTCTGGCTACTAAGAGTTCTAGGAGATAAAGGTCGGAAAACCTTTCCAGATATTTTTTTCACTCTTAAATGTGAAAAATCAGTCTTCGGTTCATGAGATAGGAGTATCTTGAGAGAGAAAGAAAAGGAGTATTCTCAATTTCCTGATTATTATGCATGAGAAATGTTTTTGAGAGTAAGAGTACTCTCATCTTAGAAATCAGAGGTTCCATTCACAAAACAAAACCAATTATTGACATAGATAGGAAAATGAAACGTAATATACAGTATAAATCAGTGCTGTTAACTTGGCTTTAAGTATTAAGTGTGATCCTCTTTTGTTCTTCACCTACAGTCTTTAAGCAGCACCATTATAAAGCTGCTTAAAGCTGACGTGAATGTCTGTTTATAAACAGGCTTCTCAATCTCATCTACCTCTATGGTCAGCAACTTAGAATTGATGCATTAACTGTAAGTAGTAAAAAATTTCCCCCGGTTTTAAGTGGCAAAATCTGACTTTTATAGCTGTTTGTTTCCAGGCCTGCTGGAAATAAGCAAACTGTTGCTCTGTGCTCTATTAGATCTTGCAGCCTTCTTTCCAATTCTCCTGTTCTGCAACTTCTTAAAACAAACAAACAAACAAAAAAACCCTCAATTTTTCAAAGGATAGCATTGGGATTTGATGTCTGGATGAATCCTTCTTAACAGCTTTCTCAGATATACCTACAGGCTCTGTAGGCTCTTGAGGAGGCTCCTTAAGAAATGGTTGCTCCTTGATTTATTTTATTTTTTTTTAGGAATGGTAAGTTTAGTACTCTTGCAGAAAACACAAAAGACTGTGTCTGCACAGGGTCAGATCAAATGTCTGTGTACCGCAGGATCATTTCTCCAGCAGTGGCCAAAAGTGGGTGCCTAGGGAGGAACAGAAGAATGAGGCGCATCGTGATTTTTCCCTTGAGCGCTTTTGGAGCACCCAAATATGTGCTACTCAAACGTTTTGAATCGTGGCTTTACTTTTAACATAGAAAATAGTAAATATCTGAAGCTTTTGGGTAAACAGGATACTGGTGCACAGGATTCTTTCTCTGCTGACCCGGATAACAACATGTTCGGTAAATGGCAAAGATGTTTTCTGAGGAAAGCAGCAAATTGGTCGTGTTTTTAATAGGAATGGTTAAATATTTAAGCAAGGAATGACACCTTATTAAAAAAAAAAAAAAAAAAAAGAAAGTCTGAAGTGAGATGGGAAGAGAATTTGAGAAGTTTAAAGAGAAATACCGTTTGGTTTGTGAATTCCCAAATCAGTGTGAAAAGGAAGCTAGGTCAAGACAGGCCACATCAGGGCTCAGACTAAGAAAGCTGCTTTCTATTCCAGGAAGTTCAGGAGGAGATGTGAGAGACGTCATCTAACTATGAAATGAAGCAGCAGAATTTGTGTTGTATTCAGTGTGCATCTTTTGGCAAAAATACTTTAAAACGCTTCTCTTGGCATGTGTTCTATTGACATAGCTGTTATCTGCAGCTAGAAAAGTATGGAAGGGATCATCTTTGAAGTTAAAGGCAGGTAATGGCTAAAGGATGTTCCTGTGCTTTTCATCCTTTTTGGAAAGAACATACTGTGTTGGAACTACTTCTGAGTGCCATTAGCTTTTTTTGACCGATCAGTTTGGATAATATTTGCTTGTTCTGACTTGTGGGCTTCAAAAGGTACTTGATAAGAATTGTGCTTTCAGCTTTTTTTTCTTTTTGGAAGTAAAGGCAAAAAGATGATTCACTTTCTGGACACATATTTGGACCTAACTTGTCTTCTCCCTTCCCAATCCACGAAAATAGCAAGCTTGAAAAATCAGCATTAAAAGTGTTTGGCATAAACAAAGCTTATAGTTTGTACAAAGATAGGAGAAAAGTGTTCAATCTAGTTTGTGTAGAAAACAAAGTGAGTGTGTGCAGAGGTTTAATAAACCAGTCAGCTGTGAATAGAGATGATGAATTCTTGCCAATAATCAAATGATCAGTCTTAGTTGCAAGATACTGCCTAGACACAGGTAGCCACCAGAGCTCATTGTCCAGATCTGCCAGTTTTGCCAAAATCTTCATGACATATGTTTAAAATGTTTCCTTCTTTCTTCTGCCTGTGATACAAAGCAGTTCTCACCCACTTGATGTTATAGTCTAAATGATTTAGATGCACTGGCTCTTGGTGGTGGAACAATCTGCCTGGAGGTTAAAGCAGTTCATAGGATGAACAGCCATTATTTTTTTTTTTCACTGCTTAATTTCAGCCTACTCCTTTAAATGGGCGCAATATTCTTTCTCTTGGCTAAAATTGCTTAGAGAGTCTTATCCAAAGTATATGCTCTGTGTGCTTCATGTATGTGATGACTGCCTGCAAATCTATCTGGTCCCTCTGTCCAAACAGCAAGAGATGACTGTGATTTAAAGTAGGCTAGAACTGAGGGATATTGAGGGAGAACCTGGATGGGGCTGTTAGCGCTATAGATGGTAATGGCTTACAAGCCACTTCCTGTGTAGTGGAAGGGAGGCAAGTTGTTCCAGCCCAGAAATTGCTTTAGTAGTGTCAGAGGAATTCAGCTCAGTCCCCAGAAGTCTTTCCTTTAATTGGAGAAGTCTTTCTCCTGCCCACCCACCCCCATTTCCTGTGCGCAACAGTCATAGGTTAGTAATCACGACTTTTTCTCTTCTCTGAATTACAAGCTGAAGTGAAGTCTTTTGGATTCCTTCTTTGTGGGCCACAGTGCAGCTGGGGACGAATGGTGATCCATCATTTTATTTTTTCTTTCTACTAAAGAGTTTAAGGGTTTTGATTCTTGAGTTTTTAACAGAAGTACCTTTTTCTTTTTGACAACCGTCTGAAATACGTTCCTTTAAGATCCTCCTACACGGTATGTATTTGCAATTTGTAAATGCACTATGTCAAAAAAATGATTCAGTGGTGAGGCAGTGAGCTATTTGCATGTCATGAGGTCTCAGGGAAACAAACTGACCCTCAGCCTTCTTCCATCCAGCCAACTTCTGATGGGACCCTCAAATAGCTCTGGCAAAGTGTTCTGTTTCTTTTGGACTTGACGAATGCTTGTTTCTGTGAAGACGTGTAATTATTTCTTCCTCTATTTTGCTGCAGAAGTTACCAGGAGAAGCAGCTTAAAACCAAATGTGAGTATTGAAGCTCATTTTCCTTACTCCTTTTACGTGATAGAACTGCAAATTTGAATGGCTACTGTTTCTTTAAATTATATGCAGAACCTATGCATATATAAGAAATGTTTGACTTTATGTAGCACATTTTTCAGATGAAAAAGTTTTTGTTTTATGAACTGGCTCACTCATTAATGTGGGAGAGCATTGTTTGTTGTTTCCTTTGTCATGAGATGGGGGTTAATTCTGTTTACTCCAAAGAACAAGCCAAGAAAACTGTATATACTATTTCCTGTGACATTTGAATTGTTTTTATCTTTTAGCAAACCTTCATAGCTATTTGCTATCAGAAGAAAAGTCGCAAAGCAGTGCCTTTTAAAATCAACTTGCAAACGTTTAAAGTAGTGCCTGATAAGTCACAAATAACATCATTGCCTAACATGGAGTGTTCTTGGTTTTTCTTTGATGTAAAACCAGTTTCCAAGCTGGTGTTTCTATCAGTATTTTAACTTGTGGAAATCATGTAGCATCTTAAAATCCTGTAAATTCTGTATCAGTAAGACATTTTCTTTTGTGTGTCACATTTTTATGATATAATCTTGGTTTGGAATTTAAAGGGGAAGAGAATTGAAAGGCTATGCTACTGCCTACTGAAATTTTCCTGGAAATGTGTGCCTGTATTACAGAATTTAAAAAGGAATATGGGTAACAAGGGTTGTTTAAAGACTACCTGTATTAATTGTGCTGATACCTGATTTCACAATGGCAATCCTTTTGATAAAAATTAAATTTGGAGGAAACTATCAGACATTATTTCCATTTCAGTAGTAGGAATGTTGAAAATATTTTTGTCAAAAGATCTGTTTTTACACCTGGAGCTGGACACAAACTCTCTTATATTTAGAAAACAAGCTTCAGATGCCTTTGTTGTGTTTAATATTTTTCTTCTGTGAACAGTTGACATTTCTAAAGTGCTTTAACAGAACAGGACAGATTTGATGTATTAATGTTACAACAGATTATGGATGGACTTGCCATACATTTGATTGCAGTATCACAAAAGTCACTTTGATTCACACTTGTGTAATTGGTAGAAACTTGAGGTGACATACTAACCTTCTTGCAAGATTAGAGTCGAATGAAAGCAAAAGCTGCTTGAAAGAGATTCTGATCTATTGTGACCTGTGGTATCTCCAGGTTATTTGCAGGCAATCACATTTTGCTAACCGTATTTGGCTGACTTGGTAAGATGTAAGTTCTGCCATAAAGCAATAAGCCCAGCTTTCTACATATCTTTTTTTCCATGCCTGAGTTTTATTTCTCAAAAATGTTTAAAACTTTCCATTATTGCCTTACCATGAACAGACAGAAGCGTGAAAATCTTCACCAGCATGCTTCCTAATGTCTGGGCAGAAGGTGAAATCCTGACCCTGCTCAGATGAGCAGTACTCCTCTCGGCTAAACAATCTCTGGACTCTGTCAGGCTTTTATGTTGCCTAAGGAGTAAAACTGACCTAAGTTTTTCTGCATGTTTCCCTGCCAATTAAGAGTAAGATGATGTCTTATGTCTAATTCTAGGATGTTTATGAAGATAATGATTTCCAGGTCAGCTTTTCTATTAAAATCTCTAGAGACAAAGTTGGGAAATTGGAATAAGGAAATGCTGCTGGTATTCCATTTGTGGTCTTGCAGTGGAATTACTCTTCTGGGAATCTCCAAGTTTTAGTTAAGAGGCTGTGAGCTTCTCATTTTATACATTTATATTTTCCAATAAAATGTAAGAGGGATGAAGTAAGGACAGTTATGTAGAAATACACAGACATTACTCCAAAAACAATGAACTGATATCTAAAAATAAGTTCATAAAACCCCATGACATAAAAAACCCCATGACATAAATTCCCATGACATAAAATTCTGTAACAGAGATGCAGTGAGGGAACAGATTATTACAAAGACTAACTTATCTCCCTTGGTTTCCTCCACGATCATGACTAAATTAAGTTTCTTCTCGGAATCACCCTGGGGAGGAATTTTTCTATCTCCCTTAACTATAAAAAGTGCCTTGTGAGTTAGCCTCGATAGGCTTAGGTTAGCTTTTGTAATATCCCCGTTTTCCTGATATTGAACTACATATGTATCTGCTGTTATCCCCTCCTGTTTCCCTTTCTCATATTAAGAGGGTTTATTTATTTTATTTTACTTCTTCCATAACAGCAGGTTACTTTCCCTCTCAACCATGGTTGCCTTCAAGTTTGAATTATTCTAGGTCCATATATTAGGACTGGTAAATCCTTGCACATCTCAACATATTCCAGATAAGGCAGCCTGTTCAGATCCCTTAAGTCATTGCTGGCATGGGAGGCTGACCACATGGCAACTTTCATATGGTGTTTTCACCATCCCAGGCCAGTGCCATGACTACACCCTGATGACCGGATTTGCCTTATGGCAAAGCCGTAAAGACTGGCTGCATGCCTTCCCATATCTGCAGGTCTGCTCTCTGACCTTGAGCAACTCTCACAACTTTGTTTTAGGGTTACTTTATTATCATTAGAAAAGCATTCTGAAGTCTTTGAAAAGAAGACTGAAAAATTTCAGAGAGTTAAGTTATTGTTCTATTGATCAGAAGCCCACAGCAGTGTTAGGTTATACATGTATATACGAGGAGACAAGTCTTTCTCAAGTGACCTCTGCAGTTTCTAATTCAGCCACACCATAATTCATTTATGTGTTATAACACATGAAATTGTGGCTCAATTAGAGCTGTGTGAATATCTGGATTGAGGATGCTATTTGCATGCAAAAAGATTAGAGGAAAACTGTCTTTGTTTAATTTTGTGCTTGGAAATGAAGAGCATGGAGAAACATTTCAAATTAAAAGCTAAGGATGTTCTTTTTAAATGCAGCAACAGAATTTTTAGATGAATCTATTCACTCGCTTTCACTTTTTACTGAAAACATTTACTACATTTACTGTAAGTTAGTGAAAAGGGATTGAACTGGATTTGTTCCTTAAAGGTTTCTGCTGCTTTTTGCCACTCTGCTGTCTTAAAGCCGCTTTATCCCCCATAGCTGGTTGGTTACAAGTTTTGAACATCATCCCCTATTGAAACTGGTCATTTCCATTCCTAATTTGCTAAGATAGTTGCTTTGCTATTGCTAAGTATTAGGCTTCACGTTGTCACATAAATATCGTCTATGGACTCATTGTTCCACAATATCCTTGAGTTAAATTGCATGTTCTTAAAATGTTCCTAAATGTTAGAGAGGAATTTCTTCATTTTTAACAAATTTCCTCCAGCATTCTGAGAATTAAGTGATGGGTTTTTATTCCGAATGATTTGAGTCAAATGCTGACTGTCTGAGGTGTTCTGATAATCTCTAGCTTTGATTTTCCTTCAGTCAATATAGGGCAACTCCACAGTGGATTCAGAATTTGGATAGAATGTATTTATAATCATAGAAAAAAATATGAAAGTTGTTGTGCCAAATAAATGAAAAAAAAAAAAAAAAACTTTTCACATGCCAGAACATTACAAAAATCCCAGCAGAGCAGTAACTGAAAGGTCAATAACTTCACTTCATAATAAAGAAAGACAGAATACCAAGATCTATTCATTTCAGGGTCTAATTTTAAATCATTGCCACTTTTAGGAAGATAGACTATGTTAAAATAGAAAGAAATATTTCTAATGTCTGGCACAGAGATTGGAGGGCTTAAGGGAAATATTAGGATACCCAGTCACATAACTGCTCTGAAGACCTTATCTACTAAGAAAACAGAACAGGTAAAGAAAGAGGCACAAATATTTTCAAGTACATGGGAAAGACCTTACAGTAGGTCATTGGCAGGACGTGAACAAAACCCAGAGCTGAGAGCAGTCTGTTGCTGCTCACAGGGTATGAGAGCTGAAGTTAAGATAGAGTATATCTTGGCATCAACTCTACCTTGTTTGGCACAATGTTATCTACTCAACTACTCAAGTCTTCAGAAAGTCTTCAATTAACATTTTTATTCTGGTTAATGTCTAATGCACGAAAACACATATTTAAAAAAAAAAAAAGATAATCTCTACTCAGTCCTACTAACACTCCTTTATTTTTCCTCTCTGTGAAGGAAGAACGAGAAGCCACAGATGCATGCTTTCTTGAAAGGCCATAGTGAGCTGTTTTCTGGAACTGAGCGTTTACCCTTTTGCTGTGTTGAAATTAAACTTGCTAGCTTACTATCAACAGTGAATATATCATAGAATATTTCAAGAAGAAATATTTTATTTTTTGTTTCTCAAATCCAAAGAGCTGCAGCCTGCACTTGATGCACGTGCATAGATATAAACTGGTAAGGTTTTCAAGTTCTGCAGTATGTTTAAAACAAATACAGGGCAAAGCAAAAATTAATCATAAGAAAAGCAACAAAGTACCATGCCATAATCCCACACTGTTAGTGAAATGCACACACAGCCAATGTAGTTCTTTGTCTTGGCCACCTTGATGTACCTGATAAGTGAATTGTGCCTAGCACTCACCAATAGATATGGGAACACCAACCCTACCATACAGAATTAAAAAGTTAATCCAGAACATATTAAATCACCCAATTTAACATCTGTGAATTGAGTGGAAATGTTCAGCTATGGTAATTTACATACATATGCAGGTGTACCTAGGGTCCTGTTCTAAGAGAAGACAAAGCCCACTTCCGTGTGACACCTGGGGGAAAGAGACTTAAGAACATCCACTGTGTGTTCTTCTGGCACCCTTTCTCACTCTCTGTTTGTTACATTCTATAACCAATTCATTGCTATAAAAGCAACAGAATGCAAAGTGTGCAAATCTTCAGATATTCCCCAGCAGAATAGACCTTTTATCATCTATCCACCTAGCAGGCAGAGCAATGTATGCATATGTATTTTAATCAGACTGTTTTATTATTACATTCTTTCATTCCAAAGAGATTGAACTGTAGAGAATTTTTGCTGCTGGTGCTCGTAGCAATATCTCTGTGTTAGTTGTCAGTAGTGAAGAGCACATAGGCACCCCTTGCTCTGAGATTAGGCTGTTGGTGGCTGCACTCACCACACTCCTCTGCCTGATCCTGCCCCTTGGGACTGCACAGCTTTCCCTTGGGAAGGTCTGTGGAGGCACATCATAGAGCTCCTCTCAGCAGAGAGGAGACTGCCTTAGCAGTGGTCACTCTTAACAGCACCTATGTAACATGAAGGGAAGCTGCACATGCTATGCTTGCTGCTGTCAGCATTTCTTAGGCTGTGTACAACAGTGGCCTCACAAACTGACCTATGGTCAGCAGCCCCGAGCTCATCTGCAGAACCATGTCATCTCTGTCTTCAGGCTGTTCACTGGGCTTAAAAGTGTAAATGCACAAGAATAATGGTAACGGAGGTAGGAATCTTATCTACCAGTGCTCCTTACCAGTAAACTTTGCCCTTCGTAAGCTGTAATACCACCTAGCTCATGGCAGTCTTCTAACACAGCTAAAATCAGAAATCTAGACTTGGTTCATTTTGATAAGATATCATAATGTTATTACAAAAGCAAAGAAGCTCCATTTATTTTTTTTTCTTAGAAAACTAGGTCAGGTACAACTGAGACAGAAAAATAGAAGGCTGTGCTGCTCCAGCAAATGCTGTCTTACCGTTTGGGGGTTCTATGTTTGGATTTGGAGCAACGAGGTCCCCCCTTTTTTTTTTTTTTAATTAAAAAAAAAAAATCTTTTCCAATTTTAGCTTGCTTTAAAGCTTATCTGCTGCTGCTCGTCCTTATTGCTTATTTTATTTCTTAAAGCAGTTCTAAAGTAGGTCACAGACTTTTAAGGAACCCAGCTAGATAAAGTGTTAGTGAGTGGTGGGTTGTTGTTACTTTTTTATGAGGATTTTAATTCTTGTGATGTCTCTGTTCTCACAAGATACTCTCCATCCTCCCTTCTGTCCTTGAACTAAAACATGAGGTAGAGGAGCTCCGTTCCCCAGAGTTGATGCATCTGCAAAGGAAAGATGTGGCCCATCTATTTTTCAGACCTTGAACGTTGCAGGCAGCAGCAATGCTGCCTACTGAAGCTCTATTACCTCTTGTTGGTAACCAGGCTGTTTCATTTCATGGTCTGCGAGCACCTCACTGCTGCTGTAGCACAGGCATCTCTGTCTACAGTTATTGCTTTCCCCAGGTAAGTCCCAAAGGCAAGACTGCTGTATTTATGGGTAAGCATATTTCCGTCCAACAGTGTTTTTTAGAGGCTGCTGTTCTCTGGGCAGGCTTTTGGTTTTACTGCATTGTATAAAGAGGAATTCATAGATTCACTGAATATCCCAAGCTGGAAGGGACCCACAGAGATCTCTGAGTCCAACCCCAGGTTCTGCACAGTACCATTCAAAATTCAAACCCTAATAGTGTTGTCCAAACACCCCTTGAACTCCAGCAGGTTGGGGCCATGACACTGCCCTGGGCAGCCTGTTCCATGCCCACCGCCCTCTGGTGCAGAACCTGTTCCTAACCCCCAGCTGCCCCTCCCCTGACGCAGCTCCATGCCGTTCCCTCAGGCCCTATCGCTGTCACAGGGAGCAGAGCTCAGCGCTGCCCCTCCGCTCCCTGAGAGAAGCTGCAGCCGCCGTTGAGGCCTGCCCTCAGCTCTTCTGCTCTTGGCACACACTTCCAACAGAGGCTGTTTTAGCACGGATCAGTAAGAAGTGCTTCTCTCATTTGCAAGCTGCAGATGAACTAAGTGGCAAAATCTCTGATCAGGACTTCAGCATGGCTCTTCATTTTTAACTTTCCTTTTTACTCAAGCACTTTTGAAGTCATTTCTGCAATCAGGAGACAATGGGTGAGAGGAAGGCAGGAAGGGGGGCTGGAGGAAGCCAGGCTGAAAGGGTGGGAGGAAGAATTTGTATTCGCTGCCAGAGACCCACTGTGACCCCAGTTCTTACCCTGACCACTTCAGCCCCGAATTATTAATTTTTCTTTTTCGAAGGTATGTAGTGCTTTTATACATTACTATTTCCATGTAAGTACAATATGATTTTCTCTGTTTCCACCATTTTAACTGAATATCACCCAGCACAAAGATCCTTTTTTGCTACCAAATTTCTTACCTCAAACCGATCACACACAGCTAGCTATAACATCTATTATCCCAATGAAACTTTTATTTTCAACCAAAAATAAAACACATGCTTTCAGTAAAAGATTTTCTGCTGAGAATTTGAGTATTTTTCACCAGTATCTTTCACTCAGATTTCAGTTTGAGTCCTACTTTTCTAAAATAAGCTGACATTTTCCATTAAGTTTTGTTTATTCGCAAAGATTTGCTACTAAAATACATCAAAATTTGAAATAAAATCAAACTATTAGAGCATTTTCAATCCAACTGAATGCAAAAATCCTTTTTTTCTTCAAAAATACCCCAGTGCAATGACTTCTTAATTTACATTAGTTTTGGAAGCTTATAAATGCTCAAGTTTCAGAGCGTGAATTTAATCCTCTAAAAGGGATTAGGAAATGTTCCTCATGAGCAGGTTGTTGCCATCTTGCACAGGGTTTCTTGCATCTTTCTTAGGATGATTTTGCTGCCTGAACTGACAAAAGATATGTGTGCTTATAGTGATTTCACTTTGCAAAATTATTTTTAGATCTGCTTCCTTTTAGCTTGCAGAAGAGAAGGCTCTGGGGCGATCATATTGTGGCCTTCCAATATTTGAAGGGAGCATATAAACAGCAGGGAGAATGCCTGTTTAAGAGGGTGGATAGTGATAGGACAAGGGGGAATGGTTTCAAACTGAGACAGGAGAGGTCTAGATTAGATATTATGAGGAAGTTTTTCACACAGAGGGTGGTGAAGCACTGGAACAGATTGCCCAAGGAGGTTGTGGATGCCCCATCCCTGGAGGCATTCAAGGCCAGGCTGGATGTGGCTCTGGGCAGCCTGGTCTAGTGGTTGGCGACCCTGCACATAGCAGGGTGGTTGAAACTAGATGATCATTGTGGTCCTTCTCAACCCAGGCCATTCTATGATTCCCCTTCTAAATTCTGCTTAGTGTAGATGCCAGTGCTCCAAACACTCCTTTATTTCTCATTGTTCCATACAGGCCAGGGGCTGAGCAATGCTTCTCTGCCTACATTTCCTTCTGATCCAAGTCGCTGACACAGTCAGGATGACTGAAGGCATCCAGACCTCTACATCTCTTCTGTAGCCAGGTCTGCATTAACATCAGCTGAAATTTAAAATAACCAGTGAAGAAAAGGAGTTTTGTCTTGCACTAGCCTGCAACACTCAAATTAACAAAATCTTTACTGTTGCAAACAAGATAACGCAGACAAGTCAGTAACTCGTTCCCATCAAAAAGGGCTAAGGTTTTGGGCCATCCTCAGAGCTAAATATCATGCTTCTTGACAAAGGATGTGCTGATCACATTTTACAGTGACAGTACAAAGTAGTGTCAGTCTTTCTTAATTTCACACATGGCTGGGACTTGAGAATGCTGGAAGTGATATTTCCCTGCAGAAATCCCTGCTGAATCTACTAAAAATGGTTAGTGTTTTTTTTGTTTGTTTGTTTGGACAGAAATTGTTTAAAATCACTGGTTTCCTTTGCCATTTCCTCTCTAACCAAATGTACGCAATTCCACTGAATGCATTTTAATTGGAATGGATTTAGAGACTCTGTTTATCAAATTTGAAATATTAAGAAACATTAACATTAATGGTAATTAAGAACATAATTGCTTCTCTACTTTTTAAATCCTACTTCTTGCTTATCTTTGAAATACCTTACAAAATCTATGCTTTGAGGATATGGGCAGCAAAGCTCTAAACATACATTCAAATTCAAGCATTCCAGCTGAAAGCAATTGCATTTCCCTTGTGTTTAGACTACATGCATGTCTGGCTTACACATGGAATCACAACAAGTCATCTACAGGAGACCTTTATTCCTTTTATGGGAATGACCTCGCTCCTTCCCAAACACTCAGAAGGGAACACTGAAGTTTTGAGGACTGTTTTGCCTGCTGTTTTATCATTTTGCCTGCTGTAGGGAGCCTGCTTTGGCAGGGGGGTGGGACTCGATGATCTCTAGAGGTCCCTTCCGACCTCTACAATTCTATGAAATTCTGTGAATTTAGCAGTGATAAACCTTACTGTTTTCCATCACAGAATGTTTGAGGTGGGAAGAGACCTCTGGAGTTCATCTAGTTCAGCCCCATTCTTAGAGCAGGCATCCATAGAGCATGGTGGCCCAGGACCGTGTCATGTTGGATGTTGAACATTTCCAATGAGGGAGACTCCACAGCCTCTCTGGGCATCCTGTACCAGTGCTGTGTCATCTGCACAGCACAGAAGTACTCCTGGTGTTCAGAGGCAACCTCTTGTGCTGTCATTGGGCATCCTGGAAAGATCCTGGCTCCATTCTCTTCGCACCCTCCCTTCAGATATTAATAAGCATTGATAAGATCCCTCCTGAGCCTCCTCTTCTCCAGGCTGAACAGTCACAGCTCTCAGCCTGTCCTCATCACAGTAATGTCCCTGTTCTTCAGTTATCTTCTTGGCCTTTCAATGGACTCTTTCCAGTATGTCCATGTCTCTCTTGGTGTCCAGAACTGGACGCTATGTTCCAGGTCTGGTCTCACCAGTGCTGAGTAGACATTAGGGATCCCCTCCCTTGGCCTGTTGGCAATACTATTCTTCATGTTGCACAAGATGCTGCTGTTGTTCTTACCTGCAAGGGCACATCGCCAGCTCAAGTTCAACCTGTTGTCAGCCAGGACCCCCAGATCTTTTTCTGCAGACCAGCTTCCCAGCCAGGTGCCCCAGCACATCCTAGTGCATGGAGTTATACCTCCCCAGATGCAGGGGAGGTATATGTTGAATTTCATGAGCTTCTTGTCACCCCATTTCTCCACCCTGCCCAGGTTCCTCTGGAAGGCAGCAGGACCACTTTGTTTATCAGCCAGTCCTCCCAGTTTTCTGTCATCTTTAAATTTGCTGCAGGTACACTCTGTCCCATCATCCAGGTCATTAATACAGATGTTAAGCAGCATTGGTCCCAGTGTCAGCCCCTGGTGTATCCCACTTTATTTTAAACTTGCTCCTTTAATATTCTACCTAAGATTCACTAGTGATTTTTCATCCACATCTTAGGTTCATAACTGCTCTTGGAAGCTGAGCTGCTCAAGTCAATTAATTCAAAACGGTCTAAATGTCTATTAAGTATATAATTCACAAGCTAATTTGGCTATAATTCTTTACATGGCCTTTTTGTGCCAGATGTAGTCCTCAGACCGGTTTTATAGCTAAATACGTACAGTATGCCTGAGAATTCTGCCAGGATTTTACACAAAAAGGCACACCAATATGTGACTGAAATATTTTGTGGCTTCATTTGATTCTGTAAATCTGACAGTAGCCATAAAGGGCTGAGATTCACAGTGAACACAGGAAAGCATTCTGTCTGTACCAGACTCTGAGTATATGTGAAAATTATTTCAGAAAAATAAAAGTAGTGATCTAAGCCTTAGCATTAACCTCGCTTCCTTACTTGAATGGCTGCTGTTGATATTGACAGTGCCCAGGAATCTGGATTTATGTTCCTGTGTAACAGCCTTGGAGAGAGACTGGAATCAATACTGAGCACTCCACAGATGGCTTGTCTCTCCTTAAACACAGGGCAGCATTACTGAACAGCAATAGTGAAGATCAGCTGAGCTTGCTGTGTTCAGAACAGTGCCATTCTGACTGGAGTGGCTGCATCTAATATTGGTATTACGTGAGGAATTGCACTTTCAGACTACCATATGCTGATTTGTTAGATGTTAAGAATAAATTATTTACTCAGAGAGCGGTGAGGCCCTGGCACAGCTGCCCAGACAAGCTGTGGTGCCCCATCCCTGGAGGTGCTCAAGGCCACGTTGGATGTGACCCTGGGCAGCCCTGCAAACAGCACAAGGTTGAGGCTGGGTGATCTTTAAGTCCCTTCCAACCTAAGCCATTATATGATGAGTTAAAATAATAATAGCAATCCAGCAAATCATCTAGGTTTAATTCTGTGGCCAGTTGGCTACTTTTCTGTCTCCTTCATTGAACAAGTTGAGTGCTGTTGGTGAAAGTTCTGTGGCTGAATTTGAGGAAATACCTGGCTTGCTGTAGAAGCGCTGGGGCTTCATTCCAGCTTCTCCATAGCCAGCAAGGAGAGCCTGAGAGACACAAGCTAGTCACGTGTCTTCTGCAACAGAATTTCTGTATGTCTGTGCAACAGCACACCCTTAGTTCAAGCATTTCCACCTCTCTGGTCTGCTTGTTTGAAGTTTGAGAAAGTTGTAAATTACGTTACAGTGGGATAAAGGACAAATTTAGATAACTAACACCAATGTTTGAGTTTGTATGTTGTAAACAAAGCAGACAGCAATACCAATTAAGGGGAAAATTGGAGAATACTTGTGATGCTCAATCCTTCTGTTAAGACAGAACTCTTGCCCTTTTCACTCGTGGTCATAGGGTGCATAAGCACAGTATAATGCAGTATGGTGTTGTTACTAGATCAGCCTCTCAATGAGCTGATTTGTTGAGATATTCCACCAAATAGGTGGCCAATGAAGCACTGTAGTCACGCTGGTACACTACAGCTCTGGTTGGCATGCCTGTCTTAGCCACTGACAGCAGAACTTCATCAGTGATTGCTCTGCACTCACTTCAGCGCTTCCAGGACCTGACTTTGTGTTACTGTGCTGTGCCACAGTGACAAAACAGCTTGTGCAAAGCTAATGCCTGTGCCTGTGCTTTCCTGTAGGGACATGTTTTGACATGATTTGTGCTGTGTGCCCCTAGTTTCTATTGCTTCTCTACCCATTTTTAGAAGAGCACATATTCTGGCATGCTGAAACACCCCAGCGTAACTTTTGGGCAACACTGTGAAAATTACAGATAGTCTTGAGGAGGAGAGAAAGAAAGGGTATTGCTAAAGCTTTGAACATACAGCATCCATTTATTTGTCCTTTAGAGGGTGTTGGTTTGTTAGTTATGGTTTTTGGGGTATTTTTTATTTACTTTATTGTTTTTTGAGGGATCAGGACTTTCATTAGGTCTAGGAGAGCACTTTTAGAAACTTTCATTTATAAAATAATGGTCTTGTTAGAAACTTTTCCTTATAATGATGTCGTTGGCTTTATAATGCAGTTGTAGCCTTGAGTCACTAATGTATTTTGCAAATGTATGTGATGAATTATCCAGCAGCTTTCAAAAAAAAACCAAACAAAAAACAACTACAAAAACGGGGAAAATGAAATCAGAAAATACATGCTAATAAGCAAAACCATGTTTCAAGATGAAAATATGTACTTAACTGAAAATAAAACAGTGCCTGAGTTGGCTTGCAGGGGTGTAACCCTCATAAGGGATTGATTTATTTTTCTTATCCTTCAGTGTTGTGACAATGATTTATTTTGCCATCATTTTTCCTTCTTTATGACTGTCTCAGAGCCCTTGTATGCTCTTAAGGAAAAAATGATGCAGTTGAATGGCAGGCTTATTTAGATCAGGAAATAAATAGTGCATTAGAATTTCCATTAAAAATATCTTTATATGTATGAATAGATGTACATAAGTGTATGATCAACATTTCTGTTCTTTTTTTGTTTCCATAATCTAAAGTGTATTAATATATATTTATGGAGAATATTAAGATAAATTATTAAGACATGTATTAACATTATGGCTGTGCTTTTTAGCTCCAATGAGAAAACGATCATTCCTTTCCTAATGATCCTACATTTAACTGGTTTTCTTGGACTTGGGAACAATTTTAATATGGCTTTCTTTGCTAGAAGACTTACAGTGTCCCTTATCTTATAGAAAACCATCTGAGTCTACAGAAAGTCCCTCCCTAATTTTCTGTAGCTAAATTCTATCTTCATCTGTTGGAACAGTGGGCAGACGAGCCAGCTCTGTTGTTTTGTTTTCATCTGCTTTATCATTTATACCATCAGACTGCTGCATTCTCAGATCTGACCCCAGGGACATCAGCTGCAAGATCTTCACATCATTAGCAACATCCTCTATGTCTCTAGGATTACCCTAATGCTACAAATCACAGAATCACAGAACTGTAGGAGTTGGAAGGGACCTCTGGACACCATCTAGTCTAACTCCTCTGCTAAAGCAGGTTCCCAACAGTATGTTGCACTGAAATCACATATCTGTGCCTACTATCTATGTAAGAGTCAGCTGTACTTTAGCTTTGCTCCGATCTAGATAACAAAATCATCTTTTCCCAAGGAATGAAGAAATCACAGTCCTTCCCTATGCCTGGGACATGAGAGGGCAGCTGGAATGCTGTAGTCAGCTTTTCATTCCATGAGAGTGAATAGCACCAGACCTCCAGAGATTTCTTAGCTGACCTTCAAAACAAGAAGTCTAGCTTCCAGCAAACTTAAAGTAAACATATTTCTCTAGAGATTAGGATCAAAGTGCAAGAAAAACATTCTACTTAACTATCTGGTGCTTGTAACATTATTTATTTATTGGAGCAAGGATAAGAGGAGCTGGGGGAGATGCTTTTTTTTGTTGCATTGTCCAAGGGTGAAAGTAGCAAGCAGAGATTACCCAGACCTTTGCCAAAGGATTTGCAAAAATAATCATTCTTTCTCATACCATCTCTGCTTCATACCCAAACATGGTCCTATTTCATCATGGTCAAACTCTGAAGAATTTTTCTGAAGAAATCTTTTTGGGACTTGAGTGCTTTACCAGAGGAGCAGCCTAATCATACCTCGGTTCTTGGTTCTGGTCTTTTAACATTCCCCAGTAACCACTGTGATACATAAAACAACGTTACTAGGACTTTGTTCCCATATCCATATAGGTTTTATGGAGGATAACTACGTTACAAATTCAGAAATGCTTAGGTATTAGAAAAGCACATCTTCTACAAGCGCATAATCTATGCTTCCTGGAATAGATTGGCCTGGGGAAAAAAAAATCAAGAGAACAACTTTTTGAACAAAATTGTACAGTTTGCATACTTTTCAATAATGTGAAATCCTATTGCCCTTCATCAAAATGAAAGATCAGAGATGTATCTGTAAATATACGGAATTACCTGTTGGTAAGCTTTGTGGAAAAAAAAAAAGACCGTAAGTAACAGATAAGTTCTTCATACATGCTCTGTTAGGATTTTGCTCTTAGCACTTTTAGGCTGAGATGGAACTCTGTTAGGAAGCTGAGGTACTGATCCAGCACAGAGGAAAGTGGAAAGGTGGTGTGGTGAGGGTAATTCTCAGGGGCAGTTCATAACACTAATTCCCATAAGAAAAAGGAATGAAAGTTATTCTGAAATCCAGTTTCAAGCCTGTCATACAACTTTCAACACAGAGCCCAGTTAGCCACAAGCATCTCTTCTTCACTGCCTCTGTAAATACCAATTTAGAAGAATTCTCCAGGATAGAAATGAGCAAAACTTAACCGTGATTCTAGTGACAACTAAGTAATGATCACACACTGAATTACTATGCTAAGCCTGGTCTTTATAGTTGAGCTGATAGATGTTGTTTTCTCTTAGAAGTTGGTTAATTCTTTGCACACTCAGAGCTCTATTTGATCTTAAGGAAATGGGAGTCCATATCCAAGTCCTCTTATACTATTATCCCAAGGATATCACAGAAAATATATCTGTAATATTTTTAAGCAAGCACATATCTAAGCAAGCACTGATTTGAGTTGCAGATAATTTGACTTCCTTACTATACCGTGTCTAGGTTAGCACTAAGATTTAGGGCAGTCAGAAAAACAATAAATCAATTCAGCTCCAAAGATTTTCAGCTTACAGGAACAAGAAGTTTTCCATAGCCTGTGCCAAATGAACAAGTCATTACTTTTGCATTATAGCTTCTCTCCCTGCCACTTTTTCATAGTTTTACTGCAGCCCCTCCAAGAATAGCTTAATAAATTCCTTGACTTGTGCATTAATACCAGTAGAGACCTCCAGTAACTGAACTTCTCATAGCTCAAATTATCATTTTGGAAAACATCTAAGCAGAAATGTAGAAGTTAAATGCTTTTTTAAAGCTGAACCATGGATACAAAACATCCAGTGAATGTATAAAACCAAGAAAAAGCAACTTACCCTAAACGGGCTAGATGTAAGCTCTGTGGTGCTCAGTGCTCCTGTTTCTAGTTAATACGCTTCTCTTCCTTTGCAGCTGGTTAAGATAAACTTGCACCATTATTCAGTGTGCAAAGACTTCCGCCACCCAAAGTCACTGATATGTCAGTATTTTAGGAAACCTTCCCCAATTGTTCTCAGATCTTTGGAAATTTATGATTGCTGGCACTGAGTGCAGTCACACTTGCTGATGAGTTTAATGAAGATTGCAATCCAATGAGTCCAGCAGATATTTCTGGGTTTGCTTCACTGGGAACTTTCTGGTTTCTTCTTCCTTCATTCCCAGGAATCTAGACCCAATTTTAGCAAAGTGCTGATGATCCAACCAGCAACAAAATGACCGAAATAAGTAAGTCTTCATCTCTATAATCCTCAAAACAGTCAACGCTGCTGATCTATAAGCTGCTGAAGTTAGGATGCTTATCCAAGCTTCTTTAGCCTGGAAAAATGAAGGATGAGAAACTCATACAATTAGCTCTCAGTAGATTTGTGATATTTCCTTCACTTATCCGGCACAGAAATATTATCTATCTCACAGTATTTTGGCTCTTCCAACTGTGAACCTGGCAATACATAAACATGTAAGAAAAAGTAATATTTTCCAATAACAACAAGGGGAATTCTCTTGAAGTTACGATTTTGTTTGGATTTTAGTTTGTTTATTTATCTTTATATTTTGCTCTTTGCTACCTGGTGGTGTTTGCATTGCTCTGCATTGCCACAAAATGTTAGCAGGACAGTTGGATCACACAAAAAAGAAGGAAAAAAAAAGAAAAGCTGTAAAGCTTGGAGTTCATTTTCTTCCTTCTGCTTGCTTATGTAGAGATGTGGCTGTTTTGAAAATAAAGGGATGAACAGAATGACAAGAAAGGCAAAGAAGAGCCAAGAAAACACCACAACGTGCTTGCCTCTTCTTTATGGCCTTTCAACCCCACACTTGGATTAATTTTTGAACTCTTATTTATCCTTCCATCCCCTAATTTCTGGATACACCGTACTTCACAATCCAATACTTAGTGCTCATGATGGCAGTAGCTGCATAAACAGAACAACTGTGAATGCACCTTCATTTTCAGGTACCTGTCCTGCCAATGTAAATAACATTCAAGTAAGCCAAAGCAACTTTCTTGCTCCACATTATTTAGGTAACACAATACATACACAATACAAGTCATTAAAGACTGCTGTTTTATTATGGAACAACTCAGCATTAGAAATCCAGAGCAATGCAAAGGACTAAAAAACACCCATCCTAACTTTTATAGATAATGCACACTGCTTATTATCTGGGCAAGAAAACTGTCATCCATTCAGTTACATGATTTTTCCATCTTTCCAAACCACCTGGAGAACTCCACCAGAATGACCAGCAATCACTCGGACTGCCATTACTGCCTGCAGTCTCTCCGTGGAAGGAAGTATGCATTAAGGGAAGAAAATGCTTATTGTGTTAGATGCTATGACAGCCTATTTGCCAACCCCTGTGAGGAGTGCAAGCAACCTATTGAATGCGATTCCAAGGTAAGGATTTAACGTTCTTATTCTTTGTTATTTGTCAACCCCATTTCTTTAATGATGGATCCTACATCAGACCTTCTGTGTACTCCTGAGCTGGTGAAGGAACCTGAGCATAGTGGTTGTGTACCTGTGTATAGCAGAGCTATTTTTCCAGAATAGGAAATCCAGATGAGGAAATCTGCTTGTACATGCACCTCAAGTATCTTCTATGGATGTGGGATATGCATGGACCACATCTGGATTCCATCCCCCGCCTCCGCTCGTTCACCAGCAGCAGAAGCTGCACAGTGCTTGAGGGACTTTGGGGTGCTGATATAGTTCAGTGGATTAGGTTGAGGGAAGTTTTGGAATTTGAGAGATAGCCATTGGGAAAATTGCCTTCAGTTATTCTGCAAACTATTTCAACTGCAAATGTTGACATACAGATATCAAGATGTAAAGAAACAGTGTTTGTAATTTATATTTTTTTCTTCTACTTTTGGAAACGAAGTATATTTTCATTTTAACTTAATTTCATGCTCACTGTGTTTCTCTCTCAGGCAAAATGTGACTGGCAGTGTTTCTGGGCTTGGCTTTCCATTTACTTCTACTCTTTTGAGAATAAGTATTAATAACATGAATTCCTTTGTGAACTTTGACAGGGCTTCCAGCACCCTTTAGCTCAATTTACAGCCCTTTACACTTACAATTTTAAAAGAAGATGAAACCTGTCAAAAACCTCTGGTTTTGCTGAGTTCAGTTTGTACTGCTCGCCTTCTCCCTATGCTCATTTTGCTTATGTTCTTTTGAAATAAAAGAACCTACTGAATCCCACCACTAAACCATGTCCCTTAGTGCCAGAATGAATACTAGATCGTAAAGTTATTAAAGTAAATCTCGCAGGAGATCTCCCCAGCCAATATACTTTTGGCTCTCAACGTACATTGTCTGAGTACAGCTCAGTTCCATGAAGGAGTTGTCAAAGAAAAACACTGATATGGATGATAACAGTTCTCAAATGCTCACCAGTGTTTTTCAGTTGCAAACTTGTATGCTCCAGTCACTGTCACCTGGAGAACAAGTGCTCTGAGCTCACTAACCCCACTTTTACAATTTAAACTATTGTAAGTGGCAGGACTAGCAATATAAAAAGTCACTAAAGAGGTGACCCACCGAGGTCTACAGCAGGTTGTCCAACCTCTGCCAAGCTGCTAGAGCTTGGCTCTCTTCCTCTCCATTATCCATTTCTTGTCTTGTGTGAGATACCATTTTCTAAAAGGGTCAGAGTGCTAACTAAAGGAAACGAAAGTTCTCAGCACTCAGCAATGCCCCAAATGAACCCTGGTATGTATTTCATTTCTCGTTTTAACATTTTAAGGGGTGGGGAACTGACAAAGTGGAAAAATGAGATTGGCTTTGTGCCTTTTTGTGCTTCTTACTTACAAAGAAGACCTGGAAAGGCCTGGTTAATTTTTTAAGGATTATTATTTTTCTGGTGATGCATTTTTCCCTTTTATTTTCTAACCTTGGAAAAGTAAAATCTGATGCTTGCTTTTTTGTTGTTGTTTAATTATTAGTGGAAGCCTCATACTTATACTGCTAGCTGTTTCATCTCTTAAGCCTGCTGAGTCTTAAACAAATATATTTCTGCCAGTTCTTTTAGAGGGAGTTATATTAGGTGTAAACAAAAGCAATGATTTTTTAATACGCATCCTAAGAACCATTTTGTTCTCAATTAATGAGATTTTAATTGCTTGTTCTCTGCAATAATATGATATTTCTTTAGTGTTATGTAGAGTCAGCTGGAAGGAAAAGTAGTAACGTTAAAAAATACATGAAGTTCTACTTAAAAGTCTGTAGAGAATACACTTCTTGTCAGGAGGCCTCTCCACATTAAAAATGTTAATTACCTCCTTCTCCTTGAAGGCCAACAGTAAAAATATATGATGGGTCTTCCAATATAAACATCTCTCTGATGTTGCATGCTGAGGGACAATTGCCTCAATTGCCTGCGCCAAAGCAGCTCCTAATGGCCTAGCAAGAGAGTTGCAAAATACCCTGACACAGTGACTTTGAGCACTAATACTGCCTTTGAGCACACCTTCTGCTGGATGCTACTCCTGAAGTTGCCATTGCAGCGCTCTGCATTTTTCTCTTCAGTTCTGGGAGGAGATGAGGGAAAAGAACACTGTAAAGAAATGCCTTTATTAACATGCACTTACTTTCTCCAAGGATCTGGCTTACAAAGGCCGCCACTGGCATGAGAGGTGCTTCAAGTGCACCAAATGCAGCCGCTCTCTGGTAGAGAAACCATTTGCTGCCAAGGATGAGCTCTTGCTCTGCACTGAATGCTACTCCACTGAGTATTCATCAAAGTGTTTCCACTGCCAGAAGACCATTATGCCTGGTAAGACAACAGGGATCCTCCTGTGGAAAATGGAACTGCATTTTCAATTAAAATCACCTCCTCAAATAACCTAGCTACAACCCCATGCAGCTCACAGGGCTGCTGCTCTCTCCTGTAGTACCCTGCCGGCAGCAAAGACAGGCAAGGCAGGCCCTCTGGTCTAGCATTGGCAGGACTTATGAATCCTTATAAAGAATATTAGAGTTCAAAATAGAATAAAATGTGTTCATGCTGTGCCCTTGATTCTGCCTGCAGTTCTTAGGAAGTGCATCCCACTGTGAGTATAGGCGGACAAACAGCTATCATCAGCAGGAGTGCTGAGCTAGACAAGAGATCTGCATTTTGTCTGTCACGTTGGCAAGGCCTTGAGAACCAGAACTAGCTCACATTCTTTATAAACCATTTCTTTTACACAGAAATACTTTTCACTTTAGTTGTCAAAACACTAGGTTCTGTGTTCAAATAATTATCAGTATTTTTACTACAAAACACATACAGATTTGTTTACAGCAGGTTTGGGACCGTAAATGCCAAAATGAAGTAGCTTGCCAAGGAGAGTGGGTCCCAAACTATTGGAACAGTGGACTACCCTAAATCCTTAAGCCTTTTTACAGATGATTCATATAGCTCCAAATACCAGCAGCAAACTGTATGCTGTGGCCTTATGATTACTAGTTTGGGCCATGAAGAATCATTGTCTTTATACAAATACTAGGTTACTGATATCCTGGTTCAGCCTGTAGCATTGATACAACTACGTACTTTTACACTTGTATTTCTTTTCTTCTTCATCACAGCTAAAACTTATATTAGTGGAAATCAACGTTGAAGTAATATAGTTGTGTTCAGTGTAGGGGTGATAAATGTGGTATATTTTTAGAAGAATGTTGTCTAATAGAGACGCACCTTATTAGATGTGACAGGAATAACACCAGAGTATAGAGGGTTTTTTTTCATTATTGTCCTCTGGTGTATATCTATCTTCCTTGCAGGTTTTGTTCCAGAGTCTAGGAGACTAAATCCTCTCAGCAAGTGTTCTGTGCAAGAGTAAGAGTGCAAACAGAGAGCTGAAGAGATGCTAACCAGTTTCTACTTCCTTAGCCACTGACTCTTTAGCTCGCTAGCTCTGTGCTGAAAAGACTATGTAGGCAAAGATTTAGCCATTTAGCCTTCAGATTGCTAGGTGGAACCTGTGAACTCTTTATGCTGGAGTCCAAACAGTAGGTTATCTTTCCTTTAAACCTACATCTAGGAAACAAGTTATCCAGGAATAATCATTTATAGCAGTAATTATTTTCTTCCTGTGGAAAGGATGGTAAAAGCACCTGGCATCCCTCTGAGCAGGCTGATGCCACTGGCAGGGGAGGAAGGAATGGAGAATCACTTAAGTACCATTCTCAGACATATGTGCATATCTTAGGCTTAACAGATCTGTGTTAAGGAGTACAGTGCACCTGTACACAATTTAAGAGCTTCTCTAGTAGACATTTAACTAAGAAACTTTCTTTTGGGATTGCATCTGTCCTTGCACTGAATCAAAGCAACTGGCTGAATATGATTTTTAAAAAAAGCTGCTGAACTAGGATGAAAATGATGAGTTTTAACAAGAGACACGGTAGTTTATCATAGAGATACTTTAAAAATTCCAGCTCAGGCTGGATAAGATAAATAGTGCAATTATAAGTGAAAGAAACTTAGTTTAGAGAAAATAAAATACATTAATATTTATATTAAACATCCAAGCAAATTTAATTTATACAAGTGCTCCGTACCTGAACATCACATCATCACTGAGTGGTCTGAGAGAAACTCTGAGCAACTGGAGCATGTAACAGAGCAGTAACTCTAAAAGAGTCAAATAAATAGGGAATAAAAATCACATTTTAAGCCACTTAGCATGTTCTTTGCCTTATGATCATAGAGTACTGAATGTGTTCTTGAGATTAGCTACATACTTAAAAACTATGAAATTGAAAGTAAGTGTTTTGGGGGATAATAAAATACTAAGACAGAAGATGAAAAATGAGACATTTAAAAACCTTTGTTGCAAGACCGTACCTGGGAGCATTATTTGTGTTGATTTTCGCAGGTTCCCGTAAAATGGAATTTAAGGGCAGTTCCTGGCATGAATGCTGTTTTGTTTGTCAGTATTGCCAGCAACCACTGGGAACAAAACCACTGATCACCAAAGACAATGAGAATTACTGCATACCCTGTTTTGAGAAACAATTTGCTCATCATTGCCACTCTTGCAAAAAGGTAATAACTGCAATAGAAAAATGAAAGCATTGCAGTGTGCTACCATGTTATTTTTTGTCAAGACCAGGTTGTCCAACAGCAAAAGTACGCCAGCAAAGACTCTTTCCACAATCTACAATGTGCAGGTTTAAAACAACCTCTTCAAATGCATAGTTTCATTCTCATCTGGAGGTCTGAAATCTAGGTCAGCATCACACAATGGGTAAAAAAGAAAATATCATCATGTGAATTCTTAGATTAGCTCTTTTCAAATATTCTGTAAAAGGGCTGAAGATTAAAAAAAAAAAAAAAAAAAAAAAAAAAGGGCTGGGGATTTATTTGTTGGAGTTCTTAAAGACAAGTTGCACAACTAGCTGAAAGTTCAGACCGCGTACTTAACAAGCTTTAACAGAATAAGAACATAACTTTTTACCCGTTTACTTACCGTTTTGTCAACATAGTATATTTTTAGTGCTTTACACTAAACAAAACAGAAAAAGCAGGAAAAATGATCTTGAAATCAACAGAACCTCTTCAACTACTTGTAATTGCTTTTAGCTCCTTTTCAGGAGCACCTGAGGACCGTATTGTCTCTCTAATGGGTATTCATACCACCCGTTTTAAAGTGTTTAATGTTGATGCTCCGATTAGAAGCCTGTAGTCTCTTTTTCATCAGTAGAGCTCTCAAGGCATTGAGGAGAGCACCTGGAAGAATATAATGAACTTAAGCTCCCCTGACTTATTCCTGAGTTGCATGGGTGGAGTTTGAAAGCTTTAATAATTCCTTTTCTGTTTCAGTTTTTAACAATGGAATAGAAATACCAGTTAACTTTCCTTATTCATGGAAATGTTGGGTGTAAGTTATGGGGATAAATACATCAGAAATTGTGGTGTGTCTAGGTAGCTCTGTAAGACAAGCCCTGGCAATAGTTTAGGTAATCAACAGAAAAGAGATGTGCATTAGTAGCAAAAATGATGTATCGCTAGTTAGTGACTTGTTCACAGTAATTTGGTTCTGTGCTGTGTATTTCTAAGCAATGGCCACCTCTGTAGAAGCCATTAACTCTTTTCCTGAGGGCAAACTTAATCTCAAGATACTAGGTATCTTAATATATTGGTATATTAACACTGGAGAAATTGAATACAACAAGGGTGTCACACCATCTAACTTCAGATCCCAAAGAAAGATAGCTGTGCTCCTTAGTGAAGCAGTATTGCTCATGGAGGAAGGAGCAACATCATGCAAAATGTTTGGTGAACTGATAGGAAAAGTTGAGTCTTCCTTTTGGCATTGATATTAGATGCTGAAAGCTGACTGTGAAAGTGTTTGCTGTCCTCTTCCATATAATTGATAATAATAAACAGGTTGATATAAACTTGTTTATATTTGCAATAAATTTATTCACCAAAGCAATACCTGGGGGTTATTTTGTTAATGGCTGTGATTTTTAACAAAGGTTGACATTTTACAGAATGTTGTATAACACCTTTCTTCCCTAATAACGTCTGATCTTGCCTTAATAAACATGCCTCTCTTTATATTTGTCAGATATATTTACATGCATTATGAGCCACCTAAGCTGAGGAAAGCATTCAGTCTTACCTCTTTGTCTCTTGAAATGTATCAAGCAATAATCATTTTAAGTACTATTTAGTTGTGGCAATACGAGTCAAGTTATATTTTAGAACATGAAGTTTCTCGTTTGGATACCAGACAGCTTGATTTCAAATGAGTTTATCTTTCTTCTCCCAAATACAGATAAGTCAATTCATCTCTCCCTCAATTTCTCGTGTTTTTAAATTGTCTCAAGTTGATGAAAACACCCACTAATCTGATTCTATTCTCCAGGGAGTTGATTTAAGCTGCTTTTTATGACAGAATTTTGTTTATTCTTTAGTATCTCTATCACTATGGTAGGAAAAAAAAAATTATTTCTCTTAATCAAATTACTTATTTTCAAATTTATATAATGTTGAGCTGTAAACATCTTCCTCTAACGAAAGTTTTTAATTTAAGCAAAACGTGCTGCCTCTTGGGTTTTTTTTAATTATTTTTTTCCCTTTGGTTGTTAAACTTTAGAAAGTGCGTCTAAATATTCCTATGCTTCTATATCTAGGCATTAATTTGCATTAAATAATCCTGAATTAAAGAATGACAGGTTATTGATTAGCTATTGTATTAGGGTACAAGCTAAGCAGGAATTTGGAGAAAGCAGGATAAGGGACAAGGTGCTGCGATGGAAAAACAGGATAAGGGATAGAGTGCTGTGGTAAACTGAATGGGAAGAATGTAAACATCCGGAGGAAGTGCTGAGGCATTGTCAGCAAGAACCAGTTTACTTCTGAAAGTTGAACACAAAACTAGGCTAAAGGTGAAGACTCAAAGAGAGGAAGACTACTAACTTCATCCCCATGACCACCAGAGAAAGACCCCCGTTATGAACCACGCATGCGCCAAGGGGAGGAGCAGCATGCAGATGAGTTTCTGGAAAATTAATGAATATGTAACTAAATTCCAGGACATGCATAAGGTTGCTTTACAAATTTGTTGCTTGTTGGTGTGCATGTTAGGAGGAACTATCCCCCACGCACCCAATGATACACATCTCATTGAATAAACGTGCCTGCTTTATAACCTAACTCTGGGTTATAGAGTTTGATTCTGCAAATCAATCCCATGACAAATGTAGTAATTCTTATCCAAGTTTATTAGAGACATTGAGGTTAGCAACATCTGTATGAAAAAATCAGGATTTGCTTCTTAAAAAATCTAGGAACGCAAACAGACTACATGCATGCTAGCTAAAACAACTTTACTGTATGAAATTGCATCTGTCCCATAAATAAGAACTGAGATCAAATAGACTGAACTGCTAAACTGAAATCCTGAATTTTGTGCCAGAAAAAGATTATTTGATATTTTGAGATTTTAATGGAAAGGCAAATATGAGTTAGAAGTAGCCCAATACTAGAATACTAATATCAGTGACCATTTACGTTTCTTATTGCCTGACATCACCCAGTATTATTCTTTGTTTTCTCGTAATTGTGTTTTTCCAGGGAAATTTGGTGGTGCCTTTATTTTTACTTAATTGTTTACAACTCTTTCTCCTCCTGTTCCAACTACTCTCATTCATTCACTCTCACACATGTGTCTCGGTGGTGGAAATACCACGTTACATCTCATTTTATTTCTAGAAAAATTCCTTTATACAATCTCTGACAGCTTCAGTGAAACCTACTCTTGATCACACTTATAAAAGCCACAGAGCAGCTGGAAATTTTCCCCTTCAGATATAACCAATAGAGAACTTTGAGTGAGTTGCAGGGAATGATAAACTTGAAGACACTGACAAACGCTACTTTTTTTTTCCTCTGACAGTGTAGAGCTCCTTTCTGTATCATTTCTGCTTCTTTACTGCCTCTTTCCTCCTACATAAAATACTGTTTGAGTTTCAAGACAGCAAAATGTCAATTCCAGTTGGAGATTAACCCTCATCTCAACTATCAGCCACTCTCCATCACTGAGAATTGTATGAGTATGAAGAGTATGCCTGATGCTCAGCCTTTACCCAGAGTTTCATAACAAGACAACCTATTATATTATAAACTATACGGTTTGTACACCGGTATGTTCAGATCAGCTGCAGTGATTCAAATTGAGATGACCACACTGTCTCTCTTATGCGTATTGTAAGAGAAAAAACAAGTGGAAGGACTTATGAAATACTTGATAATCCTTCATGATCCTTTGTTTCATTACTTTGTTCTTTTTTGTCACTGTTAGGTAATAACTTCTGACGGAGTGGCCTACCATGACCAGCCTTGGCATAAAGAGTGCTTTGTGTGTGCTGGATGTAAAACTCAGCTGTCTGGGCAAAGGTTTGTTTCCAAAGATGAGTATCCATACTGTGTAGACTGTTTCAGCAAGTTTTATGCTAAGAAGTGTGCTGCTTGCAAGAAACCTATTACAGGTGAGTGTTATCTTTTAGAAAGGTCTAGATAGTGTGGAATCGTAGTTTTCTCTCAAATCAGATGTTTAAAGAACAGCATTAAAAATAGTCCCATCATAATTAAAGACTGAGGGAGTTAGGTATTACAGAGGTCCCACCCCATACAATGTAATATGTCTTGCTCAGACATACTGATTACACGTGTTCCCTGACTACTGAGTTATTTTATGTGCCAAACATTCTTCGATTTACACTTTCTGCACTAAAAATCATCCCCAATAATGCATTCTTTTGATTTCAAAAAAGACTCCTCCTGAGACAATACGTACACACAATTCCCTTATGGCTGTAATTGGTTTAGCTTTGTTTTTAAATATAAATGTGATAAAACTGAATGTGAATTAACTGCCTGCTGATATGGCACAGCTGTTATGTTGGAGAGCTTGCCAAGCAACAAAGATGCATGCATCCTTGTGTCCCTAAATGATTTGTAATTAGACATACGGGTCAGTAGTACATGGTAGCTGAAATTATCTGAGACCATTGGCTGCTGTTCTGCATTATGATTCTATTATGTGTGAAGTCAACTCTTGAAAAGTACTGCCTGACTGATACAGGTGCATGTTGCATATGCAAATGCACAAAGAAAATCATGAATACCCAATCAAATGGGCATGATTTTATTCTCCTCCCCCACCCCCTGAAGAAAAAAAAAAGCACAATTTTTTTTATTTCAAATACTCATTGTAGGAACTTAATGATCTGATAATTTCTCAGAGACATTAAGAGACTTGGTGGAAAAGGCTAAATTTCAGTGTCATATAGCAAATGTGTATACCTTTGCATTGCAGATAATTTTCATGAGAGTTTTTGGGAAGGTCTGTAAATCTGAAGGGACATTCTGGTAAACCCATTCTGTTCAGAACGGGGTATGAAAGCAAGCAAGTAACATGTAGCTTTACATAAATTGTTTGTCATTATCTTTTATGTTTCGTATCACTACCTTAAAGTGTTTGGGTTTTTTCTTTTCCAGTCCAGCTAACAAACAACACTTCAGACTACGGATTTTTGTTCATTTCTATGAACAACAACATGATCACACTTCAGGAAACAATTAGTTGTGTTTCTGAGCCATGTCCAGAAATGCTGAATTTACATCTTCTTCTCATAATCTCTTTCAGCTCTTGGAGGTGCCAAATTTGTCTCGTTTGAAGAGTGTCAGTGGCATGAGGAATGCTTTAACTGCGCAAGATGCTCAGTCTCACTGGTGGGCCAAGGATTCCTCACCAAGCAGGATGCGGTCCTTTGCCATGAATGTGGTTCTTCGTAGTTCTGTGGAGAGCTATAAAGATGCATTATTCTCACTATATAACCATGTGCTTTGTTACTCTGCAGTAAGAAAATCATCTAAAAAGTGTATCACTTATTTAGTGATTCAAGTAACTTTCCAACAGCAGTTTAATTCCATCACAGTTCTGAACTGCTTGTTATAAAAATAAATAAATAAATAAACATACTGCCTCAGAAAACAGTGCAGAAAAGATTAGTATATATTTTAAATATAACTGCAGTATGTTTCTCCTTGTAACACACTGCACTCTGCTGTTAGAAACTTTACCTTTCATTTCCCATGAACCAAGGAGATGTATAGAAAGTCTATGTGACATATGTCTAGTTATGAGGCATTAGCATTGCAAGTGAGGAGAAGGTACATGTACACAAGGAGACACCAAGTCAGGGAAATCCATTCCAGGGCCAGAGAAAGGGATGAAAGGTTTTTTTCCTCTCTTTATTGATATTGTTGAGAGTGCTCATCAGAAAAAAAGAATTTCCCATAAATTTAGTCATCCAAAAAACTGAACGATAGATCCTTTCCCAAAAGTGGTTAATTGCATTTTATTTTTCAGGCATAAATGTTTTAAAACACAAACAAACTCTTTTTTGTTTTTATTTTTTTTTAAATCTACTGTAAGAGGTACAGATTGCCCAAGGTTGGATAGTGGTAATGTATAGTTTCCAATATCTACTATGATTTAAAATTCTGTCTCCATTATCTTCACTAGACCTTCAAGTGCACTCTTAAAATATAGTTTCTCTTATTTGAGGCAAGAGCCAACACACAGTTGTCCCTTTAAACTTACATTTTCCTCCCTTCAATAACCATTTGCCAGCAATCAAAATACTGATAATGGCTTTACCATTTCTGCACTGCAGTCTTTGATTCACAGTCTACTCCTGTTCTTGTAAATGTCTGCTTGTCTATAGCAGGCTATCAGCTGCTCAGAGCCAATACCTGGTTCATTCTGCCACGTGCCAGCATGCATTTGCCAATATTACATCAAGAATTTGTAACGTTGCCATCTCAAGGTAGACAGTGCTCACATGTAGTACAAGGCATTAGTTTCTCTTTCCTCAGCTCACGCTATATGCACACTGTATGTTACAATGGCCTGACTCATGCTGCAGTATCTCTACCAGGCCATGGTGTAGGGTACCACAATTCTGCACCTATTAGAAGTGGTTCATTCCTCATCTCACGTGTCTGAAAATTGTTCTCCTTTAGACTCTGATGTTGAGTGCTTACAGTTATCTGGCTGACTTGAGAGCGCTTTATTCGTACTGAATTATGTAGATGCTGCTTCAGGTAGAAAAAGGAGAAAAAAAGTACTTGTAAGCATAGGTAAGCTGGAGTTGTATGGCAGTGGCATAAAATCAACAAGTACATAGTAATCTGTTTCCCAATCAATAAAGTATTAATCTTCTGCTATATGTGGTATTCATTGTTATTTTTTTCAGTTTCTTCTTTCCTGACTGCTCTTATTGGAGTGTGGAATTGGTTTAGTTTCTGTCTTTACACTTAAACTTAGCTGCTTCCTTCTCTATTTCTACACTGCGCATGGCTGACACAGGTTCTTGGTAATACTTGGATTCCCATAAATAGAAATAGGTTTCACTGCCTTAAATAAATAAATATAAAGGAGGAGTGGAGAGGGAGAGAGGCAGAGGACACATATAGAGGTCCACAGTTATTTACAATGCTCTAAAAATCTGCACTGAAGTACTGGAAATTAGCCCATTAATAAATGTTAATGGCCTTAAATTTTTAAATGAAAATGATTAATCACCAAATGCAGTCATGTCTGTGGGGCTTACCTTTTATTTTTGTTGTGTGAAATGACATTCAGCAAACTGCAAGAATGAGGTTCAGGCCCCTTATTCAGTCATGTCTAAGCAATGTTCTAGCTTAATTACAAAGTGACACAAGAATTATCAGGCAGAGCCTTAAAGCACAGTGTAGTCACAGATCAGACACAGTGATCACGATAATCCCAATCTTATATCCTTAACATTTAGGAAAATGAAATTCTGCTCTGACTCACCAACTAATTATATTTTTAGAAATGCCAACTGAATTATTTATTTCTCCTGCAGTAAATACACCACAGTCAATTCTGAAACTGAGCATTTTCGCTTCAGAGTAGTAATAAGAAATAAATGTGATTACTATAAATAGTTGGAATAAAAGTTATATTAGATTGATATTTCCTAGTCTCTCTGCCACCAGCTACAGAGGTCTGAACATAAATGCAGTAATATTCTGCACAATCTGGGTGACCTATGCTCATGATAGATGAAATCCAATTTGAATAGGGCTACAAGAATGAACTGCATGTATCTATGCAGATCATGGAGGAGATAAGACAGCGGCTCAAAGTCAAGAGACTACATTGATTCATGAACAGAAGAAAGCAAGTTTTTCATGATCAGAAAGTGGGAATTGAAAGGCTGCTGCTTTGTAATGGAGGGGCTTCCAGGACAACCAGGAACCAAAGTGGGGAAAAGTTATGCTGTTAAAGTTTAATCAGTATTTTAAAGAGCATGCATAACATGATTGCCTGGGATACCAAAGCAATGGCAAAAATGAACCAGATGGTCAGCTCCATTCCCTGCTGCTAACATTTGATTTACTGCAGGAAGAGTGGAATAAGTGGAAGAGGAGAGTCTACATTTCATGGAAGGAGGGGCTGGCCACCTGGGAGGAATATAAGACTGTTGTCAGAGGATGAAGGGAGGCAACTAGGAAAGCTAAGGCCTCCTTAGAGTTTAACCTGGCAAGAGTAGTCAAGGACAACAGAAAGGGCTTCTTCAAATACACTGCAGACAAAACTAACACTAGAGGCAATGTAGGCCTGCCAGTGAATGAGGTGGGTGCGTGGGAAACAGAAGATACAGAGAAGGCGGAGTTAAGTAAATTTCCTTCTTTGTCTCTGTCTATACTGCTGGAGGCAGTCCTGAGGAGCCTAGATCTGGATTGCTCAGAAATGAGCAATTATACCAGTGCCTGGAATGCTGGCTTATCAGAATCCTGAAGATGTGGGGGCACTGACCTTGACTGCCCTCCCCCCCCCCCCCCCCCCCCCCCCCCAGCTGCTCTCTTCCTTACCCTCCTCACAGTGGTGGGGTGAATCATATGATGGAACAACTCAGCTGAGGAGAGGGAGGTCACACACCAGGTACAATTCTGCACAAAGCAGTTTCAGTTTGAAGAAGATTCATTTAATTACCCATTAAAAAAGAACTGGGATAGTGAGAACTAAAAGCAAACTAAAACCACTTTCCCATTCTAACTTGTGTCTAAGGGATTTGAAGTAAGGATGGCAGCAGCATCTCAAGGATGGTCCCCAAACTGGTACATGTGTTCACTTGGTGTCAAAGCTTCAATTTTATGTATTTTTTGATTATACTCAAGTTATGTCCATAACTCCTCCCATCCCCATGCTGGGGGCTACTGCCAGCCTACTTCCATATGGGCTGTGGGGCTGTGATGTCACAGAGTTATCCCCACCCGCCGGACTATGATCTCATTGCTCTGCCCATGTAAGCCAACGGCCAGCACTTCGTCTCTCCCAGTGCGGTCATGACCAGCTTTGAGCAATGGTTGTCGACAGCTTTCTCCTTATCCCCAGCCTCCTGCTTCTGGTGGCTGGGGTGTCTCTGCTCACCACTGCCTGGCGCCGACAGGTAGGGAAACTTGAGGATGGGAGTCACTTGAGGCTAGGTGACTCAGGGCTTTGGGGTGGGGGGTTAGGGCTGCCCTGCAAGTCCTGTCACTGTGCCACGTTCATGTGCCCATAGGCTTCTGACCGGCGCTGGCAATGGTGGAGATGGTGGCAGCAAGTGGTAGCATCGAAGTCAGGTGAGTCCCCTGAGGGTCAGGCCTGGCACATTCCCAGGCAGGGCCAGCCCTCTGGGAGAAGCCAAGCTTCGTGCCAGCCTCTGTCATGTAGCAGCCAGGCCAGGTGGGCCTGGAAAATCCCCGGTGCCCCCTACCCTACTGTGGCTCAAGCCCGCTCCCTGTTTTACAGGTGCTGAGAGGCAGGCAGGCAGGCACAGGCCCCTGTGCAGGCCACATTGCTCCCAGCAGCAAGCATCACGATGGCAGGGCAGTCCCATCCTGCCCCATCTCATCCAGCCAGGAAAGACCCGGCCTTTGTTGCTGCGCAGTCTGTGCCCCTCTCTTCACATGGACTCTGCCACTGGTACCATGAGCTCTGTGGGGAAACCTGGCAGGCTTCTCAGACAGAACCAGCGCCCGCAGGTTCTGGTGGTACGTGGGACCCCCTGGGCTCTCAGTCAGCGTTCAAGGCTAGGCAGTGGAGTTAAAAACCTGCCACCTGAGACCTCCAACTGCGTGAAGCCGCCAGTGAAAGGGATGATCTTTCAGGAGGGCCTCGTTCAAACAGAGGAGAGAAAACACTGGTGGGACTACAAGACCAAGAGGCCATTTTGGCCTATGCGCCCCCCAGCACTTCCCAAAGGACACAAGAAAGCAGGAGCAGCAGCAAGACCATCCCGAGGACCAGCTTTGAGCCTGGAGAAAAAAGCAGATGGCAAAACTGAAACCTGCCAGCCCTTGAACTCTGACTTCAGTGACATGAGAAGCACAGAGAAATTGGACAGGCTCGCTATGGAAAGGCTCTACCAGCAGCTCCTGGTGTCCCTAAAATGGCCCAAGACTAAGAACAATTCCTACAAGTCAGGCAGTGGAACTGAAGAGCAACCTCCTGTAATCTCTTCCTGCACACAGCCACCAGTGAAAGGAACGATCATGCATGAGAACATCCTTCAAACGGAGGAGGGGAAATGCTGGTGGAAGAGCAAGGCCAAGAGTCCTTCTGAGTATTGTATAGCCTCCCCAGCACTTCCCAGAGTCCAGATGGAAGCTGGAGAAGCTGCAGAAGCAACACCAAGGCCAGTGTCAGGCCTGCAGTAAAGGAGACAGCAGAACTGAAACCTGCCAGCACCTAAACACTGCTGTCATTGTTATGTATTTATTGTTGACATACTGATAGAGAATTGAATCTCAGCCCTAAGATTCACATCATACTATTTCAGTTTGAGGTCTTTCAGATATTTAAAAAGATAATTTAATAAAAGTCATGCTAGTCTTCAGAGAATTGCTATTCTTATTTCTTGACTTTTAGCAATAACAGCAAGCTCTCTCTACGAAGAACAGCTTCAGAGCGGGTAAGACTGCACTGGGGAGGGGATCTGAAGCAAAAAGGGCTGACGAAATGCTCTTCTGGGGGCTTTTTGAAGCCAGCAAAAGTGCTTTGCCTGTGCCAGGGGGCTGGCAGCTTGTGGGTGGGCTGCCGAGGTCACGTGGGCGCAGGCGGCACTGCCCACCCTGGACCAGACTACCAGGCCATAAGTAGCCCCAGGGAGTACACAGGGTGAGCAAACAGTGTTGGTGTGTGTGCCTTGCTGGCTGCAGCCTGTAAGACAGGGCGTTGAGCCTCTGCCAATACACAAATGCCTGGCTATGAGACTGGTGCTACAGGCAGGGCATTGGGTTCTTTGATAGTGGCTGGTTTTGTAAGACACCAGACCTGACAGTAATGCATGGGAAAGGTTTATCTCACAGTGACAAAAGGGTTCTGGGACGGGAATTAGCAGGGCTCATTCTGAGAGCTTTAAACGAGATTTGAAGGGGGATGGGGTTGTAGCTGGACTTGCACTAGTGGGGCAGCGCTCTAGGATTGATCAAGGCCAGGTGGCCTCCCACCCCCCTAGGATGAAATCGGTGCAGAAAAAAGGAGACAGCAGAACTGAAACCTGCCAGCATTTGAACTCTGGCTTCAGTGTTAACAGAAGCACAGAGAAAGGGAAAGGATAGGGAAAGGGAACAAAGAGGGAAAGGAATAACAATAATAATAATAATAATAATAATAATAATAATAATAAACAAACAGTGGCAGTGGCAATGATCTGAGGAGGAATGTTAATTTACTAATTATAATAGCAGAAATACAAGTTAATTGTGATTGAACCTAATAAGCCAAATAAATGAGAGTGTTCAAAACTGTTGGCCTTACTCTAATGCTGAAGGCAAGACAGCTAGGGAACACACACCACAGAGATGAGCAGTAAAAGAAAAAGGGGCAGTCTCGTGACTTACAAGCAGTTTTATCTTTCCCTCTGAACATAAAATGGAAACAGAACAGTGAAAGTCTTCTGGGAGATGTAGTTCTTCTGAGAACCAGGTACCTGACAATATTGATAGTCCACGGAATTGGAGCATCAACTCTTTAACTCCCAGTGAAGTACATGATGATATGATGTGGAATACTGATAACAAAAATCATCCTGTGACAAGAATCTAGTCAAAGTTTTTGTGAATCACACTAGATTTAACAGAATGAATCTTCAGCAGCATACTGTATTTTAGGAAGACAAGTAAAAGCAACAGTGCATTTACACAATGACAGATATCAATAGCCAGTGATGATATCAATAGACAGTGATGATATCTGTCTGCCTAAGTGGAAGCCAGGAGATCATTTCTGTAAACAAAAGTTTTGGACAGGATTCAAAACCATACCCAAAATAAACTTGTTTACAAACCAAGCAGGAATGCTGCAATAAATTCTCTACATTCTTGTTAATGATATCTCATAGGTATCATTTGTGTGTTTGCCTGCATGCTTTTTCACCTCAAATTGCCAAAACTCAGAAAGATGGAGTAATGGGAAACCTGGCAAATTAGCCACAGTACAAAACACCTATCAATGTTACAGTCTACTATTTCTAAACAGAAAATTCAGTTCCTTATGTTCAGATGTACCAAGTACGAGTACTTAGAGGTACAATAGGATCTTTGCAGGACAGATCTGGGTGCAGTTATTGTACCACAGGAGCGTTATCCAATTGGTAACACATGGCTACAGTGGAAGGTTTAGGGATATTGGCTTTGCCTGAGTCAGCAAGCTTTTCTTGGCTTGTTAGAGAGAACGTTTGTCCTGTATTTTCCATTTCAACATTTCTATAGACTTATATTTCTGCTCCTTTGGACTTACTGACAAATGTAACTGGCCTCCATTCCCCCTGGTATTCAGAAGAGCAGGGGATATCTGCCAACAAAGTTCTCGATTAAAGGGAATTTGTATTTGCAAGAATCATAAAAAAAAAAAACAAAAATCCCCACAAAACCAAATAAACAAACAAAAAAAAAGAACCTATTAATGAACTGCTGGAACATCTGGAGTACCACTGGTTCAGGGTAATTCCCACTCCACATTACACGTTCCTTCCCATAGCCTGCATTTTTCACCTGAGTCCTTACTGAAGCTCCTTGACAACAAGGCCAGACAGGAAAATTTCTATGGCACGGCCATACAAATATCCACAGTGGCAAGAAAATGCGTCACATAAGATGACAGATTTGCTCAGTACAACCTAATCCAGTGTCTGGACAACCACTGTAAGGCATTGCATCCAAGCTAATAAACCCTGCCTCAGTCCTGGATAACATGTACTCATTTTATCATCTTGTGCCTCTGCTGCAAGTCTTTTACTGTCCTCTCCAGTAAGATATTCAAGACTGTAGACACTCAACTTATCCACTGCAGATTTTTTTAGCGCTACCTTAACTACTACTTTTTGCCTAAGAGAGGCTGCATTATCATCACATTCCTGAAATAAGGGCGCTGTGAAACCCTTTCATGCCATAGTCTATGTGAGGCTTTGAGGACCCATTGCACTAGAACAATAAAGAAACACTCAGTCCCTACCTATAAACTATGGACAGGTAGAGATCTTACTGTTAAAGTACTCATTCAAGATCACTTGCCCTGCAAGCAAAGGAGTACAGTCTCAGACATTTGAGGAAGTGACTCAAGCGTAAAGCTGCTTGGTAAAACCAAGAATCTGAGCAAGCTTTTTGAGGTTCAACCATGTCACTCAAGAACTTTGACTCCTGCTGAAGTCACTTGTTAATGCTCACTCAATTTTTCACATCCTGAGAGTCCTCAAGTGCATTCCCATAATTTCTATGAACTACTTATTTTTTGAGAACAAGCTCTTTATTTGAAAGAAACAAACAAACAAACAAAAACTTATGGCTATAAAACAAATGGCCATGATAAATTGCTAATATGAGGAAAAGCGCTTTCCTCAAGTAATAGAGAAATTGGTAATAAATCTGTAATATAAATGGTAACCCAACATGTTCTCTGTGAGTCTGTGAGGGAGGGAGACCAGTCTCCTGTCATGTCCAGCCTGCCATCCACTACTACCCCCAGGTCTTTTTTCGCAGCACTGCTCTCAATCCTTTCATCCCCTAGTTTGTATCAGTAATGGGGATTGCCTCGACCCAGGTACAAGACCTTGCACTTGGATTTGTTTAACCTCATGAGGTTCACCTGGGTCCACTGCTCAAGCTTGTCTAGGTCCCTCTGAATGGCTAATGATAGCCATTGTCAGCTTGGCTCTTTTTTAGTTGCTAAAAAATCCTTACTGCAGTCTTAGCTCACTGAAAGTTACACTCCCTTTGGCTGATGTGCATTAATGTTTACCAAGATCTTCAAGCATATTTCCACATGCCTATAAAACGCTCTTAAAGTTAAATGTTTTGAGCTGAGCTCTGTGCCAAGCTTTCCTCACAGCATCTCCTGTTCTTCTTTTTCATCTCTAGAAGATTTCAATCAAAACAATCTTACCATTTCAGAAAACAAAGCAAGTGAAAAAAATACATACTTGTCTTATGTTAAAGACACTTGAACCTTTCCTTTGAGATATTCAGATTCTCCACTTGATTTTGGGTTAAGAACCTAACTCACAACAAAAAGGGAAGCTTTCTTTCATGGAAATGTCTCCTGCTATTCCCATAAAGATCCACTTGATCCAGTTATATCTCTTCTGCAGTAAGGAATTGCACACACATTTCCTGAAAAGCAAATGTGTGGTCCATCTTGGGGCTGCAGGAGGAGAACGAAGGGTCATGACAATGTTGTTGAATTATCCATAGAGAACTGACCGGAATCTGCTTCTGTGATGCTGGATAATTCATACAGATTACAATATATCTATGCTGGAGAGCATGTTGCCTACCTTACAGAATTGCAGCATGCCATCAATGCCCAGAAGTCACATCATAGACGTGCCCTTCTTGTGCAGTGCTTGGTGAAATACACCTGCAAGTGTTTCAGGATAGGTACACATCTCAGTTCCTCAGTTGTAAAATAACTCTACCAATCTGACAAGGCCAGCTACAGATGAAGGCCCTCAGTTCTGTCTCTGGACAGACTTTCAGCATAAAGCTACAGAGGGGACAGTGCCGAGAGGCCCAAACACAGGACAGGGCTCAGTGCACAATCCACTCCACACAGGTGATGAGGAGCAGCTTCCCTAGGAAAACTCCTTGGGTGCCATTTCATGTAAAGGCTATGCACGTGCCAGCATATGCTGAACAGTGGCAGAAACAGATCTAGCTCTGGTACTTCCTCACCGGGATCAGAGATGAGCTATTAAAAACCCAAATGAAATTACCCAGGATTAGTCGCTTTTATATATGTATATATATATATATATATATATATATATATATATATATATTTTTTTTTAAAACAACCTAAACCTTCAAGGTTTATCTGAACAGGGATTTAGCAGGATTTCTGTTCAGCAGGAACAGGCGACCACGGGTCCCTCCTGCCAGCCCCCACTAGATGGCACTGCTCCTGTCCTGCAGCCACTAGCCTATAATCTGGCCCCAGCAGCCGGCCTTGCTCACTCATCACTGTCCAGCGCCCAAACGAGCTTCCCTCACTGTTGAGGCCGGGTGGATGCAGGCTGCGGGCTGGCTGTGCTTTAGAACGCCTCACCCTGCAAATGCAGTATTAATTGCTTTGCAGATTTGTTACAAGCTGCGGTCAGAGATAAACTCAGGAGGTGCATGGCACCCAGCAGCCTCACTCACTCTAAGTGACCCCCCCCAGCTTTCTGCAGAGCTGGTTTAGGAGCAGTTTTTTCCATTAGAATGTGAACCACAGGGCTGCTTGCTGCTGAGAAGGTATTCTAGCAGAATTTAACATTATGATTTTGATTTTTTATATGAATCTTATTGGTTTTAATTACTTAACCTAAAGTTGCCTGGGATGACAAAAATGGTCATGGACAGAAATTCAGCTGCAACACAGCCTACAACAGCAACTTAACAGTGCCAGAACTATTAAAGAGAAATTGAGGCTAAACATGATTCCTGTTTCTCTTCCCTTTTCCTCAGATGCTGAAGCAGCCAGCTGCATTTCTGGTCCAGAAGCAGTTGCACTTCCTCGTGGCAGGGACAAGGGACAGTGAGCACAAACTGGAACACAGTTCCATCTGAACATGAAAAAGAACTTATTTTGAGGGTAACAGAGAATTGGAACAGGCTGCCCAGAATGTTGTGGAGTCTCTTTCTCTGGAGGTGTTCAAAACCCTCTTGGATGCTTTCCTGTGTAACCTACTGTAAGGAACCTGCTTTAGCAGGGGGTTGGACTCTATGATCTCCAGAGGTCCCTTCCAAGCCCCACAATTCTGGGATTCTGTCACGCTGGTATTTGTCTCCAGCCACCCAATCTAGGTTTACAAAGGAGCAGCCAAAATGATAAGGGCCTCACTGTCTGAAATATCAGGATAGGCTTCCTTTTGGGAGGCACAGAGAGGTTGCACAATCACAGATCGTGATTCAGAGAAGCCATTGGGCCGAGTAGGGAAGTGTCTAAATTATCCAAAAGAGAATATTGCTGGGAAGGTTATAGGCTAAGTCACACCATTCACTTCGAGATAGTTGGAGGACAGGAAAGCCAGAGATGTCTCCCACTGAGATCCAATGCTGTGAAAGCTCTTTCAAGTCACTGAAGCACTTTACAGAGTATGGAAAGTCTACACAGTCCTGAGAGAAAGAAGTTTATGCATCACCACTCTTCTAGATGAGAGAGCTCAGCAGTGAGCACACTCACCAGGAATGTCTAGAAGTAGCATCTGCTCTATCCAGGTTTGGTTATCGATTTGAATTTTCTCAAGTGAGTCTTCTGAGTGTTAGTAATTTGTACAAATCTGTCACTGATTTGTCAGGACACAGCATTTCCAGAGGGAATGCTGCTTCTGTAGGCACTAATAGGACAGGAGCATTGTTTGCCTCTCCCCACTCAAGAGTGTACTACGAACATCCTGTAACTTTACAACCACTTCCAGCATGGTTGCACACAGGCAGAGCTGTTAATCAGTGTGTTGGCTGCAGTACCCTGAGCAATTTGTTTTCACAGAAAAGTAAGCACAGAAAGCAAGACATTTAGTTTATGCATTGATTTCATCAATAACACTATGATTTCTAAGGCTGGCCCTGATGGAAATCAGATCTCTCCTGAGGAGCAGCAGAGAAGTGAGTTGGCAGAGATGCTGCTGGACCCCCAGAGACCCAGGGGCTATGGAACTCCAAGGGGCAGTGGGTTCCTTAATGGGAGTGGAAGTGTCATGGTCTACTACTGGTCAAAATAAGTGAGAGCTCTTTTTGTGCCTTGGGCACTCTGGAGGTGGTGATTCATACATGTAATCAGGTGACCGGGAAACCTTAATGCTTCTTGTTCTATGTGGCCAGAGGGGAATTTTAAAATTATATACAACAGAAACAGTCGCAAATAAAATCAGTCTATTTCAAGATGAAAAGCATTACTTTTACTCTACTGTAAGATAGGATAAAATAGAGATAGACCATCCTCAACAACATTCCTGGTGGGTACTAATGTGGATACAACTAATAACAGCTGATGAAAACTTCTGAAAGGCAAGGCTATGGTATAAGCAACTAAAGGAAGGCATAGTAATGGAAAAATAAATCCAATAAGAACTAACACAATGAGACAGGAAAAAAAAATAGGTCTGTTTTAGCTGGCTCCAGCTTTATCATTCAGAATAATCTTTATAAGTACTAGATCAAAAGTATATGTATAATTCCTCTGAATATTGAATAATAAACATGCGCACAGCGTTCTAAGTGTAACAAGCATAGTAAGAGAAAAGTGAAAGAGAGAAAACGAAATATAGGAAAATAACAGTAATGGATCAATTGGTATTAACACCAAAACTTCCTTATATTAAAACTATGTTGCAGTTTAGTCATGGAAATACATTAAAGAATTTTCATGCCAGGTATCAAAGGGAGTAATCTCTGGCAAAAAGAATTAGAAAGAGGTATCTAAAAAGCAAAGCACTTTACCCTTTTAACTATCCGTGCTATTTCATTTTATTGTCTGCTGTATTGTCACAATAGTCACTGGATGGAAAGTTAATTAAGTGCAGTAACAATTTTCAATTCATTTTTCCCTAAAAATCACTGATGTATTTTCAGCATGCCTAGTATTTACATCACTTAGATGACATACAGTAGAGTCTATGTAGAAGACTGTCATTATAATCCAGTCTAGCTTAAATTATTTTAATTTGATAGAGACATTTTGTGTTACCACATATATTTCCTTATCTTGTTAACTGGAGAGGATAAGTGTGTGTGTGCATTTATTTCTTACCTGTCTTATAAACTCATTCATAAACAAAGGTACTTTCTTTCTTCCCTCTGTGAATCTAAGAAAAGCAAGTCCTTTTTTTTTTTTAGTCCTGTACACAACAGAAATAGGATACAAGAGGACAAAACAGGACAAAGTCTTACAGAGGACTGGTTACCTCATCTAATAGCCATGATCACAGTTACAAACTCAGTTCTCAATAACCCTGGTGTCATGAAAAGTCAGGAGAGATGGCTTAGCACCTATACAGTTTAGAAGAACTGCCTTATTTGCTCATGTACAGAAGATCTCAGTCAGATCTCACTACATGTAAGTATGGCTAGTTAGGATGAAGGTGGCTTGCACTGCTTTTCTGCAATTACACAGCACACAGAGAAGCCCAAATGCTAACAAGACAACTAAACAAGGCTACTTCTAATCCTTCAGGTTACAGTCACTCTTATACTGTGCTCAAATGAATCTGTAAACAAATACCTGCTACAGAAGTTACAGATTAGCCACTCACACAGTGTGCAGCAGCCACCTAGCAGCAATGCAGGCGCCCATCCTGACACAGTTAACACTTAGCTCACAAAGCAGCTCCCTGCTGTCCTACCCCTCAGGCTTGTGCCAAATAAGCCTGCAGAAGTTTATTCTCCAGTGAACTCAAAAACTTGTTTTGGCAGATCACGAAAGAGAGGTGGCTGCTCTGATGGATTTAATAGAAAGCCAGAGCAAGTAGGTTTTACATTCTCTGCATCAGTCATCAAGAAATGACCAGAAACTCACCTTTTAGCATGAAAAGCAGAAACACATGTCATTTGCCATCATCCTTTATAAATTGAAAACTCACTAAAGAAAGCTGTTGAAAGAATGGTCTATTAGAGTCAGTTGAGTTTTCTCTCAAACCACAGGACTCTGTCATTCACAGGCCACACTGATCAGCCATGATACTCCCACCAAAGCCTCTTCATAGAGCCTGTTATTTATATCCAGCCAACTCTCATTAATTTTAGCATTAAGTTAATCATTAACATATGGTACTTCCTTGTAAATTGTAAGTATTCAATATGACACATTTTTGCTATCTCAACATTTCTGATGCTGAAAGCCAGCTCTTCTTAAACAGAGTTGTTTAGTGTTCCTACATATTGACAGACAGCTTGACAGAGAAGCATATCACCCCAGTATCACAGAATTCCAGGACATTTCCAGCTATCTAGGTTTACTACATGACATTGCATAAAAGAGTAATATTACCACATTTCTCTTATTTCCCTATCAGATGCCTTGCGAGCTAGTAATTCATCATAGATACCAGTATGAATTAGTAATTAACATTACTGATAAGCAATATTTACTACCTCTAATGCCAAAATAGAGTAGAAAACCATCCTGAGCTAGGAGCTCCTGCTTTGGAGGTAAGGTGCTTTTACCTCCTGCCTGAAGGTAAGGTGTTGCTAATCTGGACCAGGAACCCATCTCCTCTTCAGGATCAAACTCTTATTGACAGTTTATCAACACATCTAAGCTCTGTTTGTGTGTTCTGCTTGCAAAGGAAAAAGTACAGTTTGAGGCTGTTGTCAAAAGCTGCAGGCTTGTGGCCCTGTCGTGAGGACTGGTGAAGGTCCAGAGAACTTCTGCTCCAGGTGTGTAAGTACTGGCCAACTGGCCTGCATTTGTTCATTTGTTTTTATAGACCATCGGGAGTAAATACTCACAAAGCAGTTTTGACATCTAGAATAGGAGGAAGAATTCTTTATTAGAACCATCATAAGAGAGATGATGGAGACTTTACTAACAATGATACAGCAAGCTGCATGGTGCAGTTGACAAGCTGCAGGAAGGCAATGCCATTCAAGAGGGGCCTTGACAGGTTGGAGAGATAGGCTGATACAAACCTCACGAAGTTCAACAAAGCCAATTGCAAAGTGTTGCACCTTGCTCAGGGCAATCCCAAGCACAGATACAGGCTGGGCAGAGAATAGATAGAGAGCAGCCCTGAGGAGGAGGTTTTTGTTGATGAGAAGCTCAACATATGAGACAGCTTATCTTTGTTAATGACCTAGGCTATGGGAGACAATATACCGCCAGCAAACTGTGGCTAATACCAAATCAAAGGTGGAAGTTAATATGAGTTATTGCTGAGTTGCAGTTCAGACAGTCAGATGGTTCTAATAAAGCTGAAGAGTTTGAGTCTTCTACTAAAAACTGAAGTGTGAACTTCAGTCATGCCTCCAAGATGAAAAAAAGAAGACATAAAACATGGTAGCAGATGCACCCTAACTAAAATAACTGAAAAGGTTCAAATTTCTTTTACCCAATGATAATGCTGTCATATTCTCTTTGATAATATTCATAACACCACTGTAATTAGCACTTATGTGTGACATCTCGACTCCAGTCATTTCAACGATTTTCAATTATAGTTATGAAACTTCCCAAATTAAACACAGCTACGTTACATTATCTTCTAACAAGCACATTGTTCCTAGCCACCCACTAAGGTGTGTACAGAAAGCTGCACTAGGACAAAGTGAACTCCACTAGAAGGCTTCTCGATTCACCACATGCTTGGAGCGTAAGTTACTTTTTACATGCCCGGCTAAAAAGAGTACAAAAGATTAAATTGCATTTAGTATAAAGCTGTTGGCTAGAAGTTATATTATTGCACAAAACTTGTGAGGAATTTGAGTTTACTCTTGGGTTTTACACTTCTGTGCAGCACAAATATTTAGCTGATAATTTAGAAGTGTCAGTAGAGTTTGCAATTATATATTGTCTGTGTATCATGCCCACAGATAAACCAACACGCTTCATAAAAAAGATTTATTTTCCTTTGAAATTATGATATAGCTAACACATTCCAACTTGTTGCAAAAGACTTTTTCTAATCCTCCTCCTCAGAGGAATGTTTCTAATGTATCTCGAAAGCTTTTGGAGAAAAAAAAATATAGTATAATCTTTTCTAAACAGTTTGTAAACAGGATTTTAGGGGCGGATTTTCACGACTGGCTTACTGCACTGAATGCACTTAACACATCTGAAATAAACAACTAAGTGAATCAGATACATGCTGCAATTCGTCAGCTATGGATTAAGACAGTAGTGTACAGAGACAGCAGTTGGTGTCCCTGATCAACCTTCACTTGCACTTGCTGTGGCACTGAGTAGACCTTTGCACAGTGAGACAGCACCGCTTGTGTGATGGAACAAAAGATTTCTGCCAATTCAGAGGGCCGAACCTTGCTATGCTTGGCTGAGAGCAGGAAGGAAGCCCAGGATCTGGAAGGGGCTGCATCAGTGCAGGAGTGTGCTCACTGGAAAGGAGAATGCTGGAAACAGCTCCCTCCCTCCACACCAGGAAAAATATAGCATAATGGAATAAATAGGCTAAGGGAGAAAGGATGGACAAAAACGTTTCAGAAATAGGAATGAGACAGAGACTCGCAAACCAAGCTCAAGAGGTGAACTGGAAAAAATCATTAACAGCATGCAACCGTAATTTCATTTGATTCTTTTAATAAAAATAAATAAATGAAACTTATCCCTACTTCCTATCAAAACTCCCACAAATCCATCTCAAAGGATAAAATACATTGAGAAAAAAGAGAGGAGGGAGGGAAGGGGAAGAAGGCACACCCAACAGAAGCAGTCAGTGACCCTCAGCTACCCCTGCATCCTCAGATGTCTTCCTGCGGGATGCTACTCAACAAGTGCCTCAACATCTGGCTTAATGTTAGCTCTTTTCTTCTGTTCCTCCAACTCAGGTTTGCTTTTTCTTTCTCCTTTTTGAAAGTGACAATAGCCACCAAAGTAGCATAGCAATCCAAGTATAAAATGACATTACATCAGGAGTGTCCAACCCAGCAGAAGATACATCCAGAATACTTGTGCAGCGCTGTCAAATTCTGTAATTTTCAATATCTCAAAAAGCTCAGAAAAATTATAAAATTATTTGCAAGATGTTTTTAATTAGTTTTTAAAATCTCTGCTGTGCACTTTGAGAACTCACTAAGAATTGCAACCATTTCCATCAAACCAGACATTAGCGCATTAGTTTCACAAAAACAAGGTCATACATCCCACTAATTTTATAGTTTTGTTGCCCTCTTTTTAAAAATGTTTTAATGAAAATATATAAAAAAATTAAAACGACTTTTGTTATTTATATACATTCAATGTATATAAGGCCCAATGTAATTCCTCCTCACTCACCACGAAGCAGGCAAGGCAGAAGGTTGGACAACCATGCTCTACATGCCAGGTCTTAGATGGCTTCTTCAAGAGTTTATATAATTTTAATAGCTACTGAGACTTGGGGGAAAAAAAAGCTGTCAGGCTAGATGCCCATTTAAGCTCTTCTTTTCTACCCCATTTGTTGATTCTGGATTTTCCAGAATAGTAGGTGAAAGGGAATGGAAGAATTACTTATTTTGGCCAGGCAAACCAAAGCAAACACTGTCACAGCACTCGTGGCACCAGTGTACCATTCTAGCTCTTTAGTAACTGTTAGAACTTGTTAGTAAATCTTTACTTTAAAGAATAAACAGTGGCTGCTGTATATGTTCCTAAAAAAAAAGTACAAGAACTAGGATTGTTTTCCACAAAGAGCATTCCCCCAAATAGCAACAAGAATTAAATTAATTCTAATATCCTGATAATATTTATTTTCACTTCAAAGTACAGGGGTATGTTTAGTTTGCTTTCTGTGTATCCAATTTTTGTCCGGAAGTTGCGTGAGAGCTTTGATGGACAAGGTTTGGAGTTTGAAGACACTATTAGCGCTCTCTCTGAACATCCACCTTTCTGCTTGTGGTTACTGCAGCTAAGCTGCAGGCATCCTGGGCAGCACAGAGAGATTTATTCTTAGAGACAGCATTGTGCTCTGGGAGCACTGGTGATTTTGCCGGAAAAAGTACCAGCACTGATCATAGCCATCTTCCTCTCAAACAGCAGTATTCTCCAGAACCTGTGCCCCAAGCACAGGTTAAGACAGGAAAGCACTGACAAATCAAATCAGTCGATGTTTTACAGCAGCCTTCTAAGGGGCAGGATTAATCATTTCCTCCTGTAGCTTGTTCTAAATATGTCTCAGATGTAGCAGCCTCCCACCATAGATATTTAGTTAGGTCAGTTTGGGGCTGATTGTCTCATAAGTAGCATTGAGAAAGGAAGGAAGGAGTACATGACCCTCAACAAGATGTGCACAAAACACGGGTGTTGAGCAATAGCTTCCTTGAGGTCAGCCCAACTGCCGTCTGCTTTCTGCCAGACAGCCTGACTCTGACCTGGATTAATCATCATGAGTATGCTTTTGGTCATATACAGCAAGTGTGATCGTGCTAGCAGCTGTCTTATGATTTATTTTATTTTATTATAAGTAAGTGGCATTAGACATTTCATGCTGATGCAGTACTTCCAAATTTATTTAAACCGTTTTTTTCCATATATATGCACAAAGCTTGTAAGGTGCCATTCAGTTCAGATATATGTTTATGCAGCAGATTTAACCCCATTGTGTAGATCCCTAATTTCTAAACCAAGCCATGAAAACTGCTTCTGTGCTGAACTTAATCTACAGTCCCTCCTCTCCAAAACGCTTACATGCATACATATGTGCACACGCATAATGTACAGAAACTGCATTTCCAAGAGCTGCTGCAGCAAAGCTAACTCAGCCAACATCATTTAAAATGATACTGACATCCTTACGTAATAAAAATTGGCTTAACATCAATAAATCTGAAGCTATACCAGGTGTTGTCAGATAATATTGACATTTCTTTCTTCCATACTGAAATTTCTGTAGTTTATTTCTGCCTATATACAAGGGTTAGCTTCTCTTTCATCTTCACATCACCCTGAATGGTACCTCGAGTATGTTCAGTTGTTTGTATTCCAACATATTTAGTGTACCCTTTCAGATAATGATTCAGCAAGGCAGTGTAACCTTCCAGATTTATTTGATCTGTATCTTTGAAGCAAATAGTTAAGCTGCCTGTCTCAGAAGGAAAATAAAGCACTTGAACTCTTGCCTTGGTCCTAATTTAGAATTATGTTTGCATGTTTGTTTTAGCATCTTCTGGGAACATTCTGTCTCCTCAAGAGCTATTCTATCAACATAGGAACACAATTTGACTGAAGTTTTTTTTCATAGGCTTTGTCAACATAATTTTCTCTTAAATATGCAAAATGCAAGGATATAAATTACGCTTGGCATCATAAATGCGTATGGCCAGAAATAGAAATTCTCAGCAGCTGTTTTGCTGCCATTATATGCAAGTACAACATTTGGCCACTAAATGGGATGACAGAGATTGAGGTTTTAAGACAAGCTGAAAGAACTCCACTTTGCACCTTCTTGATATTTTTCTCTAAGCCACCTAATACCTGTGAGACATAATAACTAAGTGCAAGCTCACATTTTTATGAACCTATGGCTTTTATATTTTTAAGTGTTAATCATGCCACCTCTTTAAATTACTGCTACAGGAAGGCAGAGGGGGCAGTTATTTGTGTTTTGACAGGCTGACCAATGGGCAGAGAGTCAACTCTAAGTTCTTCATTTGCATCATAGTCATACTGGAGTACTTTGTTGCATGCAAGGTTTTCCTTATTGATATTATGGACCCAGCAAGTGTCTGCCAGAACTGGCCCAGAGAAGCATTGTTCTGCACACCCTAACAAGTTTTTCATGCTGAAGTATCACATAAAACCTCACTGTAGGGCAACTCATTGTACAAACACGTGGGAGAAAATAAGTACTTACCAAAGGTTCAAACAAGAAGCTGCTTGTAACCAGCAAGCTGGGATAAAGTGCAAGGGTTAACAGAAGGATGGGAAAAGTTACAGAGTACATCTATTTTGGAACACAGTGGCATGCTCTTGGATGTCATCATCAGGGTAATCTCAGCAATAGTCTATCAATATCAGGTGCTTGCTTCACAGCTATGCCACCCTCAGAGACTGGTTCATAGCAGCCCAGCACACAGGTAGTGTATTTACACTACTGCACCAACACTAGCATAATTTTAATCACTTTTTTTCTCATTGCTGAGCCACAGATACTGCTCTTATCAATTTAATGTTAATTCTGAAGTAATTAATAAATAAATAAATAGAAAGAAGTTAAGCACCTCTATTGTACTGTAAGAACCAGCTCAAGCAAGCTCAACACACAATGTCTTCCATTCAGCAACTGAATAAAGAATACTCGTGTACGAGAGAATGGTAAACTGGGGTACAACAGGAAGTTGGAGAATATGCCAAGCAACACATCTCCTTTGTGACAAAGCACAGCTGGATGTCACCCAGTGATACTTTGGCTTATGGCAAGTTTCAAACACATCACAAAACTGATAGAGTATCACATACCAAGCACCAGGTGACAGCAGATAGCAGCAACGACGCTTATCCATGGGAGAAAAACAGCTAAAGTAGCAGCTGCTATTGAGAAGTTTTGCAACATACACAGCTCTTTCAAAGATATCAAGACAAAAATGTAGTAGAAACCTGTAAAGTAGAAGGATCGGGGCTTGACCACTCCCAGAATACAATGTATTTTATGACTGTATGAACAACAACAATAGTACAAAACAATTTTGTAAGTACATTTGTATTAAGAAGATTTTTAAAAACATAGATGCCCTTGACATAGGAGAAATTCTGTGGTCAGAACTTTGTTGACATACTGAAATTGCAAGTGATTTTGACCCAGCACATGTGTTTAAAGTTGATTTACTACAAAATAAGCTTGTCTTCCCTTACTAGATAAAATAACCCAGATGAAAGATCCACACTTGTTCATCTATTTACTCTCTTGTTGGAAATAAGCTAGTCACACTTCTCCTATCTTTGTAGGTCTGCAAGCTGTAACAGCTGACAGAACCAGCTGTTCTCCATTCCTCTCTTCTCATAGGTTTTTCCTGGCAGAGCACCTAATTAAGCTTTGCTTGGATGCAGTTTATGTGGTACTGAGTAAACAACTCCATGCATTTACTAAAGTGAACAAAAAATCCCCTTGTTTGGTTGGATCATGCTGCTCAAATCACAGCTTGGAGCCTTCACTGTATCCCATATAAAACTGCACAGAAATAAACACCCAAGGCTTGATGGATGATACAAAACACTAACAAGTGCATAAACTTAGCCAAGATAAAGGAATTTATTGGAAAGATGGATTTTCCGTGGCCACAAGCGTTCGCTAAAAAAAGGCTGGACAACCCCATCACCAAAAAAATTTTAAAATCTCTTGGGATTACCAGGACAGTACGACCAGTGTCTCTCTCATTAAGCCAGCAGCCCAGACGTCTGGGAAGAAAAGCAGAAAAGCTCCAAAGCAGACAATGGAAGATGTTTTTTACTGAAATCTACCTGTTTCTTGCTAATATAGTGAAAAAAGCTTTGTTTAGAAACAGTGGAACCAACTCATTTAGAGATCTGCCATTCTCCTCAGGAAGAAAAGAAGAAAGATTAAGTGGAGAAAAAACAAAACATTCTGGAAATGCAGTGGTGTATTTATCATAAAACCTGTGGTCTCTGTCCCATTCAAAGTCTGATATAACATAGGCTTTTCTGGAATTCAGTGAAACAACGTAAGGCAAAATAAAAAAGCAAGTAATGGTAACAATAGGAAAATAGCAACAGCTGAAAATGGTGCCTGAAAATTTTAATAAAGCTTAATACCAAGGAGAAAATGTGCAAGACAGGCATGACCAAGTTTAAGAGCTACAGCGCCAGTTGATGTTCAGTTTATATTTGAACTAACAAAAACCAATTTGAAGCCACTTACTCAAGGAACTGTACCTTTTAACCTACAAATACATTTCTCCTAATTTAAGCACAGATTTATAAAAAAGCTTCTAAATAAAGAAGCAACAAAGTGCAATAAAATGAATGTTGTATTTTAAACACAAGTGAACTAAAATGAAAAATAATTCTTCATGTCTGTTTGTGCATGAGAACATTTGTTCCTGCCAGTAAGTGTTTTCCTGGTTTCTTAACTGGACTGAAATTGTAAAGTTGGATAATATAATTTCTGTACTTTTGTTTCCAAACTATCCACATGCTTTTATCTTGGGCAATGAAATGAGGCTTTTGCTGTCACAGCCTTCCTACAAAAAGGCCTCAGTAGAATATAAAATCTCATTTCTGTCAAGCAACTCATTTTGTACCTAATTTGGCTCTGCTGAACAAATGAACACTCTTTCAGATCTTATGAGCTTCCTCAAAAGTTCAGATAAATCAAAGCATAGTTCAGATCAGTTATACCAAATGCAGTAGACTACACAAAATGCATTCAACTAAATCTGTTCAACCTCAAACCAGGACGACGGATCTTCCACAATAGATCTCTATCCCTGCCCCTACATCTTCTCTCACTCTCAACTTAACTGCTACCAGTTGTTCTTAAGCTTCCTATAACATTCCATGCTTGACCATCTCTCATTTCTCCTGCAGCTTCTTGCAGTGCTCTCAAAGCCATACATGACCCAATTTCTAAGCAAGTGTTAACAAATTTGAGAGCTAACATATTTCTACTCATGTGAAACATTCAGCCCTTCACCAAACTGGGTTTATTTCTGAGACTGGCTATACAGCCAGCAGAAATCTCATCCATATGATAGCTTGTAAAATCTGTTTTCTGGTCCATTGGTTTGAGAGTTCAGTGTTGTGACTGGATGTTTAGCAGCTGAGTCTAATTTTGGAGTTCTACCTCCCCACAATTTGGCTTTTTTTTTTCCTTGGGAAGTGAAGACAAATGATAAGTGCATGATCTCTGCCAGGTGTGTTTTCCTGTTGTCATATGATTTACAAGTTCCTGCACTGTGGAAGATAGGATTCAAATATCTTATTCTATCATAATTTCCAGTTACCTTTTCACTGATACACAGATGTATCATAGCAAAGACTTGGAATGTCTCTTCAAATCTCTCTAACCACAGAGCTCTTCTGTAGCAGGTCTTTCACTTCTTGAGAGCATACCAAGCCATCTTCCTTTTTCCTCCTTTTCAGATTAAGAGATCTATCTATAGCTAACAGTGTTAAACAAGTTGTGAATATTAAAATAAATGGTTTATGTTACAGATCAATTGCTACATACAGAGAGCATCAGAGGCTATGTTTAAAGAGCATGAAAGACATGCTGAGCAGTTTATGTTGCCTTCCCCCTTCCTGCTTGGGCCTTTTGTTCTTACTGCCTCCCTACTGCTGGCTCTGCAGTGAGCCACATCCTGATTGAGTTTTCAGAAAGGCTTATTTCCACCCAGATCATCAAAATAACCTGCCTCCATCAATCATATAGCAGCACGAGGGAGGCAGTTAAGTAGGAAATCTGTATTAATATAATTAAAAAATATTAATAAAATTGTTTCTAGAGCAGCATTCCACGTGCGTCTTAGTTACTGTCTTAGCTTTTGTGGCATATTCTCTGGAGACTAAATCAACAGGCAAGTGTTCTACCTTGGGTTACATCGCACTCCGTTGACTGCTGGGATGAGAGCAGGTTTGGGTAACAGGCAATGTGGACTGCAGATGTGCAGGTAGTTGGCAATTGTTTTTAAAGAAAGAAAGTTGTTACAAAAGAAAGAAGTTACCTGTGTTATTTCAAGGAGCAAATCTGAAAGAAAAGCTTTGTAAAATAACCAGATTAAAGATAAAATGAAGTCCGAGATTGTAAGCAGTGCCAGTTTTAAACAGTTGCTTGCTCAGGTGAAAACATGAAAAGCAGATATCTTTCTGTCTGGTCAGGGGAGGGAAGAAGTGCAGGTGGGGAATATACATCATTTTACATGTTTGTAATTAACTGAAAACCCCACAAATGTGTCTCAGCTTTAGATACTGGATGTTTGTCTCAGGCCTGTACCAGCCATATCACAGAAAATACCCACCTGAAATCACTGCAAGAAAAAGAAATAAAATAAAAAGACCATTTATAGTAAACTTCATTACCTCTCACTTGCATTAATCCTTTGAGAAAAAAAAGCTAGCACAACATAAAACAGATCCAGGACAGAATGATCCAAGTGGACAGATCCATGTTAGACTTACTTCTGTATTCCTATTATCCTAGATGTTGCCATGGTTCCTGACAAAGTTTATAATCAGCTCGTTTTTAACTTACATTCTTAAAAATAGTTCCCTCAGCACAGAGCTTCTGTTGATTGCACATGGGAAGGAAGGTAAGGCGAGATCTCTGATTTCAGTTGATTGCTCCCTAAACCTTTGGTTAGGCCCTTCATGGAGAAATCCAAAGCAATCAAAGTTTTGCCAAACTTGTTACTTTCCTACTCATGTTTCTCAACAACAAAAAAGATGTACAACATGTTATTTGTGAATTCACAAATTTGCATGTGCGGTGTTAAAGAGCAATTATTATAAATGCAGAATGCCCAAGAGATTTACTAGGACTTCGAGCAAGTCTGTCTACATCCACAAAAAATACCAAAAGAGAATGAAATTTCCAGGGGGAAAAGGCAAACTGCAGTTGACTCTGACAGGAGAGCTTTCAATATCCCTTTTCTGATCCTCCTTTCCAAGGTATTTTAAATATATATATATTTAGGAAGTATGGCCAATGCCAAAGAGTCCAAAATTGTTAACACCTGTCATAAGATTAAAACAATAACGTCAAGAAAAATATCCTTTTTGTTGCTACTGTAGCTCTTGTTAGTACTCATCTTTCAAAGTTTCCAGGTATTTGTTTCAGGCTGGGAGGATGCTACTGTACAGCATAGAAAAAACTGAAAGATGCTTTATCTTTTGTAAAAACAAATACATACATAAATACATTTCCACAGAACCATCCAAAGACCTTGTTATTAAGAAAATATCAGCTTCACAAGCCAGGCAGGAAAATGAAGAGCAGTGGCAGTGTGTAGCAAAAGGCAACCTTTTGGTACTTACATATTTTTTGTGGTCCTCTGAGTATCAGAGCAACTCCTCTGAAATTGTACAAGTCTTTGAGCTGGTTTAGTCTATGCTTAAAGATGAACAACACTTATTAGGGTGGCACTTTCTGTAGGGTCAGCCAGTTTCAGAGTGCTGAAGAGCAGCTCAAAACCCGGGCTGAGTGGCCTCATTAAAAGCATTCTGGGATCCCCCTGCACAAAAGGCTCTATGACCCTGTAGGGTGGTTACCCGAGTGTGTGCTAGGCGTTGCATCTAATCCTCACAGCTGAAGAGGTCTGTCTCCAGATCCAGGCAGGCTCATTGTTCTCAGTCTTCCTGAACAGACAAATCTCCCAGGGACATAGTAGGAGAGCTTGCCGGAATAACTAACAAAGGTGCCAAACATTACTATAGCAACTGGGGAAAAAGAGAAGAACAGTACCTATCCAAGCTATATTTTCTGTTTCTTTTATCATTCATACTCAATCTTTATGCAACTATACTGCAGTCCTTTGGCATTATAAGACTTTATATTTATTACAAATAAAGTAAAACAATATTACTCAACATAATTGCATTTCCTTCCCTGGAGATTCCCATTGCACATTCACTGACAGGCTAGCTCCGTTTCTGTGTCAACACAGAAAATTAAAGCTTTCTGGCCTAAAGTGAACTGAAGAAGAGTAGGAAGCAGCATGACAGAATGTATAATAAAAACATTCTTAGAATGAAAAATCATGTCACTTCTTCCTTTTTTGATGAAGTGTTTCTTTTTTTTTTATTATTATTTTTTTTTTTTACTGTAACTTTCACAGCATTGTAAGGGGTATAAGTGAGACAACTCTGAATTTTCTTGTTTTCCAGCTTTGACACCTATTTCCCTGGTAGATGTTTCAAGGAGCGTAGGATACAGACTACTGCTTCAAGTGGTTGAAATAGTTTTAAACTGGAATAGGGAAGATTTAGACTAGATATTAGGAAGAAATTCTTTACTGTGAGGGTGGTGAGAAACTGTAACAGGTTGCCCAGTGAGGTTCTGAATGCCCCCTCCCTGGAAGCATTCAAGGCCAGGCTGGATGGGGCTTTGAGCAACCCCCTTGTTAAGCAGTCAAAAGCAATAAAGACTTTGCTCTTCCTAATTGTTCATTCTTTAATAATAATAAATGGCAAGTTAGGATTAATATTTATTAAACATAGATACTTTTATAATTAGTATTAATTGGCTAAAGTACAAATCTGGAATATTCCTACTAGTTTCAAGATAATTTAAAAAATCTTGGCAGCTGTAAATGGGTCATAAAAACTGAGATACCTTGACTGTCTCAGAAAAACTTCTTAAATTTTCTCATTTAAATGCATTTGTGCAGTATATATTATGACAAAGATAAAGCATATAGCACCAAGAATAATGACTGTGCTATTGCCTAGAAGAAGCTAAGCCTGCTTTCAAAGTCAAACAGCTCCTGAATGATCTGCATTTCTGTGAGTAGGCTTACATTATAGAATCACAGAATTATAGAATCACCAAGTTGGAAAAGACCTCCAAGATTATTTAGTCTAACAGTGCACCTACCTCCAATATTTTCACACTAAACCATATCCCTAATTACCACATCTAAATGTTTCTTGAACACCTCCACAGATGGTGACTCTACCACCTTCCTGGGTAGCCTGTTCTAGCACCTGACCACTCTTTCAGAGAACAAATTTTTCCTAATATCCAACCTAAACCTTCCCTGGTGCAACATGAGGCCATTCCCTCTACTGCTATCCCTATGGGGGAGAAGAGGCCGACTCCCACCTCACCACAACCTCCTGTCAGGGAGTTGTAGAGAGTGACAGAGCCTCCTCTGACCCTCCTCTTCTCCAGACCAAACAATCCCAGTTCCCTCAACAGACCACTCACCAGCTTATAAAATGTGGAAAATATCGATTAAGTAAATACAGCGTAATGAGCAAGAGAGAAAATTTATAAGTAAACGTGAGAGTAATTGTCTGAAACAATAACAAAATGCTCCATGAGCAGAGAAATAGGAGAGATCTGGAAACATGAATTTATACCGTGGCTCCTCTCTCTGTCCTGCTTCTCAACCCAGCTCGTCCACAGGCACTTACAATACACCCACTGGGAGAGAGAAATTAGTGACTATGACTCATCTGGAGCTGGGTCTGTGCAGACAGGCCAACCTGTTATGTGTCTTATTAACCAGGAGGTTGCTATGAAAGAGAATTATAATGACTGAGTTGTGCCTACCTCAGAAGGGTCACAAATTTCTCCTTTATCCTGATATTTATTTCTGTTAGACTGGTAGGAACATAAATATCCTTGAGTACCCTGCCCTCTTCTCAAATCTGGTTAAATTTAGTCAGCATCAAAAATAACTGCGAGAAAGGAATTAGCAAAAGGATCAACGGGAAAAATTATGTAACAATCTTCATAGAATCATAGAATCACAGAATGGCCTGGGTTGAAAAGGACCACAGTGATCATCTAGTCTCAACCCCCCTGCTATGTGCAGGGTCACCAACCACTAGATCAGGCTGCCTAGAGCCACATCCAGCCTGGCCTTGAATGCCTCCAGGGATGGGGCATCCACAACCTCCTTGGGCAACCTGTTCCAGTGCGTCACCACCTTCTGTGTGAAAAACTTCCTCATAATATCTAACCTAAATCTCCCCTGTCTCAATTTAAAACCATTCCCCCTTGTCCTATCACTATCCACCCTCTTAAAGAGCTGTTCCACCTCCTGTTTATATGCTCCCTTCAAGTATTGGAAGGCTACAATGAGGTTTCCACAGAGCCTTCTCTTTTCTTGTTTTAGGAATGCAGGCCTAAACAAATTCAAGTTAAAACATTCATACTTATTTTTTATTATAAATGCACTAAACTTTCCCAAATTCATCAATGTGAAATGTTCACTAATTTCCAAAATGAACCAGTTTTTCACAGTTCAAAACACAGGCCCTGATTGTACAGTGAGTGCTGAGCCTGCTGCAAGCTCCACAGGCCTCAGCGGGGCTGAACCTTCCTGGACAGAGACGTGGGGTTGCCTGCCCACCTTGTTTCGGTGCCAATAGTCACTCAACAAATGTTGCCTTGGTAACTCAGCATCTCAGGAAATGCAAGTTGTGTATTCTTACCTCTGTGAACTATGGAGGACGTAGTTTATGTAGGTGGTAACTTCAGAAGATACCTCCACCATGGGAGATGACTAAAAATGCATTTAGCAATTACTGCAGTAAGTTTTCAGATGCCAGGCTCCAAACCACCTTTAGGTGTTTTTATTGTGAAATACATACTGTATATGTTTTTAATTAGTTTTGTGATATGTGCTTGATTAGTGTTTCTCCTATTCTGAGCATGTGGGGGCAATATGCAGGTAATAATTTTCTATACAGATACCTGTCAGTTTTCTAATCCAAGCATGCTAATGGGGGGTTTACAGAGGATGCAATTTATACCTACATTTTTTTCACTTTATCTCAGGCTTGTAAATTCACTGAACTGTGTATTTAGTGGCCACTTTTCTTCACGTGAAAGTAGCATAAGAAGGTGTTAGTGTTTTATAATAAAATCAAAAACAGATAAAATTAAAGTACAAGGAAAAAAAATATATATAAAAAGTTAGAAATAACGTATGTATTTAAAAATTAGAAATAATTTCAAAAGATTCTCATGTAAGCCCGGCTTTACAGTTGTGAAAAGGGTAGCAAATGTTAAATTGCTAAAAAATAACCCATCAGTAAGGCTTCTGAGTGCAGACTTCTACAGCAAATTGGCCTGCAAACCTAAAACATAACAACTCAGTCCCTGTTTCTCTGATTCTTTGTTTACTTATATATTTATTTGCATATTTTCTTACAGGTTCATCTTCCTCTTTCATATTTCCTGTCTGAGAAAGGACTCTCAGAGAAGTCCAGCACAAAAATAATGGGGAATGTTTTAAGGAGGACAAACAGGCTACAGACTTTCTGGGAAGTGGAAGATGAAGTCACTGGAAGATTGTAGGATGACTGGACTGGAGGACTCTTGTGCAAGTAGATGGCACCCCTAAAGAAAGGCCTTACTTCCTTTAGTTCTTGTACTGGGTTGAACGTTAAATGCATTGGCACTGCAGGATGATAACCAAAAAAATTGAAAAGCAAAATGAATCACAGAATCGTAGGGGTTGGAAGGGACCTCCAGAGATCCTCTCCCTAACTAAAAAAAAGATAGTTACAGCAATTTATTGTCAGGATTAATGCAGCATCAACCAGGCAGATGTGATCTGTTAAACAGCTCTGCTTTTGCCAAAAGAAATTAATTCAGCACAACTGGATTTTATGAAATCTTCATTGCATCTAAACATCTGTGTCTAAATATCTATAATTTTATGGCATTTTTCCATTCCCTTTTCTAGATGTTTTATTACTAGATGGTATTATAGGCTTTAACTGATTTATAAATATGCATTCCTCTACTCAGGACATAGATTTACTGCAAGGTTTTGCATAGATTGTCATGGCAATAATCCCAACCTCATCACTGGCATGAAGAATCCAGAATGCTACAGTTTTCATGGCACTGGACCTCCATCTAGTGAGAAGAAGAATAGTGCATCCTTCTGGGGCATAAAACTGCACAGTACTTGTTTCCATGTTAAAAAATGCTTTCATAAGTGTAAATTGTGTGTAAGGTAATTCATACCTTTCATAAGGTAATTGTGTTTGCCAGGAGATGTGGATATCTTTACGTAAAGTACATAGGACAGTGTCAATTTTTTTATTGTGAAAAACTTTATCTCAGTTCCAATTAAATGCTAGTGATGGTTCACAGATCTTATTAAAGGAAACACACCTTGAGACAGTTCTGCAGTGGTCAGACATAAGTAACAGCTGACACTGTATTGCAGCATCGTGCTCTGCTTTTTACCCAGCTCAACCTTAAAAGAGTGGGTCTATGGGCTCTCCTCTGAGGTGGGGAGGTGTTATTATCCCCATCACACCTCATGTGAAAGAAATACACGTATCAAGGTCTGGATTTTAATGATTTAGAGACTTCCAGTATCATAAAGATAGGCACTATGGAGATTTTCTGGTGTTAAATGCCTGACTCCTCCTAGGCACCAGGGCTGATGTCTGTCTTGTCCATTTTGTCAATTCAGAGCTATCCAGCTCTTCCACCCAGCAGGTCACAGAACGGCAGTGATAGCATCTGCTACACTGACATGCCAGCAATCCCAACAGGGCTTGCATCAAGGAAATCCTCAGAGCAGGTTTTTCAAGATGGAAAAAAACATCTTTGCAGTGGTCTGACTCAGTGTTTGAAAGTCGTGGAGTACCAGCATTATTTTTTAAGAGACATAGGTATCGCCTATAAATAATATGGCAGATATTATTTGCTTTAAAAGTAGTTAATAAAACCATATGACATTTTCAAAAAGGGTTTACAAGGGAATTTAAAGCATTTACATTGAAATAAATTCACTCCTACTTTTCAGAATAAAAATCTGTACTTCAGTGCAGATTCTGTTTTAATGGCATTAGGTGAATTTTTGATTGGACAAATAAGTTAGTAAACTCCAGAACACTGCATATGGCTTTGGTCACTTCATCCAGAAAGCAACTGGAAAAAGCGCAGGAAAGGAAGTCAGAGCTGATGGAAGACAGGAAATGGTTGCCTAAGGGCTTTGGAATAGATTCTTTGCCATATTTCCCTCTAATATTTCACTATGTTGAAGACTTTGATTAAAAGAGACACAACAGAGAGGACACAAATGAGTGTCCTTTAAAACAGAGTAGGTGAATCAGAAACAATAATTCATTGCAACCCATAACCCAGAATACAGATGATGCTCTATGAAACTATTAAGCAGACCTTCCAAAGGCAATGCTTGTTCACACTGAAATGCCTGTTCACACAGTGTCGTTCATTTGGGTTCATCTAATGCAACTGAAGACAGTGTTCCAGATGTAGCTCCAACATGGGTGGTTTTTAACTTGCTGGTACCGACAACTGGGAGCACAAAGCAGGAAGGATTGCCCTATGCATGTTCTTTGTTTTACACTTTTCATGAAAAATGCCGTTTTACCTTCTGGTGCTCAGGTTCTCAGCTTCACCACTGCGCCAGAGCCGGGATGCAGGCAGCAGGAAGCCAGTACATGCATGGGAGGAAAACTCTTCCAGAATGTGTGACCAAAAATGAGTGTGTATGGAAGCAATCACAACTTTAATTGTTGTTTCTGAAAGCTTATAGGATTGTATTTACTTCTTTGCAGTTTCAGAGATGTAATCCAAAGGTGAACTGAGATAGCTCTGTGAACTATGCTCCAGATTCTTCCACCCACAATAATTTAAAATACATCTCCCTGCAGATCATACACACACATTGTGTACTGCTATGACTAAAAATAATACAGTGAATGAAATTGCCGGAGTTGCATAATATTAATCAAAGCATTCTGCTTTATATCTCTCATTTTCCACATGGCATAGTTTATTTTCCTCTGGATTTGGCAATCCTGATGTTTTTCATTTTCAGATTAGTATCCAAGCCTCACCATGCCATTTCTCTGTAAAAACATGGGCCTTACCATTTTCCAATGTATCTTCCATCTCAAATGCCTTAAGACAAATCAGCTGTATAGTCTTGTATTTCTGAAGGAAAATGTATAACATGGTTACCAGGGATAGCAGAAGAATACCTGGAATAGATGTTTTCCTGTACTGTTACTAATTTCTGTTCTAGCCATCATGAAACAATTCAGCCTAAAAGCCATTATGCTCACACCATACCCTCCATCTTTTACGTTCCTTCCAGCATCTGTGATGGCTTTCTGAACATGACATTTGGCCTTTACAGTGATGGCAAAAAGGCAGCTGTGCTGCCCTTCATTCTCTACACCTAAGGGGTAGAAGTACTCTGTAGAGTGCATCATTCAAGGTAAAAATGGATGAAATTTGTGGTCAGTGTATCTTTATTCTTAAAGAGAGAGGTGCTCTATTAACCACTAGCAATCTCCTCAGCTTGGGGTGATGGAGGTTGTCCCCCATGGCGGTCAGCAGGCAAGAAGATTGCACAAGCTGGTTTCTGTGTGAGTACAAGAAAGCTCCATGGCTTCTGAGGTCAACACTATCAAACTTAGGCCTGGGACAGTGGAGGCAGGCAAAAGCCCAACAGAGTTTCAAAATGCCATTTGGGAATTGGACTGGCTCTGTCCTGTGTGTCTTTCAGCAGGGCTTTAGAGAGGGTTGCCACATCCCTTAGATACATATAGCTGGACTTCCTCCACTGCGCCCTCAGCAGAACTCCTCTTGGTTTTAACGTGGACTCATTTTATAACTTCTGAAAGTGCTTTCTTTTTCTGAAAGTGGTTTTTCAGAGGAAAGGTATTCATTCTGTCTTACCCTCTTCTTTCTGATGTAGAAATAAAGTCCAATTGCTGTTCCTTAGCTCCTAGTTAGTATCAGTTTCTGTTTTCATGACCAATATGGCAAGAAAATGCTGTAAAATCTTAGTTTTGAAGAAAAGCAAGCTGATATTCCTCTTCTTGACTCTCTAAGATACTCCCAGTTGTCCTGGAATTTAAGGACCTCTTGCAACCCCATTGCAGCTCAGGAGCAAAGCACACATCACAAACAGGACAGCTCCATCCAGGTGTGTTCAATTCATTCAGGTGTTATAATGGTAAATATTTATAAAACACGTAAGAGACAATATTTCAATAAGTAAAATAAAAGTGTATGATGTACATGTATATATCACTAAAATAGCTTCTTTAAATACTGAAGTAAGAGTGGTAAGGTACTGGAACAGGCTGCCCAGAGAGGTTGTGGATGCCCCATCCCTGGCGGTGTTCAAGGCCAGGTTGGATGGGGCCCTGGGCAGCCTGGTCTAGTATTAAATGGGGAGGTTGGTGGCCCTGCCTGGCAGGGGGCTTGGAGATTCATGATCCTTGAGGTCCTTTTCAACCCGGGCCATTCTGTGATTCTGAAGACATGGATTTGGACATAGGAATGCATAATCAATATCAGATGTGTCATTAAGAGGATGTTAAATGTTTCATATTCTCTGTTAACTTCCTGGATGCTGTGAAATCCACACAAGATTTCAGAAGCTTCCAATATTATTGTCAGATACAGGCTTGACAATCTCACTCAAAATAAAAACACTGAAGTGGTATACTTCTGTCAGGCAAAAAAAAGAAAAAAGGATTCTCTGTATCAGTGGGGTGTTGTAATTGTAATTTGCACCTACCCTACTTCCTACCCTAATTTGTTACTTTTGAAAGCTGCATAGAGGTAATAGATTGACATCAGCTTATTAACAGGCACAGCACAAAATAAATCCAAGGCTGGCAGCACTGGAAATCAGATAAAAATTCTGCAAGAACACAGAAATGTCATACTTCAAACTACAGCATTCTACTGTTTCTTGAAGCTCCTTGCAAATCATTGCTATCTTCTTTTATGTGCCATGGCCTGTTTGCAACTGCCTCTAGCAGCTCATAAAGATACTCAAGTATATTCAGTAGCTACGCTCAGTCTGAGTACTTTATTTAAAAAAATACATTTAAACCTTATCCTGAAGCTCAAAGGACTATGACCACAAAGAGCCACTTTTTGTGAAAATGGTACCTGAAATATGTTCTTCAGCACATACGTACAATTATATTCTGCCTTCCTTTAGGCATGTTTTCCTATTTAAATTTATCTCAGAGCTTCATAATCTTGTGAGGGAGTAGTGAGAACTGCCTGTAAATTCACACACATACATACTCCCCACACACTGATGACAGGTGTATATATATTCCTGTTCTCCGGTGATCACTCATTTCTACTACAGCTGTCATACTTCATTCCTTCTTGAATACGAGATAAATTATTGTTTCTTTCATCTGGTCTGCGTATATGTTTATTTATTTGCACTTATTTTATGTGAGTGTCTCATTCTATATTATTTGTTATTTTATACAAAATATTTAACTATTTTCCACCTACTTTCTTATCTAAGGAAGAAAATTGGCATTTTTTGTTAACTACGCTATTGTCTTGTTACAAGAACATAAAGTACTTCCTGTCATGTGCTTGAAATTCCTCACTAAATTTCCTTTGTCCACTTAAGAAAAGCTGTTCTCACACCACAGTCTCAGGTGTGTATTCCTCATAACTAGTTTTAGGTTGTGTTTGCACTAAGATTTATGCCATTCATTCTCTGGAGGCGTCTGCCTTTCTTCACCAATTAAATTGGCAGGCTGTGTGACTAAGCTTCTAATTTAGGCATCTCAGGTTGGTTTAGACACAGGCAGAGCTAGCAGTTCTCTGCAGCGCTGGCCACATCACCTGCATATCTGGCATTGGTAAGAAAAGCGGTTCCATCACTACCAAAAATCTTCATTTCTGTGGCAAAGTCTGAAAGTGACAGGTTATTTTGTCCTTGGACAGGAAACAGCAAAACTCAGTGTTGCCTGTCCTTCGTGAGGAGATCTTTGTCACTTTGAGGAGACATCTCAAATCAGCTGGCTGTCATATTGCAGCTTTCAGATCACCACCTCCACCCAAGAGTTTGGCCAATAAAACTTTGTATATGGGAAGTGTCTGTGTGTACAAAGAGCACCAAACAGCACAAGGTTCCCTTCAGACATTAGGAGTCAAGATGATGCGATTGCTAGCACAGCCAGGAGGCATTCTGTTTGCTCCATTTCTTTTATCTCAGATCTTAATAGAAGAGCCATGCATCATTTTTCTTGGTCTATTCCTTAGAACTATGAAATTAGTCATGGATTTCCATCCTGTCTTGCTTAGATGATTGTTATATATTGCAGAGCTTTAGAATTCAGATATGGATGGTGAATTCTTAATATTTTTCTGTTCCAAACATGAAAAGAAAAACATTTCCAACCCCTTGCTTCTAATCCATTGACTCCTTTCACAATATACTATTGTATATTCAAAAAACAGACAAGTTGTCACTTTCAGAAGAAAAGCCTGAAGTATTTATATATTTTTTTCAAACTGTTTTCTCCTCATACCACAAAATTAATATAGTTATCCAAAGCACTGATATTAGTATCCTGACTATGAGGAAAACACAGAAGTATAAGAAACTTTGGTTCATAAGTTGTATTTTGTGCAATTCAAATATTTACACTATACACACTGTTGCAATAGCTAAGCATTTTTCAGGGCAAATATTCCCCCTTTCTTTTTACAGCTTGTTTGGCAGAGTCTCTGGATTCCAAGAGGAAGGATCTGCTGGCCTGAGGATCTTCCATTGCAGATATTTGCAAAATTCATTTCCTTAGCTTTCTTCCCTTATTTATTTAGAGTTAAATCTATTTATCAAATTTCTATTCTCCTGTTTACTCATCTTCAAAAGATCTATATTGTAGTAACTGCCTTTTGTCGTCCAGAATTGTCCTGGTGAGTCATTGCCTTAACAGCTTGATCATCTGTTCAAAGCAATCCCATACATTGCAGAATCTGCATATTGGCTTCAAGTTCAGGCTATGGGAGGACAGCCAGAGGAAGGATCTTGTAGGTGCTGTGGCTCCTACACATATATTGAAAAGCCTTCAGAAAACAGTGAGGCTTAAAATTTTTCCATCAATCTGAATGTGGTGGTCCCCTAAGACATCCAGGACCTTGAGTATGAATTCTTTGGAAGCCAATATTTGTTTCTGTTCTGATATATGTGGTGGGTTTATGCTGAACTATCGCAGAGTAAGAAATGATCATTTAGCCTAAGTCAACATCTGTTAGACCAAACTGGTCTGCTTCAATTCATTATCAGAGGTCCACAGAAACGGGGGCCTCAGAAAAAGTAAATATGTGGATTTCTCTGACACAAAGAGCATTTGCAAACGGTAGCAAATACAATAAGGGAAAAATGCCTCACATGGCAATTCTGAATTAGTCACACACAACATTACATGGACAGCATGCTCACAGCCATGAGAGGCATTCTTCTCATTGCAGCCCCTTGTTGGCTCCTTTAAACACTGTTATTATTTCTGCAAATCCAAGCTCCAAAAACCTAGCGCAAACTGAAACCGCCAGACCCTTCCCCTTCACTAGCAAAGCTTAGCATTACCTTAACACTTGGATAATCTTTAGATTTGCACTATGTTAGGTTACAGATAGATATTTTAATATATTTTGAAAACTAAATCCTTAGGAGAAAGCCGATGGCTGTGAAAGCTAAAATACTCTGAAATAGTAAGGCTGGCTCCTGCTGGAACACAGAGATTCAGCACTGCAACTGTGAGAAAGCAAATCAAATAATCATTTTGGATTGCCAGCAGATCAGGACTCCCCAGTGACTGCCTTTTCAATTCCTCAATGGGACCAACAGATGGAAAAAAGCTGAAGAGAGCAGGTTTGCTTTCTCTGCCCGCTGAATAATTTCCTTCTTATGCCTTTTTATCTATCTGTAGCTTATAGCTCTGTTTACCCAAAAATGATTAGAGCTTTCTATCAAGCAGGAGCTCAGAGGAACAACAGAAGGTCATGTATTTTCTGGCTGATACAGCCACCTGTTTTCTTGCCACATACCCTATTTATTTACTACTGACTCACTCAACCTTTCTCCCTAAGCCCAGTGAAGCCAAATGGGAGCTAGATTTCCTCTTTCTGTTTTTACTGTAGCAGGTGAACAGCATGCTAAAAGCTGGCTGTCCTATTTCACAATCTTTCTGCAGGCCCTACCTTAACCTTCTTCACAAGCCATGTAATTCATCGCTCAGAGGGGAGAAGAATGTAAGAGAAATCCCAAGACAAAGCTTTGGTCCCGGCCTCTCCCATGCTGAACATTCTCTCCCTTGACACCCAGGTGAAGCCTACAGCTGAGGGAAAATTTATTCACAACATGAATCCACTGCTTAAGTAATTCTGAGAATGCAGTATTTGGGTGGCATGGATGCAAAGAAGCAAAACAGGGAACCAGGCCTTATGGATCAGCTTTACTTATCCTCCTGTTAGTTAGAAGAGGCTGATAGCTCCCTATCCATGACAGCTCGCACCACAACACAAGTCTGTTTGTTCTGCTTGTCTAAGGGCTTGCCAAACCTTGCCAAGCTGCATGTGGCACCAGCAAGATTGCAATCGTACCCCAGCGGCTGGCGTACAGTCGGCTCTGCTACACACTTCTCCCTGTGTGTTTACATCAGACCCCTGCAGCCAGGGATGGATGTCAGAATTTTCTAGCTCGGTCCATTCTTCTGTGTATTGCTTCTGTCTTCCTTCCTTTTGTGTATCTCTCAACTTACCCACATACCTTGATCCAGCACAGCATTCCTAATGGCACCATTTTCCCAAGGAGAAGGAAGAAGCGCTCAGTTTGACTAGATTTTAGGAAACAAGAGGCACTGTATTCTGCAGAAGGCAATCCTGGCTTAAAGGTACGATGAAGCATTGAAGCAGGGTGAGCAAAAATCATGGTTTTTACCTCCCGCCACCCATACACACCATGCAAGAGGCATGATGGAGCCAGGAGTTGGACTCTACAATCCGCATGGGTCCCTTCCAACATGGGGCATTCTGAGATTCTATGATTCTACGGTGAAAAGTCTTTCCAGACATTGGAAATAATTTTGAGTCAAGTGTACAGCCAGAGAGGCATGAGACAGGGAGCAAGGCAGGTTATTTGTGATTGCTGAAGATGCTTAACTATGGTAAATCTTCTAAGCCACTGGTTTATTCTCTGAAGCAACTTGGCTCTGCTACAGATTAATTTTCTCTGCCTAACTTTTTGGCAAAGTTGTTAGAGCCTGCTGAGACTTTCTGGACTGCCAAAATCCACACTAGCAAGCATCTCCAATGAACTGACATTTCTAGGTTGAGCTGATTCTGAGATAAGATTTTTACAGAAGATGTCACGCAGCATAAAAATAAATGGAAGACCTAGGTTTTTTAGAGTCCCTTGTCTGCAAATAGACATTGTCCAATTATATTACAGCTTTTCCAGAAAAGTGTACCTCTGGCTACAGCTCCATTCCACCTGCCAATTTTAGATGGAAAAGGCTTTAAAATAATAATCGTTTTTAAAAACAATCATTTGTTGATTGGACAGGGGTGAAGCAGCCAGAACTCGGCTTACAACATAAAGTGATTCACATTTTATCTTTCAACTTCCTGTACAGTGTCTGTAATTTCACCTGCCCTCATTTTGAAGAAAGGGGAGGAGCAGAAAGCAGTATGAAAGGCTGTGTTAGAGGTATGTTGGAGGAGGTAGGAGCACGTGACTGTCAGGAGAGAACAGGGGAAGCATGAATAACTATGTCTGTGGTCTTTTGCCACAGTCACAATTTCTTACTTTTCAGAACAACCAGATAAATGGAGACATATATTCAAAAGTTTTTCAAAATTACTTTCAAACTCTTATTGACTAAGCCTCAAGATGGTTCATCTCTCTTAGTGTACTTCTGTGAATAAACCATTTTTATTTTTGTTTCCAATCACAAAGGTGTCTTTCTACTGTTTTTAAAGTTTGTGGCGGGATACTGTCTTTAAATTATCAATCTTTTGTTACTACCTTTTGGTTTCTACATAGCTGTTTTACCCGAAAGAGTAATTGGGCAAGCACCATTTGCCTGCAGTGAACATTGCTAATAATACCTACATGGGAAGGATTAGGCTGGCTTTAGTCAGCGCCAGCAATTTCTTTCAGAAAATTTGTGTTACATATCCTGTCAGGTTATATTCACTATTTGAAAGCTTTTTAGGAAGCAGCACTCAAATTAGACTCATAAGTGTTATAAAGCATTATGAAATATTAGAGAGAAATCCAGAAAATAGGACTCCACTGAAAAGAGGGCAGGGAGAGCTCAGTTGGGCTGGCAGGAGGCAGCTACTGACTAGACCATGTGCAGCTCTGGATCAGCTGGGGTATGTTCTGGTTGGCATTTAGGCTTAACACTTCAAACAAAATGAGGGCTTCAGCACTCAAATGGCTCCAATGAACTACGCGTTTTCACATGGACTTGGTCCCAGCTCCATGCTATTTGAGGAGAGCTACAGAATAACACACATTTATTTTCTACTACTGTACCAGTTGCCTACAAGAAACCCATCAAGAAAACAATTTTTCTGCTCATAAAATGTCTGGACAGCATGAAGTCATGTCTGGGATATATCCAGGTAGAGCACACCAGGACAAAGCAACAAAATAGATGTAAATTGTAAAAAAAATCAATATCTCCTATTTCAAGGGCTACGATTCCATTTACCACTGTGAGGATGCACCTACTCTTTCAACAAAATTCCTACAAGAAGTCTCTGACAGAAAATCTACTTCTCTCAGTTACAAGATCCCTTTGAAACTCTTACTAGAGGGCCAGGTTTCAGTCACTGCAGCATCTATGGACATCTCCTTCTTCCCATCCAGACTTGAAATTCATAAAAGTTGCCCAGCAAGGAGATGGCATACAGAAGCTTGCTTCCACTTGCCATCTCACACAGACTTCTGCTGTGGCCCAAACTGTAGGTCCTCAAGGGAAATTTTTGTTACCACATGTGGAAGACAGGGAGCGAAAAAGTTCTGCCTAGGGTTATGTCTATCTGTGATAACAGCCTGTCTGGAGACAGGACAGGAGAGCTACCTAGCCCTTTCTGTGGATAAAGACATAAAGGTCACTGACAAAATACTGGCTCTACAGAGTGCCCTATGTATGCCAGCATGCTCATTCTGTGGCGTCTCCATGATCCAGGGCAGTTCTGAGTTCCCTGTCTTCCACATCCCGAGGCCTTGTTTGCATGGTGAGGCACCTATCTGGGAAAGTTATGGCAGACTGATCTGTAAATGGTACTTCTGGCCCCTGCTCAGCTACAGGAACTTTGTTCAATCATTACACTTTTGTTTACCCTGAGATGATCGATGCCAAACTCAAGATGATGATGTTGAGCTCCTGAAAGATTTAATGAAAGCTCCAAGGTGGGACAGAGCCATTTTGCCTTGTAGCATGAATATCAGCACCCTGAACAGTGTACCAAAGATGTATAGATTTTGCAACCTATGCTTGCAAGAGTAGGCAGACTTATATCGAGAGCTGTTAGAGAGGTGATGCAGACAAGCTGTGGGAGATGTGCGGGTAGAACAATGTACATTGGTGAGATATGAAAAGCAACTGAAACAGAAAGATGGAATTTTGTTCTGCCAAGTTCTGCACCATACTAAAGCAAGATGAACGAGCAAGTCGAAGGCAAGTTCTGACCAGAGCGAGAGCCAGGCAACCAGGCAGCCCTCTTCAAGGAAAAAACGGCTTTTTTAAGGTTTATATCTAATCCCACTGCTAGAATAGCAAGGCATTCAAGCTTTCCAGAAGATAAAGGAAACTGAAGAATTTAAGCTCTAGTGTAATGAAATGCACTTTCCACCCACTTAGATTTAAGACTGTGATTCAGTTCCGCATGCATGCAGTTTCTGGGAAGGAAGGGCATTGTGGTGAATCTAAATCAGATTTCTGAGCCAGTGATAGCAGATGGACCTCAAGAGAAAAAACACACAGTCAGATAGCTAAAATAAGCAGATATGTTTCACCGCCTCTATTTTGGTGATAGTGTCACCCTCTGTCATTGCCAGTTCTAAAAGACTAGTAACCTCTTTAAAAATGTGATACACGGAAGATAAAAATATCAAGAGCAGAGGCCAGCTAATTTTGCAGCTTCAAGGTTTCTGACCAGTTTGCATCATCCATATCATCTGTCTGACACTTTGACACATACCATACACAAAGACAGCACTGCCAATACAGGAAAGCAACCTTTGAAGGCTATCTCATCAACATAATTATAAAAGATTACATAAAAATAGATGGCATCCAGACTTAATGATGAACTCAATTTTAAGGAAAACTATAGCAGACTGAGAATTCATATATCTTGATCTCTGATTTCTTCTATTAAAAAGCAACTCTATAACAACGTAAGTAAGTGAGGCACTGGGAAATCTTTTATGCATAAAAATCGTAACAGAAGATAGTTCCATCCACTTTAAAAGTTGCTTAGTGTTTCTGTATCAGTGAAGAATTTGCTTTTCTTATTCCTGCATTGGGAAGTGCTGCACTCACAAGTTCTATTAAAAAACAACAACAATAAATAAATAAATAAATAAATAAATAAATAAATGACCACAACTGATTTCCAGGACCTTGCAGCCACTTTTTATTTGATTAGGATGCAAGTGACAGTCCAGTCTTCAATCAGAGTTTAATCTGAAAGAGATACATCACTCCTGCATAATGCCCAACTCTGCCTGTGCTTTCAATCTGAGGAAAAACTAATTCTTTCCAAATCTAGCTGAGGCAGTGGCATTAATAACAAGTAAATTTAGAATTGCATGTAAAGCAGAAAAGTTCAGTCATTAAGAGACAAATCAGAATAGCTTAGAAGTTAGGAAGAGGTATTCACTGATACAACATGTTCCATTTCAGAGACTTCCAGTTACAGAAATTGTCACAGTCAAATATGCAATTACCGTCTAATTTGATGCTTTAGATAAAATATGGCAAAAAACATCCATCTGTTCATTTTTAGCACCCACCCAGATACAATCTATAGGGTCAATTTCTGCTCAGAAGCACACCAAGGTAAACAAGTAATAACTACTTTGACAGTAATGTATTCACTCCAGGTTTAATATAGAATCAAATTTGTTTCCTGTGTAACAGTACTCAGAAAGATAAGAAAATCTCCCCAGAGCCCTACATAATACCTCTTCTGAAAAAACAGTGCCTATTATCTACAGTGGTGTTAAGTCACTGTTTGTCAGTGAAGTATAAACTCTATGTCCACTGTTTAACTGCTGGGCTAAATAACATAAGGTATCATTGAGAAGAGCATCATACGATGCTATCATCTACTGAATATGTAGAAGAAATAACTGGGGATTTTCCTTAATATCTGCTTCTCTAATTAGACAACATATGTGGCATATTACAAGCAGTTTTGAACATTATTTCTTCAAACACTCATTTTCATTTTATATGAAGAATGGCTGACTAGAGTTAAGGTTGCAGCATACACCAGTATCCTCATGGATAACTGACTGAATATTTTCTAAAATATATTTAAAGCATTGATAGATATTCTAAAAGCCGTTCTTCACTTCAAAATATTCCACCTTGTGTTTCAACTGGCTTCATAAGCACATGAAATCCCACATCAGAATGGCACTGCGTATCAGATTTTATGAAGAAAAAATGCTTAAGCAAACTTGTTTTCACCCGTCCTCTGAGGACATCTGAATCGTTGTCCTACATTCCTCTATAATCGCAGCTTGTGCTTTGATTCATTGAGCTGCCAACTAGTGTTCACAGTAGGATGAATTTGGCTGTATGTTAGAGGCCCCCTGGGACATTTTGAAAGAGCGGAGGCCTTTTCCTGCACAAAGCCTAAGGACTAAATTCTGCATGGCCACCTCCACTCTCTTCTCAAAATTCCATAAAGCCCCTTTATTTGCATCTCAAGCATGGCCTAGCAAAGTCCCAGTATGATATGGTTCAGTTCTGTCCTCAGCTTGAACAGATAATGCTAACTAAAGGCAACGAGTCCTATTACAACATATCTAACCATTTTATCCAGCCTTCCTTTCCTCAATCATGCTTTTCCACGATGATTCAAAAGATAAGCTGTAAAATGATGATGTACTGCTTAAGGAGAAGTGCTCAGAAAGCTCTGCACCTCTAACCCTCAAAGGGTTGCAAGCATGGCAACATAAGAGAGACCTCAGAGAATGGCTAAAGGATCTCTGGTCCCTTGCATTCACCAGGCAAGGTCTGTGATAACTGTGTTATTTAGGAGAAACACACTACAGTGTGGTGACAACTTGAGCTGATTCCGTTAACCACACCATGTTCTAAGAAAAACCCTAAGGAAACACCTCCTTCTGGAGTTTTCTAAATAAGATTAGTAGGATCTTATTAACAATTTCTGAGAACATTAGTGGCTGCTGAAGGTCCTCCTAATCTTGGACTGCAACATCTCTAATCGAAAAGATCCCTTTGGATTTAAACCAGTAATTCTAACCAGAGTTTTAATTCTGTTCTCCAACTTTCAGGATTTTTCAAAGGCAATGACATTTCTAAATGCTAAAAATGGATCTACTGCATTTGCAGAAAATGAGTGCATCTCAAATTTACTGCTGTATTTTCTACTTAGCATAGTAGAAGCAAAACATGAAATGAATTTCAAAAATGGATTGATGTTAGGTTTTGAACAATCACCTTTTATCTGAAAACTTCAAAAATCCACTTTGAAACTATTCAAACATATCCACTCCAATACATTTAAAAATTATCAAACTCTTTTAAGCTTCCATTTTAATGGGAAAACTATAATCAAGGGAAGTATATGCAATGACCAGTCTATTCAGTGAGGTTAAATGGACCTGGAATTGGCTAACGAGATGCTTTTATTCCTCATACTTAGAAGTAAAATGAAGGAAAGGTAAAATATTTCCTGTCTACTCTTAGGTTTCCAGTACCAGTTAGGTTGACCAGGATAATGAAATAGATGTTGAAGAAATTAGTCAGCCCCATTTTGGCCTGTAAGCAACAGAGAAAGCTGCAGCAGCTCCATGCCCCTGCAGAGGAGTAGGACACCAAAAAGCACCAGTGTTGGTGGCAGCTTATTAGAGATTGGGAAGGGCCCTTAGAAATTCCTCTTGCTAGCCCAGAGGCATGTTGGGAACACCATATGCTATCACATTTGACAAAATTTCTGCCTATTTAGCATAGCACCAGTAACCTGGATGGAGCACCGCAGTCCCATAACACATCACATTAACTACTATCATGTGCCACGGTGCATTACAAGCAATGTTGTACCTATATTTATGGCCCAGACAGTGCGTAACTGTAGATGTCACAGTCCCTTTTTACTGGACTGTGAGGACAGTTCTCTGTAGGAGGAACTGGAAGTCTGATTTCCTGAAAGTATTAAAAATATCCTTGGAGGGGATAGGTGAAAGCAAGAGATGCTGCTGGACACAGCTTGCAGCTAAAAAACAAGCCTTTAGAAAAGCTTTTCTCCATGCAATATTTTATATTACTAATTATTTAAAGGATCGCTCAGAATAATACTGTGTACAAGTATCATACCAGGGAGTTGTATATAACAGACTAATAGTATATAAATAGCAGTAATCATGCAAGTCCTAGATTCAGAACTTGATAACAGCAATATTAATAATCATCACATGACAATAAAAAAAAAGTCTTTTTTTTTTTTTTTTCCCTAATTTGAAAGTCAGTATCTCATGGCAATGATGCAAATATGCCATAAGTTATCAATAGGCAAAACTAATGAAGTAAGTTACTGGAAGAAAGCAAAATGCAATGAGTCATGAAGTTCTTCTGCAAGTTCTTTGATACGGATCACATTCAGAGAGTCTTAGAACTGTTACCTAAAAACTTAGAGTCATCTGTGAGCCTTAAGTAATGCCCTACAGGACAGGAGCAAAGAATTCATTCATTCTATTGCTCACACTCTTAACCAGAAGCAGGATAGAAGAAAGAGGAGACAACAAAAACTTCGCCAGCCAAAATTTGAACTAAATCAATCTCCATATACTTCTGAGCATATCTTATTGCACATATTCCGTATGCAATGGGCAATACCTAAATTCCCTGCCCACACAAGATTTGATTCAGAAAAATCATATAGTAAGTATCATGGAATAATCATGGTGTAATTTTGTGCTTCTCCCTTTTTAAAACAGCCATGGCCATGACAATAAACAAGTCATATCACACAAGCAGAGAAAAAAACGAGCTTCTTCTGACCACTCTTTAGAGAAGCAACTGGCCCACACCCCAAGCTTACCCTCCTCTACAGTCACTGGAAGCAAGCAGACATTTCTGGAGAATGATTCATTCTACCCAAATATGTTTCTTGGGTGGAAGGGATGATTCACCACCTAAAAACACCTAGAGAGCATATGGGAGTAGCTCAGATTGGATGCCTACCTTATTGGTGCTGAAAGTTCAGTAAAATTAATCTCTAACACAGTGACTACCTGATAGTTCTCAGAATCTAGAGAAAAAATGCAACATCAGATGCATGAATTTGGCTCACTCTAATAGTCCTACATTGCTTTTCAAAAACTGACAATAGTTACAACTTATTCTTGACAGAATTCAAAGCAAATGCCGTGAAAAGACATGTACCAAGTGGTTAAGAAGAGTAACAGGCACCATTTTTCTGTTCCTTTTGTTTCTCACATTAAAATTACAGAAAGGAGACACAAAGTGATTTTGTAGCATAGTTATTTTCAGGAAACCATAATGGGTCCCTCTATTACATTTGAAACACTAGCCTGTTAAAGCAATGTGCAATTCACTATAAGACATAAAAACCCACACAAAATCACACTGATCCATGACAATGACATCAAGAACATTAAGAAACATCCAGCTTGTTTCCTTCAAAACCTGCCAGCCTATATCTAGCAGAAAAAAAAAAGAAAGTAAGCTCAGTTCACTGCCTTGCTGAACTAATGTTTTGGCATGGTAGAACTGGATATGTACCTCCTGTAGGCTGCACAACTGTGGCTGTTTCTCAGTTCATAATCCATCCTGGAGATAGAATGCCTTGTTTTCTAAAGCATCTGAGAGTATAACCTATGGATACTGAAATAATTAGACATCATTCTCGAAGTAAAGCATCTTCTGTATCAACTTCATATGAGGATATTTCATAGCAATGTATGTATCTATATCTTCAGCTGGAAGAGGCTTCAGTCTACATAGCCAGGCACCTCTTTTAGACTTACAATTTCACAGGCCAGTGAACAATCAAAAGACTTTGTGTCTAAGCACTCAAAGACTGCTTTACCTTCCACTCCAAAATAACTCAAATATTGCAAACTAGGTCATCGGATGAGGTACCACCATATTTGGGATAAGATATGTATTTGTCAGCACTACAAATGATAAAGTGGTCCTTTGCATCTTCAGTAGGGAGGAAAGACAGTACAAAGGGCCATAATCATCCCATTAACATCATGATACATATTTAAAATGCAGTTAAAAGAAACACGTATCAGCAGAGCATTTCCTTTATGCTGTGGCTGTACCTATCTTTGAAAACCAACTCAGAATTATACTGCTCATCTTACAGAGTTATGTGTGGATAGTCTGTAAGCGTACATGGATAATGTGATAGAAATATACAGATATACCCATGATTAATCCATCCCAAAAGTACACTTCTGCCAAAAAAAGTATATATAATTCTGGATGCAGAAAGAATTTCAAATTCTTAATATGTGTATGGAAAAGCACATGAAAAAAAACCTAAGCATAGCTGTTCTTCAGTTGAATGCAAAGAATTTGTTTCTACCCCAGACTTCAAACTGAGAGCACTGGAAACAATCTACACAAATCTTACAAATTTAATACTGATTTTAAATAACATTTTAATTTAACTCTTTACATCTTTAGAGATATGGTCCGTAGTTGTCTGGTAGAGCCAAATACTGCAGGATTATATTGCAAAGTCACTTGTGAGCAACTGTATGGAAACAACTGGACTTATTTCTCATTTACAAACTCTATAATGACAGCAAAAATTGGTTCCTTGTAATGAAGATGGTCCAGCCACGGTTTTTCACGTAATGCCATACACATGAAAAACTGAGCTACTATGAAATGATCTGGAATGAATAAGTTAAAGACATAAGCAAGCTGAGTATGAATACTAATCATATTTGCAAGCCACCTTTCTTAAATGCATACCTTTTTGTTTTAAAAAAATATGACCTTAGAGACAAAGTAGTTTTTCAAATATTCTCGGTTTCCTTAGGGAAATTATACTACGTACACTTAATTATTTATTTTTACAAAAAAATACTGAATATCACTTGTTGAAATGTCTATTGAAATTCAATATTGAATACTGAAATGAATAAGCTACAAACAGACCAGTAAGTGGATTAGAAATTGTAATGCTTCCCACCATTACAAGGACTGGTGGGCAAAAATTTGTCCTATTCAGTAGGAATCAGTAGGAATTTCAAAATTCCTGCTTATGTCAGGAGTTAAATGAGCAAACGAAACAAAGCAAGGATGTATTTCTCAGGCCAAACGGTACAGCTCAGTACATGTTCATCCAATTAAGGTCTGCTTTTAAAATATGATCTGTATATCCAAATTGTTAAATGGCATGGACCCTTGCCATTGTTCTAGTGTCAGACAATGTTCTAGTGCCAGACTGTTCTAGTGTCTGAGCCGTGACCTGGAAAAGGCCTACAGAAAAAAGGGCCTGTGAAGAAAATAAATAAATAAATAAATAGCCTGTTAAATATTTAACAGCAAGGACTGTGCAACAGTGCTGACAATCACAGAATAGCTGAGGTGGGAAGGGACCAACTGGCCCAACTCTGCTTAAGTACGGCCACCTAGAGCTGCTTGCCTGGGATCACATCCAGGTGGCTTTTGAAGAAAAGTCCTGAAAGAAAGGGGCTTACAAGAAAGCTGGGAAATAACTCTATCAGGCAGTCTAGTGATGGGACAAGAATAGCCATTCTATGATTCTAGGATCTCCAAGGAGGTAGATGCTACAGCTTCTCTGGGCAATGTCTCCACTCTGCCACTTACACAATGAAGTGCTTCCTGACATTCAGAAAGAACTTCCTCTTCTAGTTTGTGCCCACTGCCTCTTGTCCTGGCACTTGGCACCACTGAAAAGAGCCTACTTCTGTCCTCTTTCCATCTTCCCTTCAAGTATTTTTACACAATAGATTCTCCCCTCTGAGCCTTCTCTTCTCCAGTCCCAACTCTCTCAGCCTTTCCTTACAGGAAAGGTGTTCCAGTTCCTTCATTCAGCCCTGCTATAACTACACCCTGGCCTATTTAACGGTGTAGACGCGATCCTGAAACCTGCAGTCCCCTCACCACATCCAGAACTTGCTTACCTAAGGTGTTCGAGGAGTGCAGTTTTAGGCCCTGACACAAGGCTCTGTGAGATTAAGGACATTGGGTCTTCCAGGTTTCTTGATGAAACCAAGATGAAAGACTTCATGCCTCTGGAACCCAAGTTTAACCTGCACTTTGAATGCTTGCCTTGATCTTTGCAGCAGAGTCCCTAAAAGCATTAAGAGCTGGAAATGTAAGATTTTAAGCTTTCTGACACCTCTTTTCACAACGAGACATCTCCACACTCCAGACTGATTCTCTGGAGGTTGCCTGAGGTCTCTGGAACAGAGACAGACAACAGCATTTTGTTGAAAAAATACCAGAAGCGAAGGCAGATTTTCCGAAGGAAGTGATTCTTTGCCTGCTGAGAGAATTTCTGAAAGCACCAACTTGTCTTCTGAATCAAAACATTCTCAAAATGCTGGCATTTCCCACAGTAACTGTAATGTAATTGACCTGTGGCAACATCGTAAAATCTTAATTGGTCCAAGGCTGAAAGTAATACTTTCCGTAACCAATTAACCTTACTTCATGCAACTTATTCCAAACCCCTGCTTAAAATCAACTTGCAACATAAACTGAACATGTAGTTTAAGAACAGAATCTAATTCTAAACAGCACATTAATTTTTAAAAGCCATCCTGTTACTCGATAGATATAATGTAAGCAGATACACAACAGACAGCTGTGAACTTTAAACAGAGCTGGAAAGTTTCTGTACAGCCCTGGATAGGAGAAATGGTGAGGAGGAGAGACAGGGAATCAGATTCCAAGGCATTTTTTTCACTAATGTGCGGATACAACCACTCATGAGCATGCCTGTAAATAGACCTCATCTGGCTCCTGGTGAACTTCAGCATCTCCAGAGACAGGGAAACATCTGACAAGGGATCTTGTTTATTTACTTTCTTTAACTAAGGTAGCAATTAGGCATCTGGGTTTTTTGTTTTGTTTTGTTTTGTTTTGAGACACAATTTCTTTGTGTCTCATTTCTCACTTTACAGAAATTTGGATAATAGTGCATCTTTCCTATACAGTGTTAGAAGACATATATTTGGGAAAAACAACAAACAGTGCTAAAAAGAAACTGTAACTGGAATGACCAGAGTTCAAAATGCTTAGGAGTGGCAGTGGCCATGAATTTCTATGCTAAAATCCATACATCTGGGAGTCCGACATTTGTGTTATTTAATATTTACCATTAAACTCAGATATTTAGAACACTACTGTTTTCCAGATTCTACATACTCCTACATACACCATGTAGGTTGTAATATAATAAGTATTTTGCTACTTAATTTACAAACACTATTGAACAAATACTCAAATTCACCTCATTTAAAAGTTATTCTAGAAAACTGAATTTCTTGAACTCTTATTTAAATGGAACAGAAAACAAACAAAAACTAAGGAACTTAACTAAAGCATTCAAAAGATTTTTGAAAGCAATTGTCTATTTCATTCTTCTTTGTCCTCTATCATTTGTGCCTTGTATTTAACAAAATCAGTGGATAAAGTAAGCAGTGAGAGTGAAATCTCTACCCTCAAAATCTGGATACCTTTTTTTTTTTTACATTCAGGAATCTGTAAATTTCTATTTCTATTCTTACACAAAGCTGCATAGAATAAATATCAAAAGACAGTATTATCTTTTGCGACATAAGAAAGCTTTTCTCTATTTCATTTCACTCTACCCTCACAATTAGAATAAGCACTCTTCCTTGAATACGACTAATATATCCTACATCTGATCACTTTTCTCGGAAGAATTGAGTATGATGAATTGTATTTTGGACCTTCCTCTTTTGAATGGTCACGCTGTCATGCATTTACATTTGAGGAGAGGTTGAATCTTGCTTTACATCTGCCGTAAATGGTGATACAGCTTATGATGTCTTTAGCTCCTGTGGAAGTTCTTCCACTGGTCAAACAGCAGCTTTCAAGGAAACTCCTGGAAATGTGGCTACTCTACCTGGGCTATTCTTTCAATATATTTGCATTGCGTTTTGCTTTACTTCTGTACATACTGTAGCTTCAGTCCCTCAAGAGACACTCAACAGAATCTGTTGCTTAGTAATAGTAACCTTCACGGAAATTAACTTGAACTTCAAAAGAACAAAACACCTTTCATTAGTCACAGGTTTTAAAATAATGAATTCCCATGAGAAAGTTGATTAGAAAAGCTAACCTTCCAGAATCAAGTACCACCAATGTCGACCTAAGATGAATTACAAAGGTTAGCAACTCTCTCGAAAGGGCCACTTCTTTGTATCCCTTAAATTATATTTAAGATTCTTCCTAGCAATTGCCAAGCTCACCTTGACAATGGCACTAATAAAGTGATGTTTTATGTAAGTGAAATCAGCTTCTGACACTGAATGAAGTCAGAAAGAATTACTGTGGTCATACAGCCTGGCCTCCAGTACAAGCTATGTGAATGAATTATTGTCCTAATACAAGCATCTCCTAAAAAATACCAAATATAAAATGCTTTTCAAATTTTTTCCTCCCCCTTAGAGACCCACTATAGTTTTAAAATAAATAAATACAACCTGTTATGTGGATCATGAAACCATTTCACATTAGGGAATCATTGAATAAAAACTGAAATGAACTATGCAGTTAGGATGGCCTTCAAGGTTTCTGACTTGTCCAAATCAGTAGGCTTCAGAGCGAGGCTCCCACATGAAGTCTCCCAGCTCCTTCACTTTCTTTTTTATTTATTATTTATAAATTTTGCATCAAACCCTCTATCTAATCTAACAAAAACGACAGAAGAGCAGCTCAGTCTGTGGAATTATGCTTTCTGTATTTATAATTTTAAATAAGAACATGAGAATTGCCAAAACTTGAAAAAAATATGCTGGAAGTCTGAATAACTTTAGAATTTACTTTATAAAGGCTCACCTAAATCCTGAAGACCAAGTAATTAAAGGTACAAAGGTAATGCATTCTAGGTAAACAAAGTTAAATCCCTATGTAGATGCTCTCACCAAGAAGTTGTCTAACTCCTTCAGAAAACTGGACCAAACTAAGGCCAATTTCCTCCTGCAGGAAAAAATCCAAACCACAGAAGAATTGCTGATGTCTCATGCCTCTGGTCTAGAAAGAAGCACTGCAGAAAGTTAGCCTTAAGTTCTAAAATGCACAATTTTCATTACAGTACAGTTATCACCAGAAATAGAATACATTAGAATATATAGAACATATTGTATATATCAATTAAAAAGATTAAAAGGTAGATTCAGACTCTTGAAATCTAAATTCAAGATTTAAAGCTGTATTCATCTGCATTTCACCCTAAAGTTCATGGGTGCCTAACCTTCCCACATTTACATTCCTTAAATGCTTTTGGGCAAGACTAATCTGACCAACTGTGAACATACACCTTTAAGTGAACAGGTTTCCTTCAGAATCAATGGAGAGACTCCAGCTTTTCCAGGCTCAGTTTCTCTTACCCTAAGGTAAACTTCCAAAGTAGCTTCTTAAAAGCACCTACTCATCTTCACTAACTGCAAAAGAGCCTCAAGTGATTACTGGAGTCTCTGCTACAGATAGATAAAGTAACACAGATCAACCCCATCATGTTCATCTGCCTCTGCACATGGGCAGCAGTAGCAAACAGTGCAGTGTCTGTCCCTAGAGCACTAGGATTGACAAAGTGGACTTTATATTAACTATATCACATGAGAAACTCCATCCACAGGCATTTTTCAGAGCTCATTCTACACCTGAGACAGCAAAAATAAATAAATAAATTAAAAAGTCAGTGGATTCTGACTTAAGTGTCCTTAACGTGGAACAAGAACAGAAAGGGCATTCTCACTCCTTCTTATAAAAGCTGTTCCACTGCAAATAGGAAGACTATTTGCACTGAGAAAGGCAGGGAGGCACCGTCACTATCTCCCAAGCCCTCTAGTACATACTGCAGTTTACAGGCTGCAGGAAGGGAGGGACATCTAAGTCCAAGGAAACAAATTCTAAATGACTGCTCTCACCACTAAACTATCAGACAAGAGAGGACAGAAGACAGGCCACTTTCTTCCTTTGACAAAAATGACTTTTTCAGAGACAGCATCGACACGACAAAGAACAGCAGGACTTATATTGTTCCAGTACTGAGATCCTCCTGTAAGCTACAGTGGCTCTCCTGCCATTCCAGCTATTTATGCACTACTCTCAGACAGCAATATTTCCCCTTTGTCTTTGACACAGGGCCTAGGTCCCTTATATCTAAAGAAGACATTGATGTGTATTACAGCAGTGATTACAGCCCCTTTGGAGATAAGATTAATTCACTCCAGGAGAAATTATTGCCATTTATTTTACTAGAACTTTTCTCTCAACAGAAGGGAGAGTGCTAGTGGAATTCCTACTCATGAACAGGCTTAACTTTATCTCAGGTCAAACACAGAGGTTTGAATTGCAGTCATCTATTTAAGGCAGAGTACCAATTAAACAAGGAGTGTGTCTCACCATTACTATGTTCTGCTCCCACACGCCAGCAAAGCTGGTTATCTACACAGGATAATAGAACAGGAACAAGTTCTACTTTGATATTTAGGAATGCCATGCCACTTACCTGCAGCATTGTTAGTGGTTTTATATCAAGCTGCACACACTGCTGCACAATAAAGCAAAATAACACATTCTGTGCTTAAAGTATCCCTAACTGCCCTCTTAAAAACAAAAATCAGTCCTGTAAGGGACACCTGAGAATTATCACCTATTAAAGTCACATTTTCCTCCATCACGCAGTGCAGTCACTGACTTAAGGCTTTTATCTCCTATCAGAGCAGAGCTCTGATTGTCTTCATTGATCACATTTTTTTCAAGAGCAAGCAGCAGGAACTTTAGTTCTGTTAAATACTCACCAGTAGATTCTGTACCTGATGTACTCAAAAAGACAGAGGGACGAATTGAGTGATGAGCTGGCCGTAGACTGTTGTAGCTCTGTTGCAATATATGTGCTCCTGTAACAGCTCCTCCCTGACAGCACTAATCTTATAAACAAAGTTGGTAAAATGTTCTAAGCCTATGACGGATGCTTCAAACCATACTCAAGGTGGGGTTACTGCAGAAGTAGGGGGAAGGAGTGTTAAAATTGGGCATTTGGCCAGCTGAGCAAGGCCATTCCCTAGCACGTGAGTGTCCAATCACTTGGCTTGCCTGGGCCTCATTGGATGAATAGCAATTCTCTTGGGCCACATACACATAAGCTGCTCCAAAACTAATGCCTCCTATTTATTTCCATGGAAACTAAAACAGATAAAAAGAACACAATAACACTATTTAATACAGCAAATTCTTAGCTACAAAACACCATTTTTCAACATTGCCACCACAATTAGCTATGCTTTTTTGTCAGCAATGACAAAGAGCCTGCATGCCATGCTCACAAAAATCTGTACCAGTGGAGGTGCCCCACTGTACAACTGTTGAAATGCACCATCTACCACCTCACTGTGCTCACATCCACTGTTTGGTCTCCATAAACATTCGGCAAGCAACAATGAATGCCAAAAGGCACACTGCCGGGAAGGTTCAACCTCGACGAACATCCGCCTCTGATGTTGTGGACCAACATAATAAAATAGTGGGCATTACTTTTGGGGCAGCTTTTGTAAAGTATACAATATCGTTAATATATAAGTAACAAAACATTTTAATTTGTAATGTTTTTCTTAAAACATAAAGAAAAATAGAGAGGAACAAAACCAAAAAACCAGTGGGATACATGACCTTGTTTTTGTGAAACTAACGCATCAGGCTGGTTTGACTGCAGTAGTTGCAATTCTTACTGAGCTCTCAAGGTGTTCACCAGAGATTTTTGATGAAATTTTACTCATCCTGTGCTTCATCCTTGACAACTGTTCACAAATGTACGTACTGTCACAAAGTGATGACATCAATAAGGTTTGACTGTGAAGCGAAGGACATTTCTCTCTGGTAAGAGAGGTCTTATGAAAGTTTGGTAAACAGACATGATCAGATTTTTGAGTTGAATACCTGATTGCAACTGTATACATTCCATTTGAAAATCTGCAGGTAATGTATTTATATCAACTGGAAACAGTGTCTGAAATTCCTTGACCAAAACAGAAAGCATGGCTGTGTATTCTTCACCACTGAGAGCGCTGTGTTTAGCCAACGTATCAAAGCGCATATAATTATCTGCCATCATTTGAGTCAAGCACTGCCTTCCCCATGCCCTGGTTTCATTCGACACAGTGTTAATAGAGCAATGACTGTTTGATAGTTGCTGAGCAACGGGTGCCCAGGGCCACTCCACTGGGATGAGCTGACACCATGATGGTGTGGGGCAGTGGGAGACCGCATTGCCAGACATGCCGGGCTGCAGGTTGGACATGCTTCCCTTAGCATACGGAATGTCCACCTCCCCAGCAGCGGTTCTTTAGGGATATGCCTTGACACTATCATTAAGAGAAATCAGTCTTGCAGAATTTCTGCTAAACTGTTTGTGAGCAGAAAATTTTCCCCAAAACAGACAAGGTGCTGAACTTTTTCATTCTACTAAAAATGAGGAATAATCCATCACCTACAAACATGCAGCTCTTGAATCATAAATGCCATTGTCTTGTATTGAAATGAATCATGCCATGCAGTACCACTGTTTGTTTCATTTATTGCAAAATAAGATAATTTTTATTACTTCATCCAAGCTATATGGTAGCACACCCAGTTCAGGCAGTATCTTTTGGAAGGTTATTTTCTTCTAACACTTTCAGCTTCTCTTTTGCTCTACAGTACTTCAATTATTTTGGATATATTGACATCTCCGCTCTCTTATAAGAGAACATTTTTTTATACACACACACAAAAAAAACCATTTTGTTTTAAACTAAAATTCAGAAAAGCAAGCTTATACTGTGATTTAATTTACAAACAAAATAAGGTGTTTGAAACTAGGAAGCTGGACATTAAACTGAAGGCAACTTTTGCTTAGTCTGAATGCACAAATTAATAGCAATTGTATAGACTTTTGCCACATTTTTTTGAGATGTTCATATTTGTTTTTTTTCCTTTTTTTTTCCCCTCAGATTGTTCATGGGTGTAGTATGTACAGAAAAGACAACACCATTCCATTTAACAGGTTCTTTACAAACAGTAATTCAAGGTTTCTTTGTATCAGAAAATGACTACTCGAAAAAAGATCAAACCAGTTCATAATGGCAAAGTAGTGGCTCCTAGAAAACTGGACCTAAGAAATTCTTCACCATTCAACCGCAACAAACGTGTGCTCTTAAATGTTTATTTTTCACTTAAAAATAATTCAAAATCTCTTTCAAGGAGGGTACTGAGAATGGTTTGAGAATTAAAAGTCTCAATTGGTTACAGAAATACCACTGAAATCTTGCAGATGTCTATGCATATGCCCAAATTTAAAAGATAAAAGCATATGGCATACAAATTAAGTAAATAACAGAAAGCAGTAAGAGGCAAAACAATTTTCTTCTCTATATACATATTCTTACATGAGTAACAAATGTCAAAAATACACAACTGATTACAAAAGAATCATTTTAGCAACAGATTTCAACAAATGAGTCTCGTGTAAGCAGCACGCTTTGGCAGAGTTAATTAAAATGAAACATAACTGAAAATACATTCATATCAATCCTCCATACCAAATATTTCTGAAAATGTAACATAAGAATAGAGTTCAGTAACAAGTATCAATTTTGGAGAAGGCTGTAATTTCCCAGTAGAATCAAGAAGTTTCAATTTCAGTTTTTAAAATCCCTTCCTGATCAAGTCCACCAAAATTTCTCAACAGACCTGATTATGCAAGCACGTATGTGTTTTAACATTACAGACACCAGCAAAATCAGACTTATCTTGGCGAGATCACAGACAATAAGACTGAGCAGTTTAAGTGGTGTTTAACTCGGTCCTAGGACTTTAGCTGTAATTATCAAGGCACTGCTCTAAAGACCATTAGACACAATAGGCCAAATGATTCTGTAAACATAATTACCCTGGGGATACTTCTCTACCACGCTGTTTCTTTTCTTGAACACCCTTCTGTTTACTGGATGCTCTGATCATCTCTAAAGTCTAGTAAGTGTGGATACTGCATCACCACTTCAGTCATATTTGAATTTGGGCTACACTATCAGAGTTTCGTTTCTTCAAGTATCAGCAGACCCAGCTCTGAGCAGAAACCCTGGTACAGTAGGAAGAAACAAACAGTAGGTCATTCAAACAAATTAACATCCTTTGATGTTTGAAATTTCTAATTCACAGCAAGTACTTATCAGAGATTATGAAATCTCACCACAATATTTTCCTCTTTTCCTTCAAGAAAGTCCTTTCATTAACTTTCCTGTACTACTCAATCCTGTTTCATTCTTGAACTACTATATTTTACAACATTCATTCAAACCTCACATTATAAGCTCTGGAAGACAGCAAAAAATACTCGTCCCTGCCATCTTAGACAGTGTATACTGTATTACACTAGCTCTAAGCACAATTTTGCTGCTTACAGAGATAACAGGGATGGCAGCTCTGAAACAGAAAATCCATACAACCCAGGTCATAAACTTTTGCTATCAATGCAAATGTAATTGAGAAATAAAAGCTATAATGCAGACATAATAAAACATTCTTTTACAATTTTACAGTGGAAATCCTTTACTATCATTTTTATCAGAAAAATCTGTATCATTAGTTAGTTGACAAAAAATACAAAGCAGACATCAATAACATCACCACCGCCTGGATTTGTTTACAATCCACAACCTCCACTTGCAGTGCATTAATAGGATTTTTTTTTTTTTAATGAAAAAAACCCAGAATTCAGAATGATTCCTTTTATTCTCCTAAAATGTAGAAACTGCCACCAGTTTTGCCAATAGCTGTCAATGAGGGGAATGGAGATCATTGTTAAATTAGTTCTTGACTGAAGAAAAATAAAACCTGTGCCATAAATGTTTAGCTGGCCCCTGGAAGCAAGCAGTCCCTGGATATCCACACCATACAGGGCATTTTGTTCATACAATTAGTTCAATACTTATGCAACAACAGATACAATTGCTATTTGCTCCTCAGGTGCAAGAACACAAAAGTTCTTCAAGCATCCACTCCTATGCTCAGAGCACCTGGCAAATCTCTCTTCAAAGCCCAAATCTAAGTCTTGATTTTACTTGCCTTTCATTAAATATTTATTTAGTTGATTAAAAAAAAAAAAAAGTGTGAGCCTAGACTGCTATCATCAAGGAAAACATTTGTCTTCCTACTTTCCAGGAAGGTACCGAGGCAGCCTGACACTAATCAGAATCACGGTTTGGCATTTCAGGGAGAGAAGCCGATGCCTAATGCATGAGAAAAATACAGTAAACTCTTGAGGCAGCAGGCACCACAGAGGGAAAGGGGAAAAGAAGAAACCAACGTAAAGTATCCTCAATGGGAAAATGGGAATTTAACTCTAGCCCTAGCAAAATTTGCTGGCCAACAGTTATTCATTATTGTTAGGTTTCAGTTCAACACTTAAACTGGAAAACAAGAATGAGGATTTTCTTCCCTTCTATATAGACTAGGTCCTAGCCTCAGGTATGGTTTCTGCTATCCCTAACTCTATCTGCATAACCTGACAGCATGACTTCAGCCGCACGGAGCATACCTAGCCCTATATAAGTTTCACGCAGAAACAGTGTTATATCAACACAGTGTGAACTGTAAGCACAAAGTCAATTCCTGATAGCTTTTCAGGTGTATCATTAGGTTTGGATAGCTTCTAACAACCTAAAGTAACTACAGCTACCCCTTTCCCCCCAGACAATTTTCAAATGAACTCCTTTTTTTCAAAATCTTGTGTTAGCCTAAACCTCGGGATATGACATTTCCACTCCTTTCTCTCCCTTTCTCTCCTGTTTTCTCCTTCCAGCTCCCCCAAGACCTGCACAGTTGTTACTTTTGAACACTGTTAGAAAAAAAAAGCAGATCTATGACTATAATTGTAGCTACAACATAAATTGCCCTCCTAGAGCTTACATCGGATTTTCACTGAAATTCACCAATATAACAAATGATAACAATAATGCCCCTTCAACACAGAACAAAATATTCCAATGAAAAAAGCCTATAGCATTTTTTTTAAAGTGCACAAAAATATTAATGGAAATATAAAAAAAAAACCTGTCATAACATCACAATCAAAATTTCTGAAATATTGTTAAAATTAAATAGAAGTTATCGAATGAGACTTTTTGGCTCTGATATATTGGCAGACAGCAGCAACATTTTTTCAGAAAAATTACACCAACTAAATATACTGTATCTTAGCAGCATAAAAAATCCCTACAATTAGATGCAACTGCAGGCCTAGTAAGCATAAGCCTGACAAAATGTTACAAATGCAATTTTTGTTTAAAAGAATGGATTTCCATGGAATCCCAGAGGTAACATTTGTTATTTTCTTTACATTGTATTCTGGGAGTAAACTCAACTATAACCAATTACCTTCTTTCCGTCTTTCCTCCCAAAATTGCACAGAGTACTGGAAAATTTTATCAAGTTATAAGATATGGCCACACTGAAGAAGCCATATAGAACAAAACAAAAAGGTCAAAACCAAATAATCCCAAACAGTAACAATCATTGTCATACAACTGCAGCTTTACACTACTGACCGATGTTCTCCACACACATAGATGGCACTGGGTCGAATGCGCCGCCTTGTATGGCCAGGTAGCTGTGGCAAAAACTTGAAGTATTTAGGCATCAAGTCTAAGCATGCATCATGAAACTTCTTAATCCTCCAGTAGTAAATCAGTGGGTTCAGTGCAGACTTGAGGTAGCAGAGCCAGAGGAGCCAAGTGCTTATCTCAAAAAAGTTGTGCTTGTAGTAGAAGTGGCTGTTGAATGTGGCAATAAGGCTGTAAGTGGTGAAGGGCGCCCAACACACTATGAAGACAAGGAACAAAATCAAGATGGTTGTGAAGGCACGAGTTTTAAAGCTCATATCAATGTTCATCTGAAAAGGTCTCTGTAAGCTCATGAGACCAAGTTTGCTGGCCTGGCTGAGGCATATGCTGTCAGGGTGGCTATGGATACGAACTGCATTGTGGCGGACGGTGTTGAGTATGCCCATAAAAGAATACAGCATTACCAGGAATGGAATAAAAAAAGAAATTAGCAATATAATTATCACATACGCTTGGTAGCCTGGGCTAGTAGAGTAGCCAAAAACACACTGAGGTGCTCTAGAGGGTATCTGCAGATTAGGATTCCCTACTGATAATGGAAAAGCAACAACAAAGGATGCTGCCCAGGAAATCACAATGAGAATCTTTGCACGGTAAGGTGTCAGTTTATCCTGCCTCTGAACTATAATAAGAAATCGGTCAATGCTAATGATAAGAAGAATTGCTACCCCCTCTATGACAAAAAGCCAAAAAAACATGGCAGAGACTCTGCAGAAGATATCCCCAAAAATCCAATGAGTGGTAATGATTGTTATCAGAGCAAAAGGCATGTTCAGCACTGCCAGCAGCATGTCTGCAAATGCCAGGCTTGCTAAGAGAATGTTAATTGCAGATCGCATAGCTGCCTTCTGGTAGACCATGAGGCATACAACAAAGTTTCCAAGGAAAGAAACCAACACGATAAATATCATAGCAGCAGAAAGTATGATCTGAAGTGGCAAACTCAAGCTCCTGAAAACTTCTTGTGATGGCAGGACAGCTGTAGGGTTTACCAGAAAAGTACTTCTCTCAGTGGTGAGCACAGCACCTGAACTATATCTCAGTGGCTGTGTTGTGCCACTACGAAGTAAGACCTGGGGAGTGGTAAAATTCGTGTAGGCATTTTCATAAAGAATAAAAGTAGCATTTGAGGTCCCAGAATTGGTTGGTGTCAACATTGCTGAGAAAACCATTGCTTCAGGAAGAATGAAAGCAGAACCAAAGGTCTTCAAGGCATTTCAGCTTGTTCAGGCAGTATCTTATTCCATGTCATTTACCAAATCTGAATTAAACATCTGAAAGCATCAAAGTTCTTAAATTCATGTCTGTACTTCCATCTGAAAAAGAAGAATTAAAGAAAACAAATAAGATTCTCTAAAATCAACGGGAACCAAATGATTACTTGCTTTCCTTAATGACAAAAGTAATCCTAACACATCTTTACACTTTAGATTGACACCTTTTACTTAAGCACACATGAGAGCAGTCTAGTAATATTTGGTCCTTATTATTTAAAGATCCTGCTCCTGTAGTCTTGCTAATATTGTACAGTGCTCTCATTCACCAGGCTTTTCTCTATGATAACCAGGACTGGAAAACGTTACTGACAAAGAGTGAATAATTCAAATCAGTATAGAGTCATAGAGTTATTTAGATTGCAAAGTCCTTCAAAGATCACCAAGTCCAACCTATCAAGCTGACCTACCAAATCCTATTGCTAAACCATATCTCTTAATGTCACAAGTCTCCTTAGTACCTCCAGGAATGTGGACTACTCCACTTCCCGGGCAGCCTGTTCCAATGCTTGACCACCCTCTCCATGAAGAAATTCTTCCTGTGTGCAATCTAAACATCCCCTGGGACAACATGAGACCATTCCCTCATGTCCTATCATTTGTCACCAAAGAAAAAGAGATCAACAGCCTCCTTTCTGTGACCTCCTTCCAGGTAGCTGTGGAGAACAATGAGGTCTTCCCTCATCTCCTAAATGTCCAGATTAAACAACTCCAGTTCCCTCACGGGCTCCTCATAACTCTTATTTTCTAGTCCATTTACCAGCTTTGTTGCTCTTCTCTACAAATGCTCTAGCAATTCAGCATAGTTCTTGTAGTGAGGGGCCCTAAACTGAACACAGTACATGAGTTATAGTCTCACCAGTGCCATGTGAAAGGAGATCATCACTTCCCTGGTTCTGCTGATCATGCTATTTCTGATGCAAGCCAGGATGCCATTGGCCCTCATGGCAACCTGGGCACACTGCTGGCTCATGTTCAGCTGGCTGTCAGCCAGCACCCCCAGGTCCTTTGCTGTCAGGCAGCTTTCCAGTCACTCTTCCCCAAACCTGTATCACTCCATTGGGTTGTTATGACCCAAGTGCAGGACCCACCACTTGGTCTTATTGTATGTCATGCAAACAGACTCAGCCCATCGATCTAGCCTATCCAAATCTCTCTGCTTGAAAGTAAGAAGGTTTAGCAGATCAACAGTACCACCTAACTTGGTATCACCTGTGAACTTACTAAGGATGCACTCAATCCTCTCATCAAGATTGTTGAAAAAAATATTAAACAAAACTAGCCCCATTACTGAAACCTGAGGATCGCCACTGGTGACTGGCCACCAACTGAACTCCATTCGCTGTGACTCTGAGTCTGGCCATCCAGCTAGTCCTTCACCCTGCAAACTAGGCACTCGTCCAAGATAAGAACAGCCTGTTTCTCGATGAGAATGCTGTGGCAAATGGTACCAAGAGCTTTACTAAAATTCCAGGCAAACATCTACAGCTTTTCCATCATCTACTAAGTGGTCATCTTGTCACTGAAAGAGATCAGGGTAGCCAGGCAGGACCTGCTTTTCATAACTCATGCCAGCTGCTTATGATCACTCATTTGACCTGTATGATGACATTTAAGATGATATGCTCCATAACATTCCCTGGAACTGAGGTCAGACTACCAAGCCTGTAATTACCTAGATTCTCTAGTATTTAAATAACTTCATAACTTTACAATTTTGCTTTGAAATCACCTACAGCTGGAAGCATTAGTAATGTTTCCAAACAACTTATATAATACCACTATCACCTATCTGCCTGTTTGCTAGGCACTGAAAAGTGAACCCATCTGAGCTCCTCTACATATTACAGAATCCCTTGTTTCAAGTCAGTCAACAGCATCAAATGCCTCAGGAAGAAACAGGCAAAACATCCTAACCTGCTGTTCATTATCAAGTAACTCATCCACAGGATTAAAGTATTTCTCAATTTGTTTCACTTAGTGACCAACTCACATCAACGTATGGGAAACTAATTCTTCTTTAGTTGCTACAACCCTCCTCCCCCGCAGTAAACTTCATGTTATGTTTAACTGTACATCCTCTTTTTTCCCTGTAAATTTAACCCTCAGACATTATGCTGAACTCCCTCCCTCATTGTTATGCTGATAAAATGCAACAGTTCCTTTTACAATTTACAGGTACTGTCTTATGTATTCATCAAATATTCACTGTTTTTACAGACAAATAAAATGCAAAAGAGCTGAGAGCTCCCCAGGAGCTCCTTACAGAACTCCTCTCTATCTTGGACTATTAAATTAAGCACTCACAGAGTACTCTGGCATCTGAACAAGCTGGAAACCAGAAATATTCTATGTCTTTAAAAAAAACAACACACCACCACAGCCAGAAAGACAAAGTGGGATTCCTCTCATTCAGTCTGGACAATAGCAGCAGTCACTTCAGGCTGTTTTCATGTTTCTAGTCAGAAGAGAGATTCAGACTTCTACACAGGCCAATCAATGTCCTCCATTTCTGCACACTGTGACAAATTTGTGTTACTAATTTGAGACGCTGGTACTTGACAACACAAATCCTACTCTCAGTTTCTATTCATGTTCTGTTTGGTACCAACACTGGGCACAAGTGAAAGGAGGAAGGAGCTATCCACGTACAATATATATTTAGATACACTACCTGCTACAATGCACATTCATGGCACCATTTATCTTCAGTTCAATTCTGCTTTGTCTGATCTCCATTCAAAAGTGACTGAAAAAAGGTACCACAGAATTATTACAGAATTATTAGTGGCACAGGAAAAGTGAATGATCGCTGTCTCATAAGAAGTAGGAGCAGCCAAAGGAAACAATTATCCTACAATAGTGAAAATATTAGCCCCAGGATTATGCCATAGAACTTCTGTGAGTTCAGAAGGCAATTTAGAAGATAATTCATATGATCTTAGCATAGATGTTTATATCTGGAAGAGGTGAATCGCCCTGCTTCCCTCACCTGACAGCAAAGGCTGTGTGACCACTTCAGACAAATTAATTACATTCTTTCTTGGGTATCACACTTCATAAAAGTCATTAGCATTCAGACAACAAGTTCAAAAGGATCTCTTCTGTAGCAGTCACATATACATTTTGTATTCACGGCTTCTGCCATGAGCATTCACATAATTATTAAACATGCACCTCATATTTTTCCTTCCTGGTATCTTTCCTTTCTGTATCCCTCTTCCTACCCCTCAACATATAAAAAATTATGTAAGGACAAAAATATCAAATGAAAGAAAGGGACCGATAACATAACTTCATAGGCATTTCACTTCAGTCCTCACCTGCTTTCTGAAAAAGACAGATCCTGTAATTTCAAAGCCAGAGTCATTGCTGAATGGTAACTGCACAGCTTGTGAAAGATCACCGTGCTTTGGTAATTTAAATAGGTATGCTTTTTGATGATGAAAGTACTCAAGCAAGAGGCAGATATCTTTTTGTCACAGTATTCTCACTTTTGGACCATGTACCCTCACCAATTCTTTTCAGATGCAAAAAAGCTTCACTTTTTTCCATTTCTGTGCTGAAAATTACTGGGTATGCACATTTCCTCTAAAGCAAGGTTCTCACTCATGTGCAACTTTCTTTTTATAGAACATAATAGACAGAATTATTTCAATGAAGTACACACTTAAAGCTAAATACCACACAAATTCCATTCATCAAATATAATTATTGCTAGAACTATGGTGTCTGTTTTTAACAGTTTTAGAAGCTAAAAGGTAAATACATTTCTGTTCAAAATCTGGGTAGGATGCTCAACCAGAAATAAAAGACTGTATCTTACATGCAAAGACATCAGATAAAACCAGTAACTCCAACATAGCCAAAACAGCGAACTCTCTACTTGTAAAAACAGTATCACAATAACAGTTATGTTTGATGTAGATCAGAACACATTATGACATGCTGCCAGAATGTTCAATGATTTATTACATTTATCTGCTAAAAGTAAGCATATTTCCAGTATTGCCCAGAACCAAGATTTGATCCAGCGTGCAGAAGTCTTCAGAAACTTTCTTCAGAAACTTAAAGCTCACAGTGCCTGGTAAACTATTTCTTGTTAATGTGTTGCATAATCACAAAACGGAACCCGCTGCAGCTTTTTACAGCTGCTATAATTTTGAAGTTTAATGTGGCAAAAACAAATCATTAAGACAACCATAAAAAAGTAAAATACTAGGAGAAGATTAATAAAGTCAAGTAGGAGGGTTTATTTTGTTTTAAAAAAAATATATATACATAGACAGAAAATAGTGAAGCATGTGCTCTGTGATGCACCATTACTGAACAAAGAAAACTAAAACCCCATTTCAATATGAGTTGAACACTGTTTCTCATGCAATTAAGTATAAGTAGAAACATACTGCAGTGGAATGCCTTCCACAAAAGCCAGTGCAAAGGGTGAATCAGAGCACAAATCAGTAGGGACGATGTTCTCTTACTCACTTGAACCCCCTGAAAGGAACTAGCAGTTTTCAGTTGTAATAACTATTTACATGTCCTAAATTGAAACTAATCAACTATAATGCACAGGTAGATGGCCCACAAAACTACTCACAAGGAGCATTACTTTAATTTAGAAAGTTTTCCTCTTTTCCACTCTATAAATATTACTGCAGCAACTTTCAAAGGGAAGTACAGTGGGGGAAAAGCCACCTCTGTTTGGGGTCATTAAGTACAACTAATTGACCTCTTGAGGATATTTATTTCTATCCTTAGTTCAGAGAGTCATTAACTGTCAAGAAATGCCAACCATGCAAATCATTATGACTATTCTAAACCACAAACATGCAAAATGTAATTAATAATTTTATATTCTCCTGAGAAAAATCATGTTCTCAATTTGTAGCTCATATGAAAGGACTTACATAGTTTTAGATTCATTTCTAGTCCCAGACTCTTTCCTATTCCCAGCTTTTCCCACAAGTTCAACAGCCATATGTATGAATCCTTCTTTGTTGTTTCTGGCTCAAAGCTTGCTTCCTGAGGTATTCCTTGTGATAAGACTCTAGGAGATTAGAGGTGGGTGTTGCTGTACGGCAATCAACATCACTATCTGGACAATTTTACATTTGAAAGCATTTCTTTGAAGCTGTTTGCCTTCAGAAGGGAGTGCTCAGGACTGTTTACTGGACTGTTTACGGGACTGTTTACTGGTGGAAGATCTGTCCTGTGACCAGATAACTCCTGTCTGCTATGGGAGACTGTGGGGTGATACCATTGTATCCTGTGAAGACAAGACACAAGTTGGCGCCTCCATACTCCCTCTTATCTGCTGGCAAGGCCTGGAAGATGGAACTAAGGAGTTCCTGCTGAGATCCAAAAGCCAGAAGCTGTCACTCCAAAAAGAGCTGACTCAACCACTTTGGACTTATAAATTGGTGTTTTGTGTGTTCGGTGTTCAAAGTTTGGATCGTCACCTTCATCGTCAACGGAACAATGTCTGATGACCCACCTCTACTGAAGACTGAACTACAAACCTCGCTGGACCCTTGGTGGTGACTATCTCCCTCTTGCTTCCTATAAAGACTCCTTGCTTCTATTTCCTATCTTTCCTATCACCCGCCTTCCCTTCCCCATCACCTTAATTCGTAATAGTGTCCGCCTTCCCCTTCCCCATCTCCCTGACTAAGATTTGTAATAAACTGGTTGGACCAACATTTGAACCGTTGTTTCTTAATCTCACGTTGGATATACATACATTAAAAGAACCTCATCTCCCTCCTATAAATTGGAGCGAGACACCATATTAACCATCTGTATGTTGAATAGCAAAGTGAATACTCTTGAAGCGCTAAGTGAACAGCAAACACTGAAAATATTATTGAAAACATGATCTTCATTTCTATCTCTGCCTAGTTATTAATATAAAACTATCAAGTTAGAAGCTTCCTAAATACTAAGCTTCCTAAATTTTAAGCGGAACTTTGGATTATACATGCAGTCACTACATACCAATTTTGACAACAGGAAAAAAAAAGCATATGAATCCAGACAGGCTTCCATGAAGAACAGGAATCATAAGTCATCTTGGGCTGTTCTGCTCAGCAAATCATTCCTTTTCCAAATAACCTGTCCAAAATAAATATATATATATTGTTGACATACTTACACAAAGAATAAGAACAGAACTGCAACAGTTTTTCCTGTAATAAAACTTTACTTTTTAATTGGGAAAGGTAGAATACACTGCGTATCCTGACAAAACACAGATCGCATCTCTGTATTTTGCAGAAGGTACAGATCTTATGCAGGACAGTTTTATTAAGCCAAATTGATCCTCGGGTCTCAGCCGTGGAACATTAAAATCTCAACATTTAATACTGAAATATTCCAGGACTAGTGTAGCATCCTGTTTTAATTTCATCCACATATGTGTAATTAGTCTGGCAACAAGTGTACCAAAATTAGTTGCCACAAGTCTTATTCAATCTGTTAAACTACACGCTTAGTCTAAAACACGAGAAAACTGAGCTTGAAACCTCCAAAGCCTCTCAGAAGAAATGCCATTTAAACTCATAGGGTACTACTGAACATCACAAATAAACTGAGTAAGCATTTCCCAAGCAGCAAAGATATCAGAGTAATGGTACTGGCAAAACAAAAGGCAAGAAAACAAGTCTGGAGAAGAACAAACAAGAGCAAACAAGAGGAACAAATAGGATCTTAGCATTTCCACTATATAATCTAGTACCAGTCAACCATCAGCTATCATCAAGGTTATTACGTCTCAAGTAGCTAAAATGATTTTTGCAAAATGGGCCGACCATAGCTAAATAATACATATTAATTCATGACATATATTGACATTAACAATCTGTTAATTGAGACATCAAATTTCAGTGTAGCTTCCCCATATACACTCAGAAGGAAGCTAGAAAATCTCTACGAGCCTTAAAAGCTGAGTGTATGTTATACCAAAAGATTCCAATGACCTGACTTATTTATAAATATTGTTTTAATATAAAAATCAAAAGAACAAAGATATGGGACACAGATACTTTCCAATGTTGTTTTTAAATGACTACATTACAATATCTTTCAAAACATTAGTAAGTCACCTCCACGCTGGAACAAAGGACAGCAGGATCTTTCATGAACAAGTTTCTAAATAAATGTACACAGAGTCTGGCAAATCAGCCAACAAGTTTACAGTAACCTCCTAGGAGGGGAAGCACTAAGAACAATTTATACTTCAAGACCATTCATAACGTCCTGGTTCCTTCAGCCATTGCAGTGCTGATTTTCTTCTGTACATGCAACCAACTTAATAGGGACTTCAAACATTCGAAATGTAAGGCCTGATTTGCCAGACAGGCACTTGCTGAGAAATACGCCTTCTACAGAATAAACCTATTTAGTTTTGTGTTGGCAATCAGAGGTTAACACTTTCCAAATGACATTCCTTTTCCTCCCCCAGTATAAGTGATTCGTTGGGCTTTTTGTTTGTTTGTCTGTTTGATAATGTGAACAGAGGGGAAAAGCTCTGTAATCCTACACAGTTCTGCAATGAATTTTAAATGTGAGGATTCCAGTTCCACCAAAGCCTTCCTGAGCGAAATTCCCCAGCCATGTAGCAGGAGGACTTATCTGGATTAAGACAGACCCTGGCAAGCCAAGTTAACAGCTTCACACTTGTGGCCTGAAGCTGCTGGCATAAACAGATCAAAGCATAAGAGCGTGGCTCAGATCTGGACTCAATATGCTATGAGGTACTTAATATAGATCACATTCAAGACAGTGCTGTGCAAAACTTGTAAACACTGATGATCATAGAAGAATTTTCATCTTATCAGGTCTAATTCAACTCCTCAAGCCAGGAACTGTCATTTACAAAGAACTGGAAGAGCAGAACCAAAACCACAGAGATCTAAGAAATCATTAAATTTAAAAACATTTCCTACAGCATTTGGTCTGCACTAAAGACTTAGCAACAGGTTACATAAGGCCTCAAAAACATTATGCTTTCTGTATACTACTGCTTTTCAAATGAGTTGTAACTTTTGTCAAGTACTTTACTGGTATTTCTCTACAGTTAGTTGCACTTAGTCCTCGGTCACTTTTTACATATTTTTTGTAATGTATTCCTGGCATTTTAATTCAACTCCAAAATCTTAAATGTACTTAAGTACTGAAAACTTCCTTTCTCCATCAAAAAAAATCAGTCTATGAAAAGATTATAGGCAAGTAAAAAAATCTGCTCTGTGTCACAAAATTTTAACATCTGTCCTAACTAAGACAAGTATCTAAAAGCTGGAGTCAAGTGGATGGGGACAGGCTTTTTTTGGTGATGTCCAGCGACAGGACAAGAGACATAGGGAGCATACAGGAACACCAGGAGCTCCATACAAACATGTGGAAAAACTTTACAGTGAGGGTAGCAGACCACTGGAACAGGCTGCTCAGAGAGATTGTGGAGTCTCCTTCTCTGAAGGTACTCAAGACTTGGACACCTTTCTGTGCAATCTACTGTAGGGAACTGCTTTAGCAGGGGTTGGACTAGATGGGTCTCTGGAGGTCCCTTCCAACTCCTACGATTCTATTAGAATGACACAAAAAAAAGTCAGTGAATTTGTACTCTATTCAAATTGTGAAGCCCACACCGGGTTCCTGAGATGCAGGTGAGTTCCTAGAGCAAAAGGGTCAGTCCTGATTATGCTTCCCTCGAAGAAATTCAGCTCATGCTACAGTCAAATTCCGCGTCTGCCCAAGAGGCCTGCTGATGCCATACAGATAATCTGGATCAGCTTCTTTGCACGTCACAGAATCACAGAATCACAGAATTGCAGGGGTTGGAAGGGAGCTCAAGAGATCATCGAGTCCAGTCTCCGTGATAAAGCAGATTCCCTACAATAGGTCATGCAGGTAGGTGTCCAGACAGGTCTTGAATATCTCCACAGGAAACTCCACAACCTCTCTAGGCAACCTGCTCCACTGCTCTGTCACTCTTACCATAAAGAAGTTCTTCTGCATATTTGTATGCAAGTTCCTGTGTTCAAGTTTTAGGCCACTGCTCCTTGTCCTATTGCTTCACATTACAGAGAAGAGCCCAGCCTCATCCACCTTCTCTGCAGAGCTCTTACTTGGCTTACAGATGATACATGTCCATAACAAGTTGACCATGTTTCAGTAACAGAAACGCTGCTGCTTGTGGCATCCTGCTCTGAGAGCACTTAAACGCTGTCCAGATAAGATTTAGCTGTAAGCTACATAAAGATTTAATATTTTAAATATGCATGTGTGTATACACATGTGCATGATTCTTTGATAGTTACTAGCATCTCTAACCAGCCAAAACCAAAAACACTTAACACAACAAAATACTACAACAGTGGCTTGTGTTCTTTTCCAGATTTACCCACACAAATTTGTTGTGATAGTCTAACTCAGACTAATAGTTACACATTAAACTACATCTTATTTTTCAAAACATGGAAAGAGGCTAAGTAAACTCTTAACTATTTTAGGCCATGTCATCTAATTGTTTTAATGGCTTCAGAGTAATTTTTGTCTCATGCCAGTCAACTGAAATAACGCTTTAAGACAGCAAATTCACCTCTAAGAAACAATCCTAGTTAGAAATCAATTCTGTTCATACAACAGATTTGAAAAATTGCTAAATTGAAGAGTTCTCATTTGGACAGCTCGGGGTGAGATGACATATCACAGACATGCAGGTCCTGTGCAATGCAGTCAGAAACAATTTCTATACAGGTGTGACTAGCAAGGCTTGGAAATGTTCCATGAATCATGAACCTTTTTTTTTTTTAAATAAAAGATATTTGTAAGTCAAAAATATTTAAATAAACCAATGTGGTGATTTTTAAAGCATGTTGTTTTGTTTTAATGTAATAGAATATGTAACACTATTTAATTCTTTGATATTTTTTTTTAATAACTGCAAAGAAAACAAATACCAATCAAATAATTCAAATCCTTTGTAGGACTGATATTTGTAAGCACTTTATAATTTGCTGTTGCAAATAACTTTATAGCTAATTGAGTGGCTTTTGCAATACTCTGTAGTATTCTGCTACTTAGAAACTATTAAACAAACTGTACACCAAATCAGTTGCCTCCCAGGATACAGTTACAGCATTTCCCAGTCCACAAACCTAACAGGACATGATATCTTAATTTGGCATAGTCAGCAGGTTCTTCTCACTGTTGGAAGTTCCGGAGATTACCCTGTAGCTATATGCCAGGGTTGCTGTAAGACAGGAGAGGTATGAGGGATACTGACACTCTACCTGGGGGCAGGAGCATTGGGAAGTGACCTCTCAGCTATATGCCAGGATGGCTGTAAGCAAGGAGAGGTATGCACAGTGGCAAGCCATGGCTGCCCAGGAAACGCCAGTGCTTGATTGCTCTCCTGTAACCAAGAAGTTGAAAAAGCATAATGCATGCCCTTCGCCGGAGGGAATAACTTTGGCTCAGAACAACTGGCATGATCCCAATCCTGTAGAGGAAAGGATTACAATCCTTGCTGCGGAGCAAAAAAAAAACCATGATGCATGCTGTATTATGAGTAGTGTTGATGGCAGCTCAAAAAGATAGGTATTTAGACAAACAGAAGGGTAAAAAAAAAAAAATGTATGGGGCATATCTCTGACAGGTGGAGATCAAGTCTTGTTATCAGAAGATGAGGCACAGGAATATTATGGGCCTGGAATTTACTTTACTACCAGAGATTGAGCAGAATACTGGTCCTTAAAGAGCTGCTTACTGGGCTGGTAACTTGGTTCTCTTGGAGAAAGGAGAGACCCAGTGTGTACTGAAACTCCAATTGTAAATCATTTGACAGAAAGCATGCAAAAGAGAAGGACAGAGCCATGACCCTATAGATAGTTCTAATGTTTTAAACAATGCATGTTGGTCCAGTTGCAACCAAGCTGCTGTTTGTATTACAGGAAACCCAGGTGATGCTGGAGCCAAGCACTATTGTATGCAGAATTAGTGTCCTCACGGACTGTTGGTGTTTATATTTCTGTTTTTAATTTCAATGGACTTATACAAACCCAGATTGTAACATGAACTTCTGCAATTTATGGTGTGGGTTTATTATCTTTAAATCCATAACACTGACAATTGAATTTGTGGAACATCCCCTGCATGAACACCTGCACGTGGCTGGCTTCACGATCGACTAATTAATCTGCCTTTTGTTTGTCTGGCGAACATTCAGTTGACAATGTATTACTGACACATTTTCAAGGATTGACTACACCATTCTCCCTTTTACAAAATTATACTGCATTAAGAAATTTTAACATTAATGCTACAACCCTAAATTCGTACGACACAGGAACTATATCTGAAGATTTGACTTCAGAAACATATCCTTTTCAAGTAGCAAACGTCTCAGGGGTAGAAATGTGTTTTAGTTTTGTTAACTGTACCGAACCACAGGTGAATATGGAGAACAGACAACTGGCATGTAATGATATAATGAATATAACCTATGCCAAAGCACGTTAATTCTGCCATTGAGATGGTTTTTGTTTTGTGGAACCACTGCTTACACCTCTGCATCAGCATATTCTAGAGGTGGTCCCTGCATCTGCATTGGTAGAATTATGACTCAGTTATGATGTGAACATCCTCGTTTATCATGCTGTCATCCTTTATCAGGTTTCCAAGACATACTCTAGATTATACTTGTAATCCACATGTTAATTTATTCTCTCATAGGGAGGCACTAGAATTAATGTTAAATTTGATGGAGTTTCCAGGATTGGCAGTACACAATTATAGGCAGCTGGAACACATTGCATGTCTTTTGGCACAAGGATTAAATTGGAACCTCAAAAGCTACTTCATCACTTAGTAAGGAAATAAGGGAAATGAAACGAGGCATCACAAGGTAATTGACTGGTAATAGATTATTTCTTCTTGTGGCAAGATATTGCAGGGATGTGTTGTTTTAACATATTTAATGAATCAACTGCCATCAAAAATTATCTTAATTACATTCAAGACATTATTCAATATCTGAAGCAGAATTACAGTGGAGGGTGGCTAGTTAAAAACTTGCTAGTGCTTGGACTTTCACTCAAAGGATGGTTAGTTTCACTTCTACAAAAAGGAAATGTAATCATGTTGCTTCTATTTTATACTGCATTATTATGTGTAATGTCTATGCCTCCTTGTTCTTTTCTATTTTTTATGCATTATGTACAAATTAACATCATCAAAGACAAATTGTGAGATGTTTGAGTCATGGTGCGGAGGTCTGTGCTACAATGAGAAATCACAGAAATGACCAAGGAGTTGTTTCAAACTATGCAACTGTTGAGCAGATCTTTTGAAAGCTGGATTGATCCCCTGTTAAGCTTTTTAAGATTCGTGGGGTGGGGAAAACGGCTTGTAAATTATTGAAATAGTGATTTTAGATATTTTCCTGTTTGTAAATATTAGCACAGTATTCTCATAAGTTATATGATCTCCAGAAAATTACATCTCTTTTATCCTATCTCCCACATTCAGATCACCACAGTCTATGAATTATAGAATCCTTAGAGTTGTGTTGTATTAGGCAACAGTGAGGCTACGGGATGTCACGGGATAGTGCCCCCCCGAGCTCAGTAATTGGACAATACACCTTTAGGGGTGTAGACGAAGTAGAGCAAAAAGTATTTAAACGAATGCCACGTGTGATTAAACGCCATTTTTCTGCACATCATATTGGTGCCTTATGCAGTTCTTGGCCCTGATCAGGTAATTGATCAGTCTCACAAAGGGTTAATACAGCCTGAACAGATCGTTAATGACAACAGAGTTGGAAGGGACCTCTGAGGGCCATCAAGTCCAACTCCCCTGCAATGGACAGGGACAAAATGAAGTTTGAGCCATGGGTTGCACTGTGGCAGACCAATGAAAAACACTTTTTCTATGGTATATCTGGAGTAGTCTCAAATACTTGCAAGGTAAGACCATTGCCATGACGACACGCTAAATGCTGAAGACATGGTCAGACAAGGGAGTCCTGTGTAGGCAGAGCAATCTTGCTTAGTCCAAAACTTCTGTTTACTTTTATGTTTTGACTGCAGACTTGTTGATGGCAAACTTCTTGATGGTAAACACTGTAAATCCAGCAGGCACAAAAAGAATGCATGAGAGAAGTTCGGGGGGAGAGAATTTGAAGTCTTTGGTACCTTAGGGGCTTCAGAACTTCTGGATGAGCATTCTCACAGACTAAGCAACCTCCCCCTCCATTGGCTGGGTCAACACTGGAACCTAGACTGGCGATGCTTTTCTCTTTCTCTTTCTCCTTTCTTCTTTCTTTTTCCCCTCATAAGTACTCCGAACAGAGTAATAAGCCTAACACACAATTTCTAATTTGATTTCAGTTACTCAGAAACTGTTGAAAAAATTCAGACTCGTACTGATTTTTTGAAAGAGAAACATACTGACAAAGTCAGTGACAATGTTACGGGCAAGATGTATAGGGGAGAAAAAAAAAATAAATAAAGATATCCATCAGAAGAAACCAGCAAATGAAACCCTTGCCAGTGTGCTATATAAAAATCTCTTCATAGTCCCTATAATATTCTTTGTGTTGGAATTAACATTACTTAGTACAAGATCTAGAAAAGGATACATATCAAACCAGAAGCGATGCTCCTCCTATATTTCCAAGACAAAAATATTGATTTTAAACTACTTGTTAAACTGTCAACTAAAATGTATCTTTTCTGCCTTTCTCTAGGATAGATAAAGTAATTTTGCCTGATCTAGCTATTTTCTCTTTATATCTATTGAAAACACTTTCTACCCCAGATGTCAAGCTTCTATCAGCAGCTCTCATGCACTCTGAGGTGATTCAAAATAATAGAAGCCGTTGACTAACAAAGATTGTTTTTTTCTATTTAAAAATTTTAATAATGTATTTCTACATAATCTCTCCAATAAAAGCCAACACTGTTACACATCATTATTTTGCTTACAAGAGAAAAGATCACTTCAACAAGACTCATTCCAGCATATCTTACTAAAGTATGGCTCTCACCCAGGTTAAACCAGCAGTCTAAGAGCCACAATTAATCCTTCAGAAAAGTTTTATCTTGCTTACTGTCTTCTCCCTGCTACCTTACTTCCTAAGGGCACTTTGCAACAGCAGTTAATGTGATACACCAGCAAACTCCTCTCCTTGATGGCTTTCTCACAGTTTCCTACCGCTCCCTCTCCACCCAGCAGACATACAGGAGAGGAGAGAGACTTTCGGGAAAGATGCAAGGGATTTTCCTGGAAGGAAATTGCCATCTGAACAATTAATCTGGCTCAATCCTAAAATTTCTTGGAAGAGGGGTACTTCAAGAGCAAATCATAAATCATGATTTATATCCTTTAACAGCTCAACCCTGTTCCTGGCTATTTCCAAGTGATAAGACAGTGGCAGGTGCTGATCCATTTACAGGCTAACAGTACCCCCATCAATGTGATAAAGCCAGCTATATGGCAAACATGTAGGGAAAGGCTCTAGTGTACTTAATGTCATTTCCTCCAGTGACCTCTGTTGCCTACCTGGCTGAAAAGGCCTGAAGTTCTTCCTTCCAATGTACTCTGAATTACAGTTCTAATGCTGCGTGTTGAAGAGGTTTAACACTGCTGGAACACTGACTCATTTTCCACAATGTGTTTTATTGAAAATTTCATTTCAATTCAGCAAACATAGAATGGTAATTCTAACATCCACCTGTACATATTTTAAATCCTTCCTCAGCCTTCAATTTCCTATTTATCTCATAAACTATCTTTGCTTGGTAAGTTCATATGGTTTTTATTTTTACAATGAGCTTTTCAGATATCCTCTTTTCATTATAAAAGTACTTAAGTTTCTGAAGCGCTACAGACTCAACCAGTGCCTGTTCTCATTGCAGACCTCTAATTTCTTTTCTTAAGCAAAAATAACTCATGAAATTCTTGCATATTGTTCCACTTTGAGTAAGCATTCCCCATAAATAATATGTTCAAATAAAGTTATAAGCACTTGATCATACGCTGTAATTTACACCCATGCACGCATAGGATACAATTTCAAAACAGCAGAGCAGACTCCCTTGTTTCTGTGCTGCCCTTCACTATCTATCTTCTACTGTCACTTTGAGGCTTTTGTTTGAAAGTGAGTGTAATTCTACATGTTTCCTATCGCATACAGACTACTTATTCCTCATGCATTAAGCCACAAATCACACAGTGCTGAGAAAGTGAGTAGCACCAGTTATTCTAGTCAGTCAGAGTTTCCAACCCCACCAAGCTTGCAAGGAAAGGACTTTAAGCACAGGAAGACAAGGCACTTAGGAGTAAAGCAAGCAATGTGAAACAAGCACGTGGTTTACTACCTCTTAAATTACCGCCTTGGTTAAGCGGGAAGGGGAGCATCTACAACCCACCTATATACCCTTTTTAAAGGTTTGTAAGTATTTCGGGCTACTCACAGCTCAGGTTCCTGCCTTCTCCTTGTCCAGTCAATGCCAGCAGCCAAGTAAAATATACATGTTTTATAGCTTATACATGAAGTTCCAGATTTATAACTTCATCAGGTCCATAGCAGCTCTACTCTTTCCCACATACTTGAAATAATCTCAGTTTATTTCTCAGTCTTAGGTTTTCAGTAGGACCATCTTGCTGTGAGGCCTTTTTTAAACCATTATCTAACTGCTGTCCTGTAGTTTTAATGACTATTTTAGGATCAGCTTTGCTGTACAGCTTTTGTCCATTTTTTAATTTTAATAGCGAATTTTTGTTCAGCGACCCACACACCAGGATGGCTGAATGAGAATTTAAGGTATCTTTTGTAAATACTAACAAAGCAATGAAAATTAATGAAGTGTAAAATGCAGGAAATTAACTTCTCATTGCATCATCAATTTATCTACCCACCTAAACGAGTTTAAAATACCAGCTTCAAGCAGTCTGATGTTCTAGGGACACTCAGCTGCCACTTCATTTATAGTCCGTTTCCTTAGCAACACTATAATCCATCTGGCTGCAGAAAGCTAAATTCCTAAACCATATCCTCCTGTACACCGGAAATAGCCTCAAAAACATTTATATTTTAAACAGCATCTAGTCATCGTGATTAGCAAGCATATAAATGAATCCAAAAGGCAATAATGTTCTTAAAGAACACACACAGATGCAAACTCTCCATCACCTGAAGCAGTGATTCACATACTGCAAATAGCACACAGTCTTTTATCTTCCAAGTGTTACAACAGCATCTCTTCCTTGACACTGCAGTCCTAAGCAAAGCTGCTGAAGACCCAGGTCCCTTGCGCTGAGAGGGAGAGATTATGCACATCACCTTCCTGCAAGTTTCAGAAATGAAACTATTTCTCTCATCTTTGTTCCACTAGGCCTACCTGAAGGACCCTCTAGAGATGTACAAGAACAGCATGTTCTCTTAAGACTTCTCTATAAGTAATTTGAAAAGACTTGGGATGCAGTGCTATTAATGGCAATCAGCAAAACCCAATGAAAGCTCATCACATTACAAAGGATAGCCACTTCTCTTAAAATACTTGTCCTGTAGGTTTTTGCATCTAGAACTAAAAATATCATCTACGAACACAAACAAAAATCTAGTCCCCAGCAGCAGCATTTACTCATCATTAAGAACCCAAAATCGGTAAATGTGTTTGTATGGGAACTGTTGAGTCATGGCCTGAACCTCTGACTGATCAGCTGGGGAAAGGACCGAGTCAGCCCTGGGAGCACAGGTGAAGGCAATCCACCTGTGTGACCAGAAGGGGTGGAGCATGGCTGCACTTCTCTTAGACCCCATTTAAGGGCTGACTGCCACTGAGGAAGGATCTCTGGTTGGAGATCCCTCCCTTGTGGAGTTTTTCCTCATGATCCTAGATCCTTGGAGATAGGTGAGCATTCCTTTCCTATTTGTCCTTTTGCCTTTCGCTGCACTAACCTTTCTGACTATAATGGTATTTTTCACCATTTTCATTGTGTTATCTGCAATGCAATCCATGTCATGCTTTCTCTGTTGTGTGGAAAGCACACCCAGTAGAGCCCCCCATGCTGACTTGTCTTCTGGGAGAAGAGTCAGGTGTGATTCTCTCTGCTACCAGTAGATTTGCTTTAAGATACATGCTAAAGATTTGCAGCATTTATGTCAGAGACAATGTCAGCATGGGTGTCCCGCATTAGAAAGCGCTGTCCAGCTGTTCCTTAGACCACGCATGCCACAGCTTCAGGCTGGCCCACAGAACAGTTTGTACCTTGTGTGGATCCAGCTCAACCCTAATCTGTGACTCAAGGCAACAGTCTTTATCACAATATTTTTCAGCCACTTGCTGAAGTAATTTGTTACTGTACTCACCCAAAAACTTTAAGACCTAAAATAGTCAGGAAAATCAGTTTTGAGTCTGGAGGATGACAAGCAATTCCACAGTGACGCAGCTAACTTAAGATGAAACAGTGAATACCACCAGGGCATCTCCTACCAGGAAGAACAGACACAACTTAAAATAGCAGAATGCATCTTGCACATACGCCATTTTGCATAAATTTGGCAACTCCAACCTGCAAATGAAATTCAGTTCTAACCCAACAGCTCAAATTCATGAATATTTATAGAAAATAATTTGTGTGTTGAACAACTTCTATGTTATGAGTTAACACAGCTAGATCTCAGGAGGTTATCTCTTAACCACAGATTAACTGATGGATATAGTTGATTAAACTTGCTTTTTGAAAACATTTTCAAAATGCATGTAATCTCTTTGCTGTGTAGATGACAGCTCTTTGGACCCAGCTCTGTTGCCACTTCCCACACTGAGCAGCAAACTGAGGAGCCCTCTGGGCAACATCTGACAAACTGCATGAAGCACTCATCAATAAGAAGCCCCAACTTAAGATATGACAACAGGTTGTTGCCTTTAATAATGCTTTTTTGTTTCCCACCAGCCATATCCTTCCTACTAGGGCTGAGACTGACCTCAGCTAATTTCAACAGAGCACTGAAGTAGTCACATCAGCTTGGTCAGCAGTCAGACATTATTTCTGGAAAGCAGAAGTAATCTAAGCTAAAATAGATACCTGAAACAGTTACCTTGTTTTGTAATGGTACAGCGTATGATTTCTACTTCTCTAAGTAACTACATCTGCCTGTATGCATCCCAACTGTCTAAACAATTGGTTCAATGATATATTTCTATGTAACAGCTGCATAATGCTTCATAGGTGCATGCCGCCCAGGAACAGAGACAGACTTGGAAAACAGCAGGGAAACCTGACAGAATATATGAGGACTGATTTTAGCCTTGCTGACAATAGCTAGGAGTGCATCACTGTACTGCCAAAGTACTGTGGAGATGCTTTTTCAAGTCTATTATTTGTGGTGGCCTTGAAAACATGGATGTAATCCAACTCATTTGGATCTAGCAGTCTAACAGCAGAAGTGCTATTACCTGAAATTTTATGCTTTGATTTGGTATTTCTAGGAAAGATGCCTGCAGTCTGAATCTGCCTTCTTATCTTACAGAAAAAAAGGCAACAAGGAGGGAAACGGTGCTTAACTTAGGTTAGCCAATGCACTTTGTCCCATCTCTACCCTCATAATAAATGCAATGAAAATTCCTCATGGCAGACACAGATATCCTAACACCAGTAAGGTGCAGCACAACCTTTCCCTGTTATAAATACTCTGAACAAGCCTTTGTGAGTCAGCATTAAATATTGCCAAATTTATTTTAAATGTCACCTCCTTATCATAAATGCCACGCTTGGCGCATGAGCAGACATGCTGAAGATTTGGTAGTGTGAAGGATGGAATTAATTTTTCAGCTCTACCAACTCATGTAGCCTTTAAATCAGAGATAAGGCAAGAGGTGGGAAGTCCTACTGCTAGCCTGTTGGTTTGGCACCAGATCAGGTAATTCCTCTCCACACCACACACAAATTTGTCCAGAGTACTCAACACATGCACACAAAGTTCCAGGGTGCCAGTGCACACTTTTGAGGAATGTAGAGCACCAACATACTGCACACATTCTTTTGATGCTTCATGGCATGCCCTTGGCTAGGTGTACGAAGGTTAGAGTTCTTACTTTGTTTCTTAAAATGATTTTGGTAGTAAGCGGAAGAAATTTGAATAGAAATACAGCTTGAAATAATTACTTCCATTTAGAGTTTACGCATATATAAAATATATACACATACACTTAGTAGTGCAGAAATCAAAATGTCATGAATGCATTATGCGCATGTATTTCTAAACACATCCATAAAAAGCACGTATGACTCCAGAAAGGTCTTGAGAAAACTCAGAAGTGACAACAGACAGAAGATTCTAAATCAAAGTGATAAGTAACAGAAGGCTTGCTGGAGTAAATACTATCTACTGAAGATTTGAATCAATGTATAATATTGTGTGTTTTCAAATTACTTTTCATGTTTGGCAAGAAGTCATCTGTTTCTCACATACCTTTTCTATCATTATACACAAAGAACCTTGTACAATCCTCTGTAAGGGGTAATTCTGCGAGTCACAACGATGCAGAAAACCTGCATCAATAATCATCTCAAGAAGTACCAAGTACTGAGTTCTAAGACAGCTTTAGAAAGATAGAAGTATTATTTTTTCCATTTGTATTTAAAATATATACTTCCTCCTCATTTGTTGCAGTTTTCCCCTCGTTTTCATAACTCAAATGGAACAACTTCTGTCTGTGAACTTTTTCCTGTAGATCTGGGTCTATTGCAGCAATGTTTTTAAAATGGGGAGACAGTTTGCACAAGATAGTGAAGTAATGAATAACATGATGCTCCTGAAGAACTGAGATACTACAGGGATAAACAACATCGTAGAAGCACACATCAAAATGAACTTTTGCTCATTCAGAGTGGGTTTTAAATGAGGCATGTGACCATATACTGAATAATGACAATAAAATAGAAGTTTGCAAAGGTGCTCACTAAGGATTAAGTTCTCTAATATTAGCTGTCCTAATAGCTGGATAGCAAGGCTAATAGAGGCATCAGGGTTCTCACCACAAAGAGCAGAGGTGCAACACAGACAGCAATCCAACCACAGGTGGGATAAACCGCTTTTTGAACAAGCTTATTTTTCTCCACTGACTGTACAGGTGCCTGGGAGGCCAGCTGAGAATACAACAGTGTTACCACACTCCATATCTAATTTCTAACAGATCTCTGAAAGGAAGCCTATTGTCTGCAGGGTTCAATTTGCCACGCAGGGGTCCATAGACTTAATGATGCTGAAAACGATCATAGGATAGCTAGTCTTCAGATTGTCAGGCTGAAGGCTTAGATTTACACTGTAAACCAGCAACCATAATAACACAGGCACCTACTGGAAAACGTAATGCATTATCATGTGAGAGAAAAAATAGGAACTTCAAAAAGACTAGATAGCTGCAGATTAGATCAAGATAAAATATTCTAACTGCCCACCTAAAAATGACCAGCAACTAGAAATTATATGGGAGATCAACCAAGGGAAGGATCTGGCAGAAAAACACAGGAAGCATCTGGCCAACAAGACAGTCCAGAAGAAAGAGGGCAGTAAGGGGAAAATATTGTGGAGAAAACAACAGTAAATACACCAGACAACAATGCCATGCAGATAATGGAACGGAAACCAAGCCCCAGCATTTTGCCATCCTTCTTAAGTCAGCTACGTTATATTACATTGAAACTGCTAGATAACATGGGAAAATTGAGATAATCATCTTCACATTCCATATACGTCATGCTACTTCCCTTCCTTGTCTATCCACGTATAAATCATGACCTGTGGCTACAGGTTCAGGTAGTTAAAGTCCAAACCAGCATCTGCAGGTTCTAACTTTGCTAAGACAATGGAAGGGATCATAGATACTCTACAAAATAATTATTTGTTTTAGGAGGGAAAAAAAAATTGTGAAAATTATTAACTTTTTAATGTTAAAAAGTAAATGCTACTAAGGTTTGAAAGTCAGGCTCACAAGACTTGAGAACCAACAGTTATGGAAATCTAATTAAACACTATGACATAGTCTTTAATTACGTGACTAAGTACTATTTATCCACACAGAATCCAACTTCCTTTAGAAGGCCCAGCACTCCTTTTCCCTGTAATTACTGTGTGCTGCCATGTCATATTTAATCAACACAAGCCAAACTCTGTTTTAGCAGCTCCAAGAAGGAGAAAATCAGGGAAGGGATGCAGAAAGCATCCACTGATTTTGGCTGCCTGTTTTTAGACGCTAAATGCTCTGAAAAAAAAATGGATCCTACATCGTATAAAGCAGAGCTCCCAAAGGCCTTATCACCAACACTTCATAGCTTTAAATTTTCAAACACTTCTGTGCTTATGTGGCCTGAACAATGTTCTTTTAAACACAGCTTTTGTATAATCTCCATCTAGATTGAGGTAAATTACCTTACAGTTATGCAAGAGATTTCTCTAAGCGCCGTTCAAACCAATGGGACTCCTTCAACACTTCAACATATGCCCAAGTGCAAACAATCTACTGAAATAGTGCTTCCGCATAAAGGGAGAAGGAAAGGACTGCTCACCTTTCTTCTAAAGAGCATGTTGAGATTAATATTTTATAATGTTTCATTCAAATGAAACTGAATGGAATTTCACTGAGACCTTCGCTTAAACCGCCAGTTCAGAAAAGCACTTGAAGCACTTACCAAGTCCCACAACACACGTAAGGTTTAAATAAGCTATCCTCAGCTGAAAATGAGGCTGCTAAACAATTTTCTTCAAGTTCAAACTGCACCACTAGCTAGGTTAGCAAAATAATGGCTGTTAGCAAGTACAGGGATAAAATACACCATTCTGTTCAAGTATTTTCTGTGTCTCTGAGAGGCAGTGTGACCTGACAGATCAATTTTCAATCTGAGACTCTATTTCTGGATTCTACAACTGAGATTCCTTAGAAAAATAGCTACACTTCCTCTTGTCTCACTTCCCTCATTTGTAACAATTAAATCTGATATCCTTGAGAATTGCTTTGAAAATTATTTATGAGACTATTATGTGAGATAGCCTAGATATATCCATATCCAAAAAGCAAGCACAGCAAAAAATCTAACATTTACAGCATTTCATTACTGAAACAAACTGTGAGGTACTGCAAAACTGTGCGCCGATTTCAGTGTGAAAAAAAAAAAAGACTGCAAAAATGACCAAGGTCCACAGGATTTATTTTAAATATCTACTCTAATATTTTTAGCAGACTATTAATATCTACTAGCATCTAAAAGCAAATAATCTTTTCCAGAGCATTTAAAAAAAATTACTCACTCTGCCCAGCTCAGTGCTGTTAGCAAAACAATTTGGAAGATATCAAAACAACATCAGAACACAGGCCATGGATGGGTTCACATCTAGCCACTAGGATTGCTTATGCATATACGGTGCTCTGGAAGCACGTTCCCAGAAGGCAGATGGAAGTTGTGCCATCTCCTGGTTCTGCTTACTCTCCTTTATGAGCAGGTGGGAGAGACACCAAGCCTCCATTTGTCCCCTCTGCACCCACCTGCACAAGGAAAAAGCAGCAGCCTGGGCAGGTAATAGCAGCTGATGAAGGAAAGCAGCGTTTTGCAGTGCCTGCGCTCCTTGATGCAGGCAAATTAGATCACTGTGACTGAGCACAGGCTTAAGAAAGAACTACTTACAGTGTTACTGATAGACTATGCCTACATCAGTGCACCAAACACCAGGAACTACTCCTGGGCGACAGAGGTCACTTGGTGACACAGACTGCCAACCTGCTACAGACCAGCAGAGCGTGCTTCACACTTCGGCCCACTACAGCTCTCCCACACAACTCTTGAGCATGACTTGGATTCAGCAGGGGCCAGGAAACAGTCCCAGCAAGTTGCTCATATATACAGCTCCCCTCTCTGTGAAGAGGTCAGCAGCACTGACGAGGGCTAATCCATGCCAACAGGCTTCAGGGTCAGAGAATGATCCTGGGGACATTTAATTAACAGGCAGAGAGAGGACGCAGTATCTCCAGGCTTTATCTGTTGTTATTTCTTACAGGAAGATTTTAAACGGCAAATACCATGAAACACACAAAAGTTATCTACACCCTGTAGCATACAAGAAGAAAACTAGAAATGAGCTGAGCTCATCTTGGGCGTGTTCCTGCTTCCTCGGAGCAGGCAGACTTCACACATGGCCTTATGACACCCACTGTCCAATTTTATTTTCCTTAGTTTAAAAAAGTTCTACATACATCTGACATGCCTTCTTACAGCGAGGCCACTGCCTAATAAGTGAGTCATGCAAAAATAGTATAAGGAGCCGGGTTTCTGACAGACGATCATCTGGCAGTAGACATTTCAAGTGAAAGTTATTTAGAAATGCTAATGACTAGCAATTAGTAGAATTATTAAGTCTGCTTTTAAAGACTAAAAATATAAATACAAGTGAATCTATGATGTTATCCTGGAAACTTGGCTAGAGCAATGTTGGCAAATACATTTTCACAACAGGTAACAGTAAAAACATCCATAAAAAGACATCGGAGAGCTGTCAGTACATCGCTGTTTAAGCAGTACTCTTTGAGATCTCTTCATAACTTCACATATCCAGGAAGAGTCTATGTAAGCTATACAGAATTGTCCCTTTTGTAAACCAGTCCAGTACGAATACACAGTTTTGGTTAACAATCCCTCTGAGCACGGCTGGGAACGTGCCAGCCGTACCCAGCCCCAGCCATCAGAACCGTGCCCGCTCCTGCCGCATCCTTACACACAGCCCGTCTCTTGAAAGCGTCGGGCTGCTTTGCGAGGTGAACCTTTACGACGTGCTGCTCTGCGAGCTACCGTAGCCTGCTCTGTATTACTGACTTTTAAAAGCCACGCACACGCGAGACCACGATGCACACCCAAAGGAAAAGAGCACGCGTTTATTAAAGACGAAAGAACAACCGGTGTTTTTCAGCGAGGTACTTCTTTTTGCCGGGAGTGCCTCCGCAGCACCCTGTACCTGCCAGCACCAGGATCCCCACGCCAACCCTCCCGCACGCCCACATGCCGACAGAACGCCGCCTCGCTCACCCCGCCGAGCGAGCCCGGCCCCGGGGCCAAGCAGCGCGCCGGAAGCGCCGCTCCCCCGCCCGCCGCCTTCGGAGGACCCCCCGCAGCGCGGGGCAGCGCCCAGCCGTGGCGACAGGACCCCGCGGCCGCTCTGTCCCGCCGCCTCCCGGCCGCCCCGGGCCCGAGCAGCCACCTCGGGGCTCCCAGCCCGGGACGGCCTAGCGCAGCCCGCGATACCCCCGGCCGGGGTGGGCAGGAATGCAGGCAGCCGGCATAGCCGTGCGGTGCCCGCGGGGAACCGAGTTCGCTCTCCTCGCTCGGAGCATCCCGGGCAGGGGCAGCCCGGCCGCCAAGCGACGCCTCGCCTCACCTCGCAGCGTGGCCGGCGCCCTGCAGAGCCCCCCGCAGCGCGAGCCCGGACGAAGCCCATCCCTCCGGGAAGTTTCCTGCCGTCGAGGCGGCCGAGGAAAACAAAAGCTTCAAAGGGTAGAGGAGGAGGAGGAGGAAGGGCAGCGCAGGCAGGAAAGTGAGGGGCATCGCTCTCCCGCGGCGCCGCTGCCTGTGCCCGCCGGCCCCGCGGAGGGCAGCCCGCTCAGCGCCGCCTCCCCATGCGCTCTGGCGCCGGCTGAGCTGCACGGGCAGCGCCGCGGAGCCGCCGGACCGAGAAGCGAGCAGGCGGCGAGCCAGCACCTCCGCTCCCGGCTCCCTCCCTGCCTCCCGCCCGGCCGCCCGTCCCGTTCGCCGCAGCGCCGCCAGGTCCCGCCCACCCGCACGGGGCTCCGCCTCCCGGGGGCGCGCGCACGCTCCGGCCCAGCGGAGTTGCAGCTGCCGGCGGAGCTGGTTTTTGGTCCTCGTGCCACCCGCCCGGTCCCCGACCCCGTCCCCGACCCCGTCTGGTGCGCCTGAGCCCAGTGCCAAGTGAAAAGGGGTCTGCGGTCGCTGCCCACCTCTGAGCGTGAAGTACGCTGCTGTTGAGTTGGAGACAGCGCTCTTAGAAAGCCGGGTTAGAGAGGTGTTGAAGGCAGAGCTAGTAACTCCAACCTCCTGTCTGGCAGGGATGTAAATGCAACGTGTGCATTGTGGTGGTGATGTTGCAGCTCTTCCATATGTAAAGGAAGAAATAATGATAAAATCATGGAATCTCAGAATATCCTGAATTGGAAGGGATCCACAAGGATCACTGAGTCCAACTCCGGGCTACGCACAGCACCACCTAAAATTCAAACCCTGTGGCTGAGTGTTGTCCCTGTGCATCTTGAACTCTGGCAGCCTGGGGCCGTGACTGCTCTGGGCAGCCTGTTCGATGCCCACTGCCCTCTGGTGAAGAACCTTTCCCTAACCCCCACCCTGCCATTCCCCTGGCACAGCTCCATGTCATTCCCTCGGGTCCTGTTGCTGTCACCAGAGAGCAGAGCTCAGCACCGCACCTCTGCTCCCCTTGTGAAGAGCCATGAGCCTCCCCTCAGCTCCTCTGCTCTGAGCTGAACAAACCAAGGGACCTCAGCCACTCCTCATGTGCCATCTTCGTGGCCCCCCTTGGATGCTCTCTAATAGTTTTATGTCTGCTTACATGGTGGTACCCAAAGCTGCACACAGTGCTCCAGGTAACACCACACTAGCGCAGAGCAGAGCGGGACAATCACTATGTGTACACTGACTAATATCTGAGGACTAAGATAAGCCTTTATGCCTCCTCACTGCCCACATTGCTCTCTAAGGAGGAAGATTTGGCCAAAACCATATCAACCTCAACCTGAGCTGGGAGATTCTGATGCTGAGAATTGCAAAGCTATAGCTCGTAATTTGTGGCTGAGGTCTTCGTGGTCCATGATTATGATTGAACAGAGTAGGATAGGATAGGATAGGATAGGATAGGATAGGATAGAATAGAATAGAATAGAATAGAATAGAATAGAATAGAATAGAATAGAATAGAATAGAATAGAATAGAATTAGAACAGAACATTATAGTGCAGTTGGAAGGGACAAAGATCATGAAGTCCAACTGCCTGACCTCCTCAGGGCTGATGAAAAGTTAAAGCATGTTTCTGACAGCATTGTCCAAATGCCTTTTGAACACTGCCAGGCATGGGGCATCAACCAGCCCATGAGGAAGCATGTTCCTGTGCTTGGAACACGTTTTAACTAGTAGTTTTATTGACATAATTAAAATACGTATCATTTGGCAAGACTTGCTGTATCATATCAAGTGAGTTTAGAACACCGTAAATTGATATGAGTACTCTTGCTTTCTATTGTATCACAGAACTACTTGATGTCTGAGTCAGGGAGAGTCTTTCACAATCGTTTTCCCTATTCAAACTGCAGTTACCTGACTGTCAGCCAATAACAGATCCCTGTATCAGATCACAGCCACCTGCAATGAGCTCAGAACATGAGAGGGAGGAAAAGGAAGCTTCTGTTCTTCTGAATGGGTCTCTTGAACATGAGGCTGATGTACCAGTAGAACACCAGCAGCTCCATCCACTGCTCTTGCTTTGATTTTTAAGAAGTACCACTCTTATCTGACTGAGCTGAGAACCACAACACAAAGCCAAAGGAAGCAATCTGGTGTTAATAATTCTTGACCAAGTAAAATTACATTTATTATTTGAACATATTTAACAAATGGCTAGGAGCATGGGTTTGTTTGTGGCTTTTTTTTTAGTTCTTTATCAGAGAAAAAAACGCTGCTAAGTTCTACTGCTTGTTTTGGGCAGTTTAAAACAAAACAAAAAAATGCAATAGCTGTGAGCTCCATTTGCTTTTTGGGATGCAGCTGAGCTCTTCCCATCTAAAACAAGCAAAACTAAACAGTGAGCAACTGCCCCACAGAGGCCTCTGATTTGCTTTGCTGTAGTTGACTGAAGTCTTTAAAGGCTCTTCCTAGCATAGGGGAGATGTAATCTCCTGATTCAATTTGAAAATCCTCAGATATTATCACTACACTCCATCTTGTGGACGAGGCAGCAACATATTTAAAGTGATCCTGCCGTGGTTTTGTTTTGTTTTGTTTTTTCTTGAGCAATTAAACCTAGCAATGTCTGGTTCTCACTGCCAAATCAAGGAACCACAAAGAGCTGCAGATACAAGAAGGATATAGTAAGAATGATTTGCTGCTGAGAGGCAATGAACTTCCTTGACAGCCTTAAAACATCTCTTCCGAGCTTATTATTCCATTGACAAATTTTATATCCTACTGTTTGAGTTTGTGCTGTGACTCGCTGCTGTGGAGATCAGTGCTCCCCCAGCACTCTGCATACAGCACTATGCAACCTGTGTATACTGTTTAATTGAAAAAAAAAAACACCAACAAAAACAGCAGTATGGAGAGAGGAATTTTGTCCCTGAGGAAATGCTATGTCTTGCCTGGGCTCTTTAATTCTCAGTCTGCCTTATTGTACCCAATGGATCTGTGCGCATGTTCTTGGATTTAGATATGAACTTCACATCTCTTTTTAATTTGTTTTAGGAAGCAATTTTAGGAAAATAGTAAAGGGTGCAATCTGCATAGGAGAGCCAAAGCAGAAAGGTGAGGCTACCAAGGAGTCCCCAAAATTTCAGTGACTGAAGGAGCCTATTGAAAACAACAGCAAGGTTGAGCAGCACTCTGTGGGGATATGTGGCTGTGGTAAAGGCTCCATTAAGCACAATTGCTTTGTAGGGATAGGGTTTTGGTTTTGCTCATTTTTTTACCCTATAATAAGTGAAAGACCTTGGCTATATTTAGGAGATTATACTGAGAATCACCATCTGTCTTACCAAAATAACAAACAAACGATGAGGTGCTCACTGCCCTTCTCAAAACTGCACTTCATGGCTTTTGACCTTTTTTTATCTTGATGTTCAGCGCTGCTTTGGGAAACCGGAATAGGTATTGAGGCAACAGCTATGAACCATGGAAAAGGTATATTCATACATATTTGTGTCTGGCTGGGTGCAGAGAAAATTGAGCAACTTATCTGGATTCACAGCTATAGAAAGGTTAACCTTATAATAGTTGCCCTAGGACAAGCTTGAAGAGAAAGCCATTTAACTTTAATGAATAACTTAAAATACAAAGGCCTATTTATTCCAGCTGTTCTTTGTAGGGAAGAAAAAAGGTTATCTTGAGAAAGGACTGCAGAAAAGCTTAGTCATTCAGACCCAAAAAAGGTAGGGAAAAACAGGTCTTGTGCAGGAAGAAGTCAAGAGGAAACTGTTGTACAAATGAGGGTTCTGTGAGTTACCTCAGCCCAGAAACAGGCTCCACACTGAGGTTAAATTTAATTTGCAAAAGTGAACCATGCCTTTTTTTCAGAGCCCTGCCCTCTCTTGTACTAGCACTAATACACATACCTCTCCCCATGACGCAGTGTGGAATAGCAAAGCCAACCTTAGTGCTACCATTTATTGTTTCTTTTAGCATGAAGGGACTTGGCAGCACAATGATCAAACTTCTGATTGCTGGTACGCTTTTCTGCTCCCAACTTACTAAGCCTGGCAGGGCAAAATTGATCTCTTTTGAGTAATGCCTCAGTGCAACCCAGGCTGTGAAGGTAGAATGTCTCTCGCCGTCTGCTATTATAATGGTAGAGGAAGGTCTCATTAATTCCAGAGGACACCAAAGGCAGGGAATCTATGTTGATTACTGTATTTATTAGGCTTTTGGTGGCTTCTTGGTCATTTTCCTAGAGCAATGAGTCATCACTTCATTGCTGTGCTGATCACATTAAATTGTTGTTATTGTTATTACGATATAAGTAACATAATACTTATGCTAATTTACTTTGCATGCCATTGTCAGAATTCTTCAGTTGTCACTTGAAAGCATCTTACATGAGCATTTCAGCATTATTTAGACTTCTTCTGATTATTCGATTCATATTTATGATACTTAACTCTACTTAGTAATCATTTCCAGTGCAACACATAAAACCTCAGAGAACATGGTCAGGCCTTTGTATGAAACCAGCAGCACTCTTTGAAGAGAAATCAGGCTGTAGCATGACTGTTCTTTACCTTTTACTAAAATCCAACCTCACAGATATATATTTTTTTCCATACAGAATAAGCTGAAGTGTAATGGTAAGTGGGGGACAAAGGTTATTTCCCCAAAAGAAAAAGTCCACTTTTTAGAAACATCAAACATGGATGATAGAAAATGCAGTTAGATTTTGTTCCATAACAATAGCAAGAAATCATGCAGATAAACAGAAAAAATAAAAATAAAAAATCAAGTGTTGAGAGATTTTGTTTGTGCTTATTTTATTAATCAGTTAGATATAATCTGCCTACCTCCCCAAAAGTGCCCAGAGTTTCAAGGCTTCTTCTGAACTCTGTGCCCTGAAGAAAAGGAAGGCTTCAAAACTGTTTTCTGATATATCCAAAATAAAAACCTTACAATCCTTAACCTTCTTTTCCATTGCAGTGGAATGAATTTGAAGACACGAAAAAACACAGTATAGCATAATGATGAAGGGATAGTACTGAAATTTGACCCTAGTGCAGTTCTTCACGTGTTTGAACTCACACAAATATCTTGTTCTGACCATATGTGGAATGTAAGCAAACTCACAGCAATAACTGGAGTGAATGAAGAAAGTCTGGATGAATGAGGTTGAATTATGGTGAATAAACGGACTGCCATTTTGAAATGGAATTTATGATGTTTATCTGTGAATTGATGCAGAAGGCTTGCAAACTGGAGCTGAGTTTGAAGTGTGGCATGAAAATACTTCCACATCTCTCTATAGGTATAAGATCCTCTACAGCTGCTTTTGCTGTAGAGCAAATATCAACTTGACATGTCCTCACAGCCTCAGTACTTTGTTTTCTGTCTTGTTTTTATTCTGAGGGAAAGACAGAGAAAGTGAAAGCATTTGAACATAATTTATCGTTTGTCATTACTTTTATTATGTAATTTCAGGTACACTCATGCATTCAGTGCCTTGTATTCTCTTCTGACTATCTGACTATTACTGAATTCATTCTTCTTTTATTTCTCATAGCAAAAAATAAAAGCGGACATCATAAATTCACCTTCCTCTCAAACGCCACTTGCTGCTGCAGTTGCTACTGTTTATCTTTGAAGCAGGGTAGAACAAGGCGCTATTGCATCTGTGCACTAAACACGTTGCCTCAGAAAAAATATTTTGGGAAAATTCAGCATTCTGCTTCTGATCTACAAGGCCCTGAAGCGTTTGGGCTGTGACTCCATCCTTTAGCAATTATTTCTGAAGCTTGTGGAGGCTAAGGACAGGGCTTGGAATAGTCTTGAAAGTGCTATTTTTCCCATTAAACTCAGCTTTGTATATGTTTGTCTTCATCCCAGCTCCCAATTTTAAGAAAAGACTCTGAACTACTCTGACCACCAGGCTGTAATAGAAATAGTTGCAGGGATATCAACTCCCATGTTTTAGGTATGACCATGCACTTTTTTCAGAAATGAAAGAGAGGGAAACTGGTCATACTTCCCTTCGGAAGGAATTTCTAGACCTGGGAATGCTGAGGGGAAAAAGGAAAGAGACATAGAGCCTACTTGTTTTCCATATTTCAGAATTGCCTGCCCAGAGTAATGTTTGAACTATGTTTTAGTCCATGGTGTCAGGAACTCCAATCTTTGAATAGGAAGAAAATGCACTGCTACCTAACACGGCTACGGACCTCATTCAGAACAGCAACAACCAATAAAAGAACATGCCAGTTAAGCCTAGTTAGCCTTTGGAATAGCTTGCTGAAGGATATTGCGCTTTTCTAAAGCACTCGGTTTTAAAAAAGTTTTAGAGAAACTAGTGGAAGAGGAACCCTGTGCTGGCTCTTAGAGACAACATGAGTTAGCATCCTGGGAGGATGTTACTGTACATAGGAAGCGTGAGCGCATGCTTATCTCATTTAGCTTCCTTTTTCCTTAGAACTGTAATCTCCCACTTGTCCTTTCTTAAACTGCTTGCTCTTGGCTTTGCCAGTGCTGATTTTCCTGAGCAGCAGTTCAACACAGACACTGGGAGTCAGTTATGGGTTTTCTTAGCAGCCTGTTCAGCTCCTTCTCATTGCAGATGGTGAGATTTTGGTAGAGGAAGAGGATCTTGGGAAATCATTTTCCAAGATAGCTTGAAAATCTTAGCCATCAAGTGCCTCCAGCATGAGAGCTGGCTACCAGCTCTGTTCATTTTTGTTGCTTCAGAGGGGCAGGTGTGTACTGAACAACAGAGACTTGGAGCCTGACGCAGGGAAAGTGAGACTTGGCATTTGCTCCAACTTGGCTTTCCATGGCCCAGTTGATCTGACTTCTGTCCTCTCTTGCAAGGGACAGAAACTTGGGCAGATGGATTTCTGGTTAACCTGGAATGGATGTTCTTTTTTTTGCTCTGCATCATGAAGCCACTTGAAAACTGGATGTTTATAGTCCTTTTTTGGAGTTCTGCTTTGCCACTGCACATAACAGAAATGTAAAATCCGGAAAGCCTGAAAACATACTTTCACTCACTAAGACAACTGGCAAGCATTTATTAGAATATGCTTCCCCAGTACTAGATATAATCTCTTATGCTAAGACCCAATTTAAATCCTAGCCTCGCCCTTTGAGTAAAACGTTGCCTCAGTGCTTCCAAACATAGGATAATTTTAGAGGAGCTCCTAATGTTTCTGATAACTCAAAAATGGAAAGTAGAACAGTAAAGTGTTACATAATACTGAAATACAGAGGAGGGAGTATTATTATACTATCTAGCAGGTTTCAATTTTGCTCAGTTTGTTCAAGCAAATTTTGGTTTCATTAGGAGTTCACACGTGCTTAGGAAGAGGTAAGTTTTGCACCATGTATTCTGAAAAAGAACAGGAAATGATGCAGCATTTTCTTTAAACTTGGAAAAACTACGTTCTTGATTTTAAGAACATCTGGTTCTTCACATCATTGATTAGGAATCAGAACCTGCTGAGTGACAGCGTGCTGTCCATTTCAAATTTACTAACAACTATGCCATTCCTGCTGGCAACAGTTGGACTTCTTGGTTAGAAACAAATGTTTTAAGTACAGATATGAGTCATGAATTATCTTTTGTCAAGATTATTTTGTCATTTATTTAACAGGCATTTTCACAACAGCCTTGATTTAGTGTCCAGTTCTGGCAGTAAACTTGAAACAGGAGAAAACAGAAAAACAAAGCTTCTCTCAAGTGAATCTCTGAAACGTGAGGCCAGTGTGATGCCAGGAGTGCAGTAGCAGTGATCTTGATTTTATGCTTTGATTTTTTGGAGGTGTGGAGTACCCATTATCCTTGACTGAGTTCAGCCATCCAGAACTCATAAATCCCAGTTTAAGGAGCACAGTGCAGATCCGAAGAGGAAGCATTTCACCTCATTGTCTGCTTTAAAAATTCTTCACTGAGTGCTTCACCTGGAGACTGCTAAGCAAACAGAAGGACGCAGAGGAACACTATGTTTTCTGTATTAAAGACTTTGATCACACAAAGGCATTTACATTTACTGCGTCCAGGCCTGGGCCCCCCACTACAGGAAGGATGTGTCTTGGAGCGGGTCCAGAGGAGGGCCACTAAGATGATCAGAGAGCTGGAGCACCTCTCCTATGAGGAAAGGTTGAGGGAACTGGGATTGTTCGGCTTGGAGAAGAGAAGGCTCTGGAGAGACCTCATTGCAACCTTCCAGTACTGGTATACTTCTAGTACTGGAAATAGGAGGGGGTATGTTTGTTTATGAGGGTGGACAGTGATAGGACAAAGGGGAATGGTTTTAAACTGAGACAGGGGAGGTTTAGGTTAGATATTAAGAGAAAGTTTTTCACACAGAGGGTGGTGACACACTGGAACAGGTTGCCCAAGGAGGTTGTGGATGCCCCATCCCTGGAGGCATTCAAGGCCAGGCTGGATGTGACTCTGGGCAGCCTGGTCTAGTGGTTGGCGACCCTGCACATAGATGATCATTGTGGTCCTTTTCAACCCAGGCCATTCTATGATTCTATTTCATTTAATTTTTTTTTTTTTTTTTGTGATTTTAAATAGCTTGTGAAAGTGCAAATTGAAAAGTGAAGTGTATGGATGAATACAAGTTGACACTGGGATGGGATACCTCGTAACCTATGGCTGAGGGTCAAAAAAGGTTTCTGGGCACCCATGTCAGCCTTCTTGGCATGTACCAAGCACTAATATCCATATTATTTCCTCATGAATTGGTCTTATCTGATCACTAATCTTGCAGAAGGCAACTGGCAAGGGACAAGGAAAGAGTAAGCATGTTAGTTTTCCTCTGAGATTGCTCACTATCCATCACTATGATCTGAGCACACATGAGGGAGGTTGGACCTGTGTTCTCAGGACTGAGTGAAGGGCAAGTATGTGCCCTTTCAGCAGTAGCTCATACTTAGGCTAGCAATTGTACCTCATGCTTGCTATCCTTTAATCCCACTCCCTGCTGCACATTCACATTCCTTGTTCAGCAAAAGGCACACAGGGAGCTGGTCCCTCAAGAAAAAAGACTCTTTTTGGCTTGTTGCCTGCTGGCTCAGCAATCTCAGCTGTCTCCCTCCTTGATGACCCACGTCAGTGCAACTAAAAGGGAAAAGCCAGGACTGCACAAGCCCTAAATTAGACTGTAGTCCTTAAGAAATCTTAGAAACCAGAAACTGGCTTACAGCTAAACTAAGCTGAATGCTGGCTGCCACTGCCCAAGACAGAGAAACTAGTGATTGCTGCACGCTTCCTTCCCCACAGGGTGGTTGGAAATGTGGAGATGTTTCATCCCAATTCTAATCCTCACTCAGTCCCTATCCTCTCTGTCCCTTTGCCTCCAGTCCCAATAATGCTGGATCTTACAGTGGGCAGGCAGATGAATGAGATAGCTAGCTGAACCCAGAAAAAAAAATGTATTTCCACCCTTAAGTAAAGACTTTTTTGCTGAATCAACCAGCTGAATAAATACACCCCGTACCCCCACCATCACTAGATCTCTAGAACGCAAGAGAAGTTTGAGTGGAAAATTAGGAGTGGAAAATAACCACTTCTTTTTACTGTTAGATTGGCCTAGCCTTAAAATGGAAGGACACAGATTCTGCCTTCTCCTGTAGTTTGTAAAGTGAATAGGAAGTGGGTGAAAAAATCTGCCATTTTGGTTTCCAGAGGTATTGAGCCAGTTCTTGCATGGATTATTTTTCAGGAGCAGGATTGGCTGAAAACATCCTGGTCCTGCTCCAGCTTTGCAAAGCAGATGTTTGCAAGACTGCTTGCAGAACCGAGCTCTGGAAGGTTGACCCACTCAAACATTTAAAATTTTGTCAGGATTTTTCAATAGCTGGACCAACTAACAAACACAGCTCACTGTGGAACCATGCCTAAGCTGGTGCAATAGTTCTATGAAATGTGAAAACTGCTTGCATCAATTTAAGTTGCGCGACTATCAAACATGTAGCTGCAGTCTGACTGCTCATCTTCTAACAAACCTTGGTTTCCTAAATATCTGCAGCAGAATAAATCTAGTGAGACGGTTTTATATTGTTCTAAGGTTGTTCATCTTGTTGAACAAGTAGTGGCCAAGGAAGCCACTGTGGTGGTCAAAAAGGCCAAAAGCTCCTGGCCTGAATCAGAAATAGTGTGGCCATCAGGACCAGAGAAGTGACAGAACTGTTTAACAATTTGTACAACTCCTGTAAGAACAAGATGTGTATGTTACAAGTGTAAGGTTAACAGGTCGTAAAGTTAACCAGTATACAGAGAAGTTAGGCTAGTAAGAATAGTTAAACAGAGAGAAAAGGTGCTCACTGGTGTTGTAGGCTCACAAGACCTCAAAAGGAGCAATCTCCAGGAAGAGACCCTTCCTTAGTGGAAGTCAGCCCTTAAATGGGGTCTAGGAGAGGTGGCGCCCGGCTCCACCCCTTCCGGGCACACAGGTGAATTGCCTTCACCTGTGCTCCCATGGCTGACTCAGTGCTTGCCTCAGGTGGTCAATCAGAGGTTCAGGCCGTGATTCAACAGTTCCCATACATACAAGTTATAACAATTTTATTATTACATGCATCAAAGCTTTTTGGAAATGCAGCTTCCTAGGTATTACTCAGTTTCTTGCCTGCTATTTTGTCACGTTAAGAATGTACTTATACCTACTCTGGTTATTTTATTCAATTTTCAATAGAGCCATTATGGTTTGCATTGATACCTTTATTTTTAAAATGATTATTTTCACTGATAACATAAGAATTTACATGATAGTTTTTATTTTCAGCAGATCCTTATAGGTCCTTAAACTGAACACCAGTATCACTAGCTGGGGTGACTTTTAAATGCCTTAATGGAGGGAACTATCTATAGTGCAGTGTCTGAACATGCCCTGTGTTTTGCGCAGGAAAACACAATAGGATAAACATAATAAAACAGGACTTGTACTACGAGACACCTCTTTTTGTGCAGCAAGTTTGGTATTACAAAATCTAATTTTGTGAATTATGTTAAAACTTTTGGCAAAACTACCAAATTTTATTTTTAACGGATGTAACAAATTATAGATGATATTCATTAAAAATAATCTAAATTGTTATTCAGAACCAAAGGCCCCACTAACCTAGTGTTATAGAGTGACCTCTATAATAAAATGCTTCTGAACTGCTAACCAATGACTCATGCTTCGTGGTATCCTCAAATCAAATAAAAAGAATGGAAAAAAAAAACCAAAAAAGAAAACCTTCTTACTGAAAGAGCTTCAGAGTAAGTAAGGCAAGCAATCAACAACTGAGAAAAATCTGAGTTGGAATATACTTCTATAAATTAAACTTTAGTAGAGAAATAGGGAGTTTAAAACAAACTTTTTCATTCAGTGGCTTTTATAAGAATATTAAAATTTTACTATGGTATTGTTCTACTCTATTTTAATAACACCTGGGTTTAGCTCATTCTTCAAATTCTTTTTAAATTCCATTTATCCCCAACATGCCTTGCAATTTTTAGAACATAATTAATAATTGAACAACAACTCCTACCTGTGGAGGCTTTTATAACTCATGCTCCTTAGGCAGAAATAAAATGTTTAAGAACATACACAAACACAGGAAATATCCTTCTGGGTTGGACCAGGGATCCTCTTTTTCTCTGACAGTGGAAAGAGGTCCTGGCACACGACAGGTACTTTGAGCATACGTCAAATAGCCCAGGCTGTGGTCTCTCTTCCAGCTTTTCCCAACCTCTGACTGAAGTGCCAGATGCACTTTTGCCTCTCACCATGTCCCTTCCAAGTTGTAAGAGCTATTTGTCAATCTCTTCCAGGCCCTGCACTGTTGGTTATTCATGTCACCAGGGCAAAGAAGCTTGATAGGGGGTGTGGATCTCTGTGGACTGTGGGACGTATGTTCATTCCATCATCCACCCACATTGTCAGGCTAAGCACCTCTGGGCAGCAACCACTTATCTTTTAGTTCTTCAAGGAGTGATGTCACGGTTTCTCTGTTCTATGTCCTACTCCAATTCTTCTGTATTTTTTTTTAAATCTTGAGCTCATCCCTTTCTTTCATTTGCTGTCCAACATATCTTGCTTTTTCTTGGTATTTGGTGTGGTTTTCTTTTCATTATCCCTTTACTTTCTTCATGGAGTCACCATCCCTAGAAGTGTTCAAGGAAAGGGTAGATGTGGCACTGAGGGATGTGGTTTAGTGGGTATGATGGTGACAGGTTGATGGTTGGACTAGATGATGTTAGTGATCTTTCCAACCTTAATGATTCTGTGATTCTATGATCTTCCTGCCTCCCATTTTCCCTATCATTTCTTTTTCCATTTACCAAGAGCAGAACTATGTCGATCATTCAAAATATGTACAACTAGAGTTATGGCAAAATGTTGCTTTGTCTTTCCCCTTTCAGGTGATGCCAACAGCCTTTCCCTCCTCCCCCCTTTTAAGTGCTGCTACAAATTCACCCAACGATTTCAGAGAGCTGTCCAGCAACTCCAGTATCTCTTTTCTGAGTTGTATCTACTGGTTAGATCTGGCAGTGCTATCTGACAATCTGTGTGCTTCCAAGAAAGCCATCTCATTTAGCCAATTAAGCAGTGGTGTTAATTTTTAAAGGCAGTTTTAACCAACACAGGAATTTCATTCTGAATCCTTTGTATGATTACGCTAACAATTTATTGTGTAGGTATGAATATATTTATTCATCCCTGTGTTGTGGGTGTTCCAAATGAACAGTTCTGCATTTAGTGAAGTGGAATTCTTTCATAAATAAGTTCAGGCTCATTATCTTTGTTATGAGGTAGGTCAGGTGAAAATGCAGCAGCTATAGATCCAAGTTAGGAAGATAGGAGAGAGACAAAATCTGTTACCTTTGTAGCAGCATCTGAGTCCTGCAGCAGAAAAGTCAGCTTTCCTTGTGGCTGGTTGTCTCCACACTGAGAAAATAATAAGAGAATGAATATTCCTTAAACATCATTGTGACCTCCATAGATTTTTAATTTTTCTCTTAAATTCATCACAGTTTTTTAGAGGCAGAAATACCAATAACGAGCACTTAAGATGCTGTTATCATTGAGTTTTGTGTGTGTGTGCCTACAGCTCTTATATGATGCATCCCCTGACTTGAAGACCATTTAGTGGAATTCAAATGGGTAGCTACAGGCTGAAGGAATATATTTTTCCTTATCTGTTTTACTTAGACAAGGAGAGAACAAATAGCTTTCTAGTGATCAGACAGAAATCTGAGAAAGAACTGAAAGATTAACATAGACCTTTAACTCCTGATACAATATCTATTCTCTCTTTGTCCTGAATCAAACATATGGAGATTGCTGAGCAATATAAAAGGTCTTAAATTACTTTTCTTGTCTTCATCTATATTAACACTTAAGAAGGGAGAATCCCTGTGGACTGTATTAAGATACAGATATTACATTTTGCTTGACACATTGTTCCTTGTCTATTTGGTGTCCACTAGAAACAATAATGTAAGGCACCTGTAAAGGCAATCACACAGATCACAGGGTATTCTTTTATGATGCTCTTTGCTAATTAATTTTGTATTTTAAAAATCCAAACCTTTTAAATCAGCTTTCTAGCAAGTAAGAGGAGGTTTTACCCACTTTTTTTTTTTTTTTTGGCTGCTTTCTTGGTAATTGTTTTGTGGGACGGTGATAAAATATCCAGGAATACGTAAATCATCTCTTTAAAGGAATAGTTTGAGACTATTCTATTTTATGAATGCTGACAACTGGAGAGAAGAAAGTTATTACTGAAGGAGTTCTATGCCCTTTTAAAATAATTCTGGGTTATTAAAAGTAAAGATTAGAAGATTCAATCTTTTGCTATTGGTCGGTGTACTCCTTTCCCTTCCTGTCTTCAAATAAACCAGCTGATGCCAGTTCTGATTTTCTTTTGCAGAGAGGGTGTGGATACAGCAAAGATATATTTAAATCCATGACACTGGAAAAATAAAATCGTCCTTTTTACAATCTCAGATCATGTTTACTGAAGCATAGATCTCCTGATTGCTCTGTATAATGTCTTTTTTAATATTAGGATTGATGCCTATAAATAAACAGGCAGTAAGACAGCAATCACCAAGGAGGGAGAAGAGCTATGAATAAATTTAGGTTTGAAATGTAGAACGTCTCTAATCATCAGAAGAATCCGGTTCTGGAACAGCTTTTCAGTAGAAGTCAAGTAGGAATGAACTCTTTTCAGAACAAAGATGACATCTGTGATTTCCAGCTCTGCCAATTTAATCAGAAGTCTGCAACACAGCTTGGCGTCTTTCTTCCTTGTACTGAAAAAATGGAATTCTGCAGACTGAGCAACCTACTGCCTATGTGGAAACATAGCTCCAGCTCTGTCTCAGGGATGAAAGGGAAAAAATGTATATTCTGGATTGCTTACACAGGGAGTGAGCTCTTGCTGGGCTGTGGAGTTGTGTTAAATAACTTTTGTGAAAGCATCTGTAGAAGTTTTGACATGATAACCCTTCTGCTGGAGGGCACTGTCTACAGAGCTGAGCCGGCAGAAATGTTCATACAAGCGTTTCTTCTTTGCTTCAGCAGAAAGATCAGCCAAGATTAGCTCAAAGTGCATCCACTGAGTTGTGCAGGAGCAGATTGGGATGCTCACAGAGCCCATACCACCAGCTGGGCTGCAGGGTCAGTGAAGTCTGAGAGAAATGGCCTTAACAGCTTCAGCCATTTCTGCCATGTCTGCAGAGATCACCTGAAGCAGCAGCCACTATTATGTCTGATTATAATAACCACTTACTTCTACTGTCATCTGAGTGATAGGCTCTGCACGGCAAGGACCTCTGAAATATTAAACTTGCATTATTTTCAGACAGAGTGAAAATACTTTAGTGTCAGATTTAAGCATTCTCAGCTGTATTCCTGTGGCACACTGGGAAATTCCTGAAACACATAAGGAAAAATGTCCAACACACAGCAGGTGGGGTGGGATGCAGGAGGAGGAGGAGGAGAAGTAGGAGGATGAAGATAGCACTCATGCTGGCATGCTGCCATATGGATTCAATCATGAGGCTGTCACCATTTTAAGCTTCCTTTGGGAAACAAAACTGGCCAAGGCCAAGATCCATTTAACCCATTCTATTCATTTTAAGGGTGATCAATAGATACTTACAGGCACAGCCATGTACTAAGTGATTACATCTGGTTTCTAGCAGTCAGTGACTTATGGACCTCCTAAAGCAGTTATTCTTCCTAAATCGGATGTTACATCCCAACTGCTGTGTTTAACCGCTACAGATGGACTTTCACTTCATTGCCTGTATGTTGTGTGACTTTTTTTTTTTAAAATCCACTTATACTTTTGACCTCTACAACATCTCATGGCAGTGAGTCCCGCAATTTAATTACACACTAAAATAAAGGACTGGCTTGCAGGTCTGTCTGCATGCTACAGTTCTGTGTCCCTCGAAGGCCACTATCCATTTTTGTACTCTGTCTGCAGAGTTGCAGCCAACAGGGACACATACAGAAGCCAGAAATGGAAAAGATCTGCTGTCACAGTGCTAGCTCCAGCCTTATTAGAATCTTTTTTTTGGTCACAGCACGACATCAGCGTGCGTAGGAGATGCAGCCTGCCTCTGATGAGTCTGCGGGGAACAAAACCAAAATGACTTCTGCCTCCAGGGTGTTTCTCCTCCACAAAGAATAGGGCAGGAATCACGCTAGAGCTGCCTGCACATCTCCTTGGGCACCGCTGGTATTTTGTCCAGACCTGCCATTTTCTTTTTTTCTTTTTTTCTTTCACTGTTCTTCTAGAAGTATTTCCTATTGTCTACACATGTTTGATGAATACCAACTGTGTTTGCTCGCATACACATCACAGAGATGATGTTTCACAATACTCCTCAATCACAGTTTGTGTTTGCAATCTGTTTTCAGGACAATAAGCGCCAGTACAAGAAAATCACAAAACAACTGAAAGTTTAACACAAATGGTCAGTCTAGAAGTAGAGCCCTGTTGTGAGTCATGAAGATAATAAACCAGAATGGTGATTTTCTAAGGATCACGCAGGATTTTTTTCTCCCTGGTAATTATTTAATCAACAGAAGACTTCGTTTTTTTCCCCCTGAAATTTGTTTTCTGTTTCAAAGAATAGAGAAGCACTGTGTCACTGTGTTTTAGATCACACTCAATCATCTCAGCAGTCACATCTAAGATTGTACAAAATATGAAAATAAGGATAAAGGAAGAACCCAGTATACCCATAAACCACTGAAAGACAATTTGCTCTGGAATAAACCAAAAGAAATAAAGATCAGTTTGTTTATACAAAAATTCTCCTTTGGTAACCTACTGAGGGCTTTTGATAGCAAATAACACCATTGCTGAGTTATGTACTGCTTTTCTTTGTGGTAATCCAAAGTGATATGCAGATGATATATGGGATTATTTCATGCATCTCTAAAATGCAATCTCTTCTTGAGTAAAAAAAAAAGTAATTGTTCTCTGTCAACAGTAATACCCCATAGTTAAATCAGCAGTGTAAGTTCTGGATATCTGAGGTATAATTCCATTTTTAGGCAGAATGCATGAGCTGTCTGTTTTCCTCTTTTAAGAAAATGAGAAGATATGAATGCTGAAGAAAATGACTAATTATATGCTGGAAAACCTTCCTCCAAACCAAAACCATACTATCTAATTAAGATATCATTTATTCTACATTAGTTTTTCCATCTTTTTTTCTCAGAGATAAATATATTACTTTTTTCCCTCTCAAAAAGAAGTTTTAATTCCTTCAGTCCTGTTAGCAGGTGAAAAGCTTTATTTCTCTCTTTTTTAATGAAAGTTTTAAGCCTTATGATTGTGAAGAAAAAATTAAAAGTCAGCAGCAAAGGTTCAATAATTGTAAATCAAATCACCCTTGTGAATATCATATTTCTTTTCAAATTATCTGATGCCTGGGCAGTAATATCATAGAATCACAGAATGGTTTAGGTTGAAAGGGACCTTTAAGATCATGTAGTTCCAACCCCCTGCTATAGGCAGGGACACCTCCCTCTAGTCCAGGTTGCTCACAGCCCCATCCAGCCTGGCCTTGAACACCTCCAGGGAGGGGGCTTCCACAACCTCTCTGGGCAACCTGTCCCAGTGTTTCACCACACTCACAGTAAAGAATTTCTTCCTAATATCTCATCTAAATCTATCCTCTTTCAGTTTAAAGCCATTTCCCCTTGTCTTCTTATAAAAAGTCCCTCCCCAGCTTTCCTGTAGACCCCCTTCATGCAGTGAAAGGCTGCTATAAGGTCCCGCCGGAGCCTTCCCGTCTCCAGGCTGAAGAGCCCCAGCTCTCTCAGCCTGTTCCCATAGGGGAGGTGCTCCAGCCCTCTGATCATCTTCATGACCCTCCTCTGGACCTGCTCCAACAACTCCATGTCTTTCTTGTGCTGGGGGCCCTAGAACTGCATGCAGTCACGCTTCTCTTGATGCAACCCAGGATACAGTTGGCTTTCTGGGCTGCAAGCAAACATTACCAGCTCATGTTGAGTCTTTCATCAACTGACACCCCCAAATCCTTTTCCTCAGGGCTGCTCTCAAGCCATTCTCTGCCCAGCCTATGTTTGTACTTGGGATTGCCCTGACCCATATGCAGGACCTTGCACTTGTTGAGCTTCATAAGGTTGTCATGAGCCCACCTCTCAAACCTGTCCAGATCCCTCTGATGGCAGAGGGATATGATTCTTGGCAACTGAGGCAGAAGACCTTTGTATGCTTGGGACTAATAATATTGTAATTACTACCTCTTTATAGTCATTTGATGTAAAATCTTAGATTGTGTTACAGCCTTGACTCCACGTTCCAAGATAATTGCAATAAATCTTGTTCAGATTGGAGGACTTCAGATGACTGGGAACAGTCAGCGGCATCAATAGCAAGGAAACCAAGGTTTTACAACAGGCAAAATTTTGTAAAACTCAGTAACCTGCACGATTTTACCTAGGTAGATTTGAAATGCTTTATACAATTTAATGAGCATATAATATACTATTACTAGGTTTTAAAGCAGGGATGGATTTATAGTATCTGAGAATGCACATTGCAGGGAAGAACAAATTGCCAATCTGTACTTAGCTGAATGCAAAACTGACATAATTTGGTTCAGGGCTGTTGTGCAAAGCAGCTTAGCTCCAGCAGTCCAGATCCTAAAGCGCATCTTAGGTTTCTGATACAACTTTTAATCAAGTGTCTAATTAATAGGGCTGAAGCAGGCTTTCCAGAGTGAACATCTAGGTAATTCCCCTGGCAAGCACATGGAGTCTGCAGAACAAACAACTCCACAGTACTTGGGGCTTTGGGGAACAAATGGATCCTCGTGAGCCATCTGCACCACTCAGTATCTTTTGGAAGTCTGTTCAAATACTGCCCTTCTCCATTCCCACTGAGAATACAAATTCTCTTAGCTGTGACTGGTGTAACTAGTCGATATTCCCATTTGATATTGATTGGATGCTCGGCATTAATTTTCAGCACAATTCTATTCCAGGTGTTTGTGCACTACAAGAGGTTTTTGTTTCTAAGCAAATTTTCTGTGATGGTAATTATCCCTCCTGCACTGTAATTCAAGCCTGAAAGTTGATTTATTCCCCATGTGTTCTTTGTAGAACTAAATTTGTAGTTGTTACAAGAGACTCACTTCTGACAAAGCTGATCTGAACACTTGCAGAAATGTCTCCTTGCCTTTGGAGTTATGAGCCCAATTAATCAGTCAGCATTTTCACTGGTTTACAGATTTACCATGGCTCTCATCTGTTAAGGAGGTGGGAGAAGGGAACAGCTGGGGCAGGGGGTGCCTTCCTTACAGTTTTTTAGTGACAGGCGCTATTGGTGCCTCACTTCACAAGTATTTTAGTATGCATTGAAAGTTGGAAGTGGCAATGGGTCAGAAAATCACAAACAGGTTTGAGTGGTGATTGTGATATGACTCTTAAGCTCCCTGGAATCAGCTCTGTACTGCTATTTCATTCTGACTTGTTTTAGCTGGCACATTTACAATAAGATTATCTCATCTGTCTTGGCACATATCATGTCATTTCACACATAATTTGCTACCTAAAGAACAGCTTCTGCTCCCTTTGTTCATCATATTCTGAGAACCATAACTACAAGAAAAAGCTAAAAATTCATTAAAAAAATGGGTAATACTGGCTACTGTTCTGATAGCACTGATCATGTCTTTCTCCTTCGCATGTATTCCACCATAACTTGTGGTTTTCAAAAGGTTCCTCGCACACCATCCAACGCTCTTTGGCAGAAGGCATTGCTGTGGTGGCATTTATTTTCAAACCTCTCTGGGGCACAAGGAGAAGTTTTTAAGCACAGGGAAGCATGTGCCCCCTGGGCCTAAAAACGTTCAAGAGTCAAACCCTGACCACATGTCCATGGATATACAAGTTGCAGTTCTGTTTTAAGATACCCAAGGAATATATGCATCAAATATAAAATGGAACTTCTTGCTTTTCTGAGAGGGCACTGTGACTGGACGGAAACCATGGTAACGAGGGTGGCATCTGCTTGTTCCTCAGTGATAAAAATGCACAGAGTGGGCTTTGAGCTTAGCAACAAAACCAAACCAACGAAGTTTTCAAGTAGCCTTGCAGTACAGCTGCATTCCTTGTCCCAGGCAGGACACGTGGCCAGTCTTCACACTTTCATATTCACTGATCCATCTTTTAGGCATGCAACAAACAGCACAAAATGTACTTCATACAAAAGAAAACAATTTATTCTCACAGCCATTGCTTTGAAAGAACACATAACTCAAACTTTCTTCCCTGTAGAGCTATTATGAAGTATGACTCACTCTTGGCCAATGTGTTGGATGTTCACTTTAATTAGAATATGTGCATTTAAAAATTGTTGTAAACACTTGCTGTTGGTAGCAAATTATTCCCTGGTATACAGTGGAAAGCAGAAGCAATTTTAATACATTTAATACAATAAGCTGTACATTTCAAGTCATGTTAGGACAACACGTTGACAAAAATTAATTAGGGAAATTTGACTAATTAGCATACATTGGCTGCCATACAAATCATGTTGACATGAAAAATGGGAATAATGCAAATTGTACTCTACAGTAATGATTAAATATTTTCTAAACACTGAACAATAGTATACAAATCCTTGGTATCTATCCTGCATGGCAACTTTGAAGAAGGATATGATTTATTTGTAATGAGTGACAAGAGATAAAACACTGGTGCTTTCCAGCTGCTGATGGTACGCATTAAATAGACTTTCATTTTGCACGCAGGAGAAATTACTTCATGCTAACCTGGGATCCAGCTGACCCATGTGGCAGAATTAGCAGCAGTGAATGATCCAGAGGACACCACACTCTTGAACATTGCAATGAGAAAGTTGAAAAAAATATAATCTCTTTCCAACTTGCACACTTGTGCACTTTGTATACTTTGCAAGCTTAGACTGCTCTCAAGAGCTAAGCTATCGCACTAATAGTAGAATGATAGGATTATTTGTCTATTTGTATTTCTGTTGTGTAGAAACGCAACACATTTGTCTGTAAGCAAAAAAGCCTTTTTCTCTGTTCAAGGTTCACTCATTTACTAGTTCAGGATGTAGTGTCAGAGATTTTGTAATGTAACATAATACTGTATCACTGTGTGTAAAAAGGAAATCTCTAAAGTGTTAGACTAATTGAATTTATTACGATCATCTATACTTTAAAAGTGTTCTCACATGGTCAGATCAATAGCACATGACTAGAGAATTATCATAGCTTTAAGTACTCACAGAGTGCCATTTCACACTTCCATAGAAGAGTATTTCAATGTTTTTCGTCCCTCAGAGGAAAAAAAAAAGTGAACTTTAACTGAAATAGCCTTATTTCTGAGAAATTTACTGGAGTCTCAGAGCTAATCTTAAGGCCTGACTGCTCATATTTTCAATCCCATGAGTCAGTCGGTGGGAACCTGATCATTTATGTACATAAATATTCATGCATATAATCCATGGGACGTGAGAGTCTACCCTGTTCCATTCACTCAACAAGAGCAGTCATACGCCTGCAACTGGAGCACGAGGCTTCCCATTTCACCATCCTCTTGCAGTGAGGTTTTTGAGTTTTCTTTACCACCAACCCGAACTTAAGGTGAGCAACTACCATGAAGACAAATGTGCACATGGCGCTGAGCCACTAGAAAGTCTTCTTAGAACACAGATAGCATCAAACTGGCGGACAGGAGGTTTCCTCTGAACACCAGGCAGCACTTCTGTGCTCTGCATGTGACAGAGCACTGGTACAGACTGCCCAGAGAGGCTGTGGGGTGTCCTCCTTGGAGATCTTCAGAAGCTGCCTGGCCATGACCCTGGGTACCCTGCTCTGGGTGTCTCTGCTTGGGCAGGGGTTGGGCCAGATGGACTCGGAGGTCCCTTCTCACTCCAGCCATTCTGAGATTCCTGGAGTGATTTAAGAGATATAATTAAAACAGTGTGATGCGTGTTGCTATGGCATTGCTTTTCAAAAATGAAGACATCAGGCTTCACACCCAGATTTCTCCATATATCTGATGCAGACTTGAAGCATCAGAAAGATGCAGAAAGAAATTGCATGTAAGTTTTTGTGAAGTATCTATCTCTGTAAAAACATGGGAGACATGCAAGCAAAATATCACATTACTCAGTGTATCAATACAATATCATCAAAATGCAGAATCAAAGCAACATGAATTCTAAAGCTGATCTGTAACATGCTTGCTCCCAACAATTTTGTATAGTTTGGGGCCTTTGAAAACGAGTAATGACTAAAAATCTTTAATGTGTGCAGTAAGTGGAAGCAATTCCTTTCATAAAGTGCTCTCTCTGACTGTACTGTGGGTTCTGTAACCTTATTATCAGAAAACATTACTACAGAGAAATTGCTAGGGGAAGAGGAGAGGTTGTGAGTTTATATGCAATTATTCTACGTTACTGTTCATTAAATAAAATAAGGCAATGTTATTTTGTTTGGATTTTCACTCATGTGTCCCTGTTCTCCTGCCCAGAAGCCTGGCTTCTGCTTCTCAGAGATCACTGCATTTCCTGATGTGAAGTACATGCAGAGAAAACGCACAGGACAACAGGAAAAAGAATAACATTATTGCAATTGTGGGACAAATCCTTACGTTGCATATTTGCATTCTGTTGAATGATCCTTTTGTCTTCTAAGTTGTATTTCACTTTCCTCTCCTCTCACAGGTGAGGTAAAATAGTGAGCTCCAGGAAGAAGCAGGAATAAGAAGAATATTCCAAGTGGAGGAGTAAAGCAGAGGTGAACAGAATCAAGTTTCTTTTCTCAGAATTTTTAATGTTGGCAGAGCATAGGAAATGTGAAATCACCTTCTCAGCAGCGCACAGCAGAACAGCAACAGGTAAGTCGCAACAGGGAGAATGTTGCCTCAATATAAGGAAACAATTTTCCCCATACTTTGGGACTGGAAGGGGTTGCCCAAGTTGTGCAGTTTTCAGATGTGGGAGCATCCAGAGCTTGACTGCACACAATAGATTTTTCCCTACAATCTAAATAAATTACACTGCAATTCTATGGATTCAAGACTGCTTTCAACATGGCACCCAACTTTTCAATGTAGCAAATGATCTGCCTCTTTTCCATATGAGATGCTGAGTTCTCCTTTCACTAAGATAATTCCTCAAAACCATAATGATTAGGTCCCAGATACCTAGATAGCTACTTACACTTGACTTCCACAGAGGTTGCTCAGCCTCTATTAAAGCTATGTCATCCTGCTCCTGCATGTCAGCACTCATTATTCCAGTACAACTGGCACTGTATAACCTTAACAGACTAAGGACAATCTCTGAGAGAGCTGCAGGAAATACAGATGCTGCTAACGATCTGCAATTTTATAGGTAAAATAAATATAACCTCTCTAAAATTGAAATGTAGAAAAGGCAAAATATGCATATGTTAAAAAAAACATGCCTATGACAATTCAGTATTAATTTCTTATATTTCTTTTTATTTCTTCTCTGCTGCTAGGTGATGTCAGACAATATTTATTCCTAATGGTAAATCAGAGAAAAAAACGTAACAGCAAATTAAGTAATTCTTTGTGTGATGACTTACCTAAAAGCCATGGGGTGAAGTGACCTTGCAGAGCACAGCCAAAACAAACACTACATCTGCTTACATATTTCAGATCTAGGTGCATCCTGGAAGGTCATCTTCCCAAAGGATGCATTCAGGTCTCTTGAGTCCCCCTTCAAAAAAAAAAGTCTCGTGATATTCTGATAAATCTCTGGGGGCACTTCAAAGCTTTCCTAGTTAACATAGGATTCCTAGCATAAAACAAAGAAAGGAAGCCACCCGCAGTTAAGATGGATTTGGCTTTTAGGAAGTTTTATTTGGGGGAAAGGGGTTATTTATAAGGATCCAGTAACAAAACCATCAAGCTGTATCTCCTCTCAAGCCTGGAACTCCATTCCCGCCTAGCAAATGTAGTGCAGGGATGCAACAGATAAGCTGTTTCCTCATCTTTAGGACACATTTTTTCAGCTGAATCTTCAGATACCACTCTGCAACCATAGAAACGGTTTGACCAATTGGAACAAACCCTGCATTTTTATCTTCTAAGTAATCACTTTTCCTTATCACAGAAATAACTTGAAGCCAGCAGTGTGTGAAGTTAGTGCAGACTCAAGTTGCCTTCAACTTGAAACAAAGCTTTAATCAAGACTGCACAAGTGCAATGTAACCGTGCCCTGCACAGACAGGACAAAGCATATCAAAATCCTTCATGGCGTTCTTCAGCCTGGCACTATTTGTCTGCTGGTTTTCATCCTATTCTGAGAAGTCCTGATGATACGTGCAGGGGATGGCAAAGAAGATGCTGTTGTTTCAATAAGGATAAAATATTATTTTAACAAAGGCCTTTAATATTCTGTTAAAAATGAATTAATTTTTTTTTTTAAGGGAAATTGTCACAGAGAGACAGCTTAAATTCAAGACACAAAGGAACAACAGCTTGTCAAAAGCTTTATGTAATTTATTTATATTAATATCGTATTCTGCATTTCTATTTTAACTAGATTTAGATTTTCCTTTTTCATTTTCAGAAGTAGCTATCAGCTAACACAATGGGATTGGTTCGTATTTCTGAAAATTATTACTTCAGGTTGCAGCAATCTTAATGGGATTTGAGTAGTATGGCTCACACTCAGCTCAGGCCTTTGTCCTTGACTGAGAATTAATTGCATATCTCAGAAGAACAGAATGTTGTATGGTAAAGCACAATGCTGAAGCAAGGGGTGAATTCTATAACAAGTTCCAAAGCAGCAGAATTACAGAAAACACAAAATTTTGAGTATAAAACCCAACACGGGTTTCCTATAATGCTCTGTCAGTAAAACTACGTTTTTTCCTTAGGGTCTCTCAGAAACATTGCTCTATCACTATTTTTTTAAGGCTAGAGAATTATTTATGTTATTGAACCTATGCATTACAAACAGATATTTGTTACTGGTGGAAACAACAGACTTGCTTTTAGTTGTATCTCGTCAGCTTTTAATCACGACCTGTGGCCATGGTAAAATTCAAATAACCTTTATTAAAAATGTACAAAATAGTGTATTGCTTCCAAAAAGGCTAAGAAACTGATTAAATGCCAGTCACAGGAAAAATAGCTCCAGTTTAATATTAAAGTATTGCATGTGCAGAAGTAAGCGGATAGAATTTATCTTTAAGTGACAACAACTGTGAATTTGTTCCCACACAGGAAATCTTTAACAGGTGACAGCTAATTGAGAAAGGCAGAATACAGTATGAATTTTATTCCCAGTTTCTTCCCCTGAGGAGGAGCAAAACCAGTCGAGTGGCATTATTTCTTCCTGAAGACATCTTCAGTAGTCTGCTTTGCTTTAATTCACTGCTATTCAATGCACTTGCTTTCTATTTATTCCAGTTTCACTGTAGCTTTAGGTACACAGTAAATCAGCCTCACTCATTATACACAGTTAATTACAGATCTGTGACACAGGGCTAGAGACTTGCCAGATGGCACCCGGCAACAAATTAGCGGGGAGAGTGGGAGGACAGGATCACAGCAAGGGAGTGAATGGTAGCAACCAGGTTGGGATGAACTTTTGCTTATCAGAAGTCTCAGCATTTGTTTCTGAGATTGACTAGAACAACAATAAAATATTTCCCATTACATGGCAAGGTGAGGGGTTATCTTTGAACAAAATATTTTGCATTGAGCTTGAACTGTTCTTAGCAATAAATGACATCTCGTATCTAACATAAAAACATTTTACTAGACTACAAAAATAGGTTTTAGAATAAACTTTTCCTGCCCCAAATCAAAGAACTGGCAGATAATGTACTCAAAAAATTCAGTCACATTTTGGTACTATACCCAATTTTAGTAACTTTTCCCCCCCGCGGACGTGGCTGGTAATAGAAGTAACATGAACGTATGTTTGATCCAACCAAAGGATAGCAATTGATGCAGACGAGGGTAAAAGACTGCTTCTCAGTTCTAAATACACGAGCTCGAACCCACTTCTCCTCAACAGGAGGGAGCTCAGGGCCCAGCCCGTGGCATGCTTTAGGGTACAGTGCTGCACTACCAGCACAAGGGACTGGGGCCGAAGGCAACTGAGAATGACAGCACACAGCCTCCTGCGCCTGCCCAGCACCTCAGCCCTGCAGCACAGCTCTGGCCATGCTCGCCTGCAGAGCCCAGGCAGCACCTGGCCTGGGGCGAGTCAGAACTGCTTGAATCACAACCTGCACCGTGGGTTTTTTTTTTTCCTGGGAACAAAGCTCTGTGCAATTAAGAACAGGACATACTTTAGTTCAGAGAAAACACTCTGAGGACTACGCCTTCACCTTTTTTTTTTCTCTCTCTGCCAAGACAGGCAGTTACCACCAGCTCAGCATTCCCAGCCACATGCAGGTTGCCAGAGCTGCTTTTCTTTCTCCAAACATCTCTCACATAAGCAGACCTACCAGTTGCTTTACATCCATGCTTCTGCTTACAGAAGCCTGTGGCAGGAATAAGCCTGGCTAGCACCAGCAGCATCGATGGACTCTGTTCTATAGGGCAACCCCACTCACAGGTATGGCTGCTCCTGTGCACCAGTGCACCTAGCCACAGGGCTTCAGTCCTACAAATGCCTTCCACCTCCATAAAAGCTGACTACTCTTCTATAGCTCCTGTCCAATTTCTTCTCTTTTAACTCAGAAGTGCCGCACTTTGTCAGGAGGCCAAAAAACATGGATGGACCTACTGCACCCTCTTACAACACCCAATCCTGATGCAGGCTAAATAGCTTGTCATCCCCTTCTAGGGGGCTGTTCTCTCTATTGCAAAAGCTTTCTCCAGAAGCCCTCAATAGAAAACACTTAACACCAACAATAACAGCAGTACCTACCTAAACCATGGAAGGTTACAAAATTAACTAGGTTCATAGATTACTGAGACATATTCAGTAATGATAGGCACCAATGCAGTGGTTTGATCATTAATAGCATGTCAGTCAGCACAGACCTTCCTTGCCCTGCCAGTCTCAAGTACCAAAAGCCATCTGCACCTGAAGCCTGCCTGCACTGAACAGGTCTCTATAGCTGTTGCTGTGAATTCAACGCCGCTGCCATATGACAACCAGAAAACTCCTGTTCAAAAAGCATTCCAGCACAGAACTATGAAACCTGAAGCTTCCTGGAATTTCAAACAAGAAAGTACGATCTTATATGAAAAAAAGGCCCTTTTACACAAAGACACTTCAGAGGTTTCAATCCTGTATTATGACTACTTGAGGTTTGACCCCATTTTTCAACACAGAAATAAGATACTCTTTAAGTTTAGTATCTAACTTATGAGCATCATTTTCTTTCCTTCTTGGGTAAAAATAGGTTGCTTAAAAGACAAGTTGGTTCCCTATGCTGGATAACTACAGAAAGATTGCTTTTTTTACTGAAGTTCCCTCTCACTGAACTGCACAGAAAGCAGAGTTAAACCTCTTTCCTGCCTTACAACTCTGAACCTGCTATCTCAGCATCAAACTGCAAGAACCTGGCTACTATCAATACAAAGAAAGGCAGCACAAGATCTGTTTTAGTTTAAAATACCTCAAAGGACAAATTTTGAAGACGTATGAAAAGCTACATCCCCTTTGAAAATCTGTCACAAGTTCTCCAGAACAAAACATTTGCTCAGTCCTCTCATCTTTACCTCAGATATGCTAGTCCTGGAAGGCAAGATACCAATCTGCTGAAATAAAACAGGTCATTGATACCGTGATAGCAGAACATAAGCAACATTTGCCTGTGAGTAAGTAAAAAGCAAAAAGTGCAGCTACATAAAGTTTTCATAGAAACTGGCAGAGAAGACTGGCTGGAGAAGACTGGGAATACAAACGTACAGAATGAAGCTAGAGAAACGGATGCACTGAAGTGAGAACATCCCAGAAAACACGGATAAGTGAGCAAATAGACTCCCCCTAGAGACATCTCAGAGAAAATTCAAGTCTGGAAGCCAGAATACCTGCTGGAACATTCCTACAGAACAATGTAAATTGTTCTTTACCAAATTTAGTAATTCTACATAGCAGTCAAAAATATTTGAAATTTGGCAGAGCACATTCACAGAAATGAAACATGAGAAATTATCCACATGAGATTCCCATAAACCTGTATGGCAGATCCCCACAAATTCTCTGCAATTACCACTTCAAAACATTTGCTTGAAGAAAACCTTTTTTTTCTTATGCCATCAGCTAAACAGCCACAGGAAAGGGAATAGACAAAACCAAGTTAAAAGCGTAAAGGAAATACCAAAATAGGCACTGAGTGAAAGGGCATGGTTAAACCATTGCCTACTGCTGATTGTAAAGCAAGTTTTTAATCAACTCCAATACATAACTGAAGATCCATTTTCAAATAAGGAAATCACAGAGTCGCCTACAAAAATAAAGTACCTGTACCAGATGTATTCCACAGCTGTTCTGATTTCCACCTTAAATATTACACTAGGACGAACAGTACTGAAAAATACAGTGTTTCTGTTACAGCATATCAGGGTATTTTGTGGAAAACAAGTAAATTATAATGCGGCTCACAGCTCAGAAGTATTATGTGTTCTTTTCAGTTCAGGTCTGTCCCTGTTAAGTCACAGGAACAGTGCCCAGGCCATCACCCACATCCAAGACAAACCATAATTTTTACACAATCTTTCACTAGTCTATAATGATACATACTTCAAAAAAAAGCCTTGAATACACTGTGGTAAACTATAATTAAATACTTTGTTCCACCTCGGAGAAGCAGCAAGAATCTTGCTATGAAATAGCAAAGCTGATGTTGTTCTTGGTAAAATATTTACCGTTATCAGAATTCTAAGACCTAACAGAGAAAGTGTTAAAAAGGAAGTTAAATTTAGCTTTTTTGGTGGCGGACATCAACATTCATGTTGTAGTGTAAACATTTTAACTTTTTTTTTTTTTTTTAAATGAAAGCAACCATACTGTAATTTTAAACATAAATTCTGCTCTCTTTTCTAAGTTAGCTGGAGAACGCGAACCAGTTTTCAATAGTCAGTGCTTGCCAGCAGTGCTAAACTTCTTTATCTACACAGACCCAAACAGTCAGAGTATCAAGGCTACAGTCCAGTTATCTTCCCAGTTTAACATCCTTTACTAACAACTAAAGGATGCTGTCTTTCTTGAGTGTGGTAGCACGAGGAAAACTTGCTTATCAGTGAACATACTGATCTAAGCTTGTACTTGGATAAATCAGAGAAGGCTTCCATGGGGGAAAAAGGGTTATTACAGCAGCACAGGTAGACATTTACAAAAGATCTACTAGTGGGTCCAATCAGTAGATACAATTGCATTTAATAGCTACCTACTACATGAAGCATTACTTCCCATACAGCAAGTGCCAGAGGCTGCTGCAAAAGACTGCCATGATACTAGATTTTCACTCTACAAATTCAGTGGCTGATGGAGAGTACCTGGGGAGCTACAGATAATTCAGCAAAATCAGAGTGGAGTGGAAGAGGGGTCACACATTAGTCATCAGGAAGAAGACTTCTTGCTATTCACCTTTATATTTTGACACAGCTGAACATCCTAAACCTTCTTATGGCTAACACTCTTTGTAAAGTGTAAGTATTATTTAACTTTTATACAGTAGAAATACAGCTGCTTTAACATACACAAATCTTGAGAGCAAGTCCTTGCAACATGAATTACAAAGCTAATACACACAGAGCACTGATTTTGCTGGAGGCCAGGAAGTCTCTGTTAAGAAAGGCAACCTGTTCGCCTTTCTTAACAGAAAAGTTCGGGTTGTATTGGTTTTTTGCTTGTTGTTTTTTAAGTTAAATTTCTACATAGAACTTGCATATTTTAACTGAACGGAAAACACATGAATGCAACAATCAGAATCCTGTGACAGGCTCTCACACAACTTAGTTGTTAAAATCTGTTTTACAAACTCTGTCCTGTAATTACCACATTTAACTGAAGCCATCCAATACAGAATGGAATTGCCTGAATACATCTTTTTGGTACAAGACAGCAGCCTTGCTGGATAACATGTTACCAGCACTTTTCAGACACTGAATATACTCAGGAGTATGATTAAGACACAAGCAAGATCGCACAAGTTTTTTGTAAATATTCTTATATTGGTTTTATAGCTTTTCTTGTTTCTTTAGGAAACTCTTGAAAGGAAAAAGGTATGAAGAATTCCAGAAGAGAGTTGACTTCATTCAGTTCCAGACTGTATTCTGCTGCTATTTTCTCTGCAGTCCATATCTGAGGATGAAGTTTATGATTATTAAGAAGCATCAGAGCCTCCACAATGGAAATTTTGCCTTTGGGAACTTTCTTAATATCTAGCTCTTCCAGTTGACCTAGTTTTGTCAATCTCTTTTCCACCTGTTTACGTGGAAGATGTTCACCACCTCCATCTTTTACCTAATTGTGGGAAGAAAAACAAAAAGAGATTAACAGCAGTTCTGTTTACTATGCATACCGTAACAGTTGAGCTATTTCTCTAAATATGGCATTTCCCATTAGTTTTTCCCATTTTCACAGCAATAAAAAGGTAGCTTAGCCACCCTCGCTTCTTAATATCAAAGATATTACAGCCAGTTGTTGCACAGCCACTCCATGTAGAGGGCCAACTCCCTACCCACATCATGAAAAGCTACAATCTAGTACAGTCAAAGTGCTGTACAGGCTTGGCAGCCCTTCATACAAGCCATCTGGTAGCCAAATGTAAATGCAGATGACCTAATATTTGATACTGATTCATGTCAGTGGGGAGAGGAAGGGGAAAAATCACACTGAAAACTGGTATCCTTCTCATGATACCACTGGAAATCCTTTTTGTTCTCCTCTCCTTTCATTTTCAGATTTCAGTTTTGCAACTAAAAGGTATCACCTCTTTTGCTCTGTCTCAAGAATAAGCTCTGCTAGACAAAGAGAAACTATTTAGCATCATCATGTGCAATTTAATTCTCAAGACCACTTCAGTACTCGGACACAGAAAGTCTCCTCTTTCAAGTCCTTTTATGTTTCCTTTTCTAAATCACTTCCAAACCTGCTCTACCTTCCCTATATTGCTTTTTATTAAGATTTCACTAATGAATGACACTACAAAAAAGAAACAATGGAAACCTTCTTAAGAAAAAGTACTTTTAAAGGAAAGTGTCTGCAGCTACTGTATTAACCCAAAGCTGAGAAAACTTACGTGGATGCTCCAGCATCTGTCTGCCTGTTTCTAAATTACACAGAGTGTCTGACAATGCTACCCACTTTTCCCCTAATTTCCTGCTAAAATTATACTCAGATAATGACAACTTCTCAAGCCTTAATAAAATGACCTATCTCTAGGTATCTGTCACTACAGGACTGAAAGCTGATACTCTTCCATGTAACAGAGACATACCAAATATGTATACACTTTGCACAAAGCATTCAGAGGAAAGAAGTGTTCAGAACATCAGGGCAAGAAAGAAGCTTTTAGAAAGAAGCTTTTGCTCACAAGCCTCACTAACACGTTAGCCACACTTTTCCTAACAACTTTAGGCAGACACACCACAAGTGCAAGTCATATGTGGCAGCTGTCTTGCAGAAGGCACAGAATGAGGCACTGCGATTGGTTCCACTTGTGGCTTTTCCTGAAACCTCTCCTGACAGGCATACAAATGAAAGTGTTTAAAGATATTGCTGGTTTTTGCTGATGGTCTGATTTTTGGGTGGTGCTGTTTGGATCCAAGAGTTGGACTTGTTGATCCTTATGGCTCCCTTCCAATTTGGGATATTCTATGATTCTATATTGCAATTAGACTTTCAGCTCTGCAAGATTAGAGTCCTAAGCTCTATTATGAAAATTAAGGATAGAGATTACTTGGAAGCTTCAGGGAAGAGAGTCTTTTAAGATACTTTATTCTTAAATAGATGGTATGGTGGATGTGGCAATCAGAAATACTTAAGAATACTTAGAAATTTTATTGTTAGTTGAGTATAAAACTTTTACTAGTGAAAAAAGGAGCTAGAATAAAACGGCCCAGAAATGCAACAGGTAAAAAGGTGGAAGAAGATTGAAAAAAGGAGACTACACCCTAACCTGCCTGTTACTGGATGGGGTATGCCTTGCTTTCCAAGTGTCAAAGACTGCAGTGTTGGCGGTGAGTAACCTGATGGCCAAACAGTCCACAAGGCTGTACAAGAACAAACAAACTTGGCCATTTCCTGAGCCATGTAAGGAAAAAGCTCTGTATGAGATGCCATTAACATCAGAAATCTTTAATGCCTTTGTTATCTACCACATCCATGCCTCAGCATCAGTCCCAACTTCTTTTCTTCTAAGAGCCATATGGGACATCTCTGGCAAACAGTATCTTTCAGAGGGGTTGGCCAACTGCCCTTCTGCATTTGAGGGAGCAGAAACAGGAACTTAGGTGAAGAACAAAAGAAGATCACTGCCATGTTAAAATGGAGGACTCTAAGTATATAGGTTGCATGATCACAATCTGTGCCACTGGTGTATAACTGAGCACTGAAAACATCACGTTTATCTACCAACAGCAAAGCTTCTAAGCACTAACAGAGCATTATTCTTTAAAAAGAAAAATACCTTAGAGTTTGCATTGGGTTTGAAAACAACAGAGCCGATGCACATATGCCTCCTACAGAGAGAGAGGCACTCACCTGTGCCGGGGGGTCTCTGGACTCCACATAAACATCTTTTAATAAGGTGAGGAGCCTGTTGTCCTTCCTGTAAATTTCCTGCTGTATCTCAGGGCGGTCTGAAGGCGAAGGGGTAAAGAACAGAAAAAAAAAAAAAAATAGAGGGGCGAGTCACAAAACTTTCCTTTCTGTTGGCTGTGCACCAGCACAAACCCCCAACCGTTACAGACCGTTACCCGCAGTACGCCATGCGCACAGCGGCGCGGCCCCTAGCAACCGTCCTACCGACGGCCCCGCCCAACGCCGCCGGCCGCGCTCCCGGCATGCCCCGCGCGCCGCCCTGCTCAATGTCACCGGCCCCGAGCCGCCGCAGCCCACCGCACGGCTCTGACCCTACGCTCCTCCCGCCCGTCCCCGCGCTGCGGTGCTCCTCCCGCGCAGCCTGTACCGCGGGCCCCGCTCTCCCGCGGGCGGCACCCCTCGCTGCAGCCGCCCTGATGAAGCCGGCCCTCACCGGTCAGCTCGTCCAAGCGGCTGGTGGGGTGGCGCGGCGCGGGGGTGGGCTTCTCCTTGCTGATCTCGCGGCGGGCCCGGCTCTCCACATTGAATGTCCGGAACACGCGCGTCAACCTCCCGCCCATCGCCGCCGCCGCCGCGTCCCACGCTGAGCCTGCGCAGAGCGCCAGGACGCATGCGCAGAGCGCTGGCGCGACGCTGGGGCGGGGTGAGCTGGCAGTGAGGGCTGCAGTTGACCCCGGGGTCGGCGCTTGGTCCTGGCTCAGACAACTAGCAAATAAACGCACAAACAGGCGACCCGGTATTTATTTCACAGCTCTTTGTGGCACTGTTTTCTCTGGCGCTGGCTAGGTGTCTCTGGGGCGCTTGGTCCTGTCGCCACGTCGGCCAGGGGCAGCCCCACGGCCCGAGGCTGGCGCTTGTTCGTCGTGTGGCTGCGGGGCCGCCTCCTCCGAGGCCAAAGGCTTCGGCTTCATGTGTGTGAGTGACAGCCAGGGCCGGCTGGTTCCTACCGGGGAGCGTCCTCCAGGTGGCAGGCTCGTCCCGAGTTTCCTGCACGCAGCCTCAGTAACATCAGCGCACCTTGCTGCCGCGTTTGGTGCGAGGTACGGGGATTGCTGGCCGATAGGTGACTTTGTATCTATTTTCTAATTGTATTCACTTGTTTTACAACCAGGGTTATATTCGATACAAATATAGGAAGCCCTAGTGGAATCCAGGGCGAAAATGTGTATTGGGTAGGTGAACATTATCCATACTTAAAAACTGCATTTTCAGAACTCACAGGCTTAAAAGATCATAGAATCATAAAATAGTTTGGGTTGGAAGTGACATTAAAGCCCATCTAATTCCAACCCCCTGCTATGGGCAGGGCTGACCCCCCAGCTCAGGCTGCCCCGGGCCCATCCAACCTGGCACTGAACGTCTCTACAGATGGGGCACCACAGCTTCTCTGGGCAGCTGTGCCAGTGCCTCACTGTCCTCTGAGTGAAGAATCTTTCCTAACATCTAACCTAAATGTCCTTGTTTAGTTTAAAGCTATTCCACCTTTTCCTATCACTATCAGACTATGTTAACATAAAGTCAGCCTCCCTCCTGCTTATGAGCTCCTTTTAAGTACTGGTAGGCCACAATGAGATTCCAGAGCCTTCTCCAAGCTAAACAAACCCAACTCCCTGGGCCTTTCTCTATAGGAAAGGTTCTCTAGCCCTCTGATCATCTTTGGCGCTCCTCTGGACCTGCTTCAACAGGCCTGGCAAATAGTGGTAACGTGGAAGTATTTATGGATGCCGCTCCTCTTAATCTGTCCTTACTATGTATTGTGCCTATGTATCATGGTTTGGTAGCGAGGGGCTGCAGGGATGGGCTCTGTGAGCAGAGCCCAGCGCTGCCCACGTGGAGAGCAGAGCCAGCTTCAGCTGCTCAAAAGGGACCGCCGCTGCCAGAGCTGAGCCGTGAGCGACACCGGGCGCGCTTTGCGAGAGCAGATGTAAGGAAGGGACGAACGGCTGTGCAACAGCAGCTGGGAGAGGGGAGCGAGAGATGGGAGAGAACGGCCCCGCGGGCACCGAGGTCAGCGCAGGAGGAGCTCCGGGCACGTGGCAGCAGCTCCCTGCGGCCCGAGAGAGGCCCACGGAGGAGCGGGCCGTTCCTCCGCAGCCCATGGATAGCCCCACAGGAGCGGCCCGGGCCGGAGCTTCAGCCCGTGGGGAGCGGCCCGCGGTGGGACGGGAGGGCCGGGGGAGCTGCACCCGTGGGGACCGTGTGGAGCGGTACCCGAAGGCTGGCCCCGTGGTACGGAGCTGTGCTGGGGCGGTGCTGGGCGAGCTGCAGCGTGTGGGAAGGCCATGTGGAATCAAGTTGTGGAGGATGGCATAGTGAGAGGGACCCAGGTGGAATAGGGGGAGAGAGTGACTGTGGCAGAGACGAAGCATTACGGACTGACCACAGCCCCCATTCCCTTGTGCCACTTGGGGGGAGGAGGAGGTAGAAGAGGGTGGATGGGGAAAAGGTGCTTTCTGTTTACTTTCAGTTCTCACTGTTCTAGGTTATTAGTAGTTAGTAATGAATTGCATTAATCTCCCTATGCTGTATTCGTTTTGTCCATAACAGTAATAGGTGAGTGATCTCCCTCTCCTTATCTTAGCTCATGAGCTGGTTTTTTGGTTTTTTTTTTTTCATAGTGTTTTCTCCTCCTATCCTTTTGAGGAGAGTGAGTGAGAGAGCAGCATGGTGCTGCTGAGCTACCCAGTGGTGTTAAACCACCACAAGAGTATTTCCTTATAGGCACATTGCTGGTTTTTTCAGTGACAGCAGAGTAATTTATAAGCAGATATCATCCAGAACACATACCCTAAATGGAAGCTAGGAGAACAAGTATTGTTCAGAATTTATATGCTATGCTGTGTAATTCAGCTATGGTGAGTGCGGTCTCTCAGCTGTCTGTGACCCCAAGCCTTGTTTTTATGCAGCCCAGATGAACAACAGTTCTGACTTCTGAGAAATCTGCTAAATGGCGAGAAAGGGTTGTGAGATGGTCTTGAGCTACACAAGCAAGATAAGAAAGGTAAAATTGGGAATAAAGATAAAATTGTTGAAACAAAATCAGCAAATTAAAGGTTCAGGGCAAAAAAATGTAAGCATGAAAATATATTAATTTTCTGAGAGAAAAATAAGGATAGAAACAGCAAGACTAAGGACTAGCCTATTGCAGGAAACAAAGCTAACCCTTCTCTACTGAGTGATGACTGCCTGATTGATGAAGACCCATCAGGTGACTTTCTAAAGGAGAAAAGTGTATTAGTGGCTAATCCTAGCTATTGTGTGAATTAACCAATAAATAATTGTTCTGTGCTTTTAAGCTGTGTACGTGCTGTTGCAGACTTCATGTGTGGTAGCAGTTGCCTGAATGGAGTGATTCGGAGAGGACTGTTACGAAGGATAAGAAAGAGACCAAACTTCTGTGTTCTTTTTTTAGGAGAGCAATGCATACAAAACTTGGATTTCTACTGGTAGCAGCATTATTTAGTAATAACATTGCTGATGTGATAGTAATTAATGCCACAGTGTGCTTGAATAATGAGTGACAGTGGTCACCTCAGAGAGGAACTCAAAAGATAATCTATTGGATGAGAAAAAGCAAACAGATTTATAAAGCTGATAGAGAAAAGGTAGCATAAGCATGATCTTCACTGGATTCTGCTTTCTTGGAGCAGTTTCTCTGCTTCCTCACCTTAAAGGCTTTCACTCTGTACGAGGATGGAAACACGTTTAACTTGCATTCTCTGGCAATAAACTTACTAACCCAGTCCTATTTTAGGCATTGGATATGTAGCGATAATAGGAGGATAAGTGATGTTAGTGATAATAGGAATATAGAAGCTGTTAAAGCTGCTGGACTCAAACTGGTGGCATGTCTAATTAAATACCTGTATCAAATTAGCTGCTGACTTGTGTTCTTGAGCACAGGGTTTGATATGTTTGCAGGTGGTTAGCCTGTTCTTTGAGTCTATGTTCAGTGTAACTGTAATAGCAAAATTCATATGGATGCTTTTGGTTGTTGTAGACCTTTGACACATATTAGCATTTCTCTAAGACATTCCTAGTAATCTGGCTGCGGAGGCAAGCCATTGTTGCAAATTTGGAAATAAATATTCTCCCTTTCAAAAGGGAAGAACTGCTGCCTTCTGGGGTCAAACTCAGCAAATGATTTTGTTTCTGTAAAGCCTGAATGTGACTAACACTGTTGTAATATTTGACAGCAAAATAAATTCACCAGAAGGCAGGCGGTTAAAAATAAAGAGTGATGTCATTCTCTGCCTGTCACTTGCTATCACTGAGGATGGCACAAGGCTGTTCTTTTTTATATATAAGGAAGGATCAGAAGTACAAGACTTTTATTCTGGAGAATCTTTCATTTATAATACAGGCAGAAAAATTGGGATTAAACAACGCTATTTTTTAATCATTTGTTATTTTTACCAGTGTTACCATGTTGAAAGCAAGTATCAGAAATCAAGAACCTGAAATTTCTATGTAATGTATCTGCAAAAGTGTGATTATTAAAAAAGCAAACGTGTAATTCCTGAAAGCATAAGAACTTCCTGTATTCAGCTTCTACAATGTTACACGTTTTCCTGAACTGAGAGCCTGCATTTTCCCAGGGAACTTAAAAATAACAAAAGAAGTAAGTCAGTCCCCAAGTATCTCTTTCTAGCAAAACAGCCCATGGGGAACAACACAGGCTACCAAACTGAGTTCCTTTGTACTAGAAGCCTGTTGTCAACAATGGACAGCATCAAACATATGAGAGAAAAATAGAGGAATTCGCACAATACACATGTGCCATGGGCTGCTGTACTACATCTCTTTTTGACATTTTTACACGTCAAAGCAAGAAATTCCTAAACTACTGTGTATCTGTAAAATAAAGCATACTTTAAACCATTCTTTAAGCTTTTTGTCTCCATTTTTCATCCTAGTTTTCCTTTTGTGTTATGTTTTCTTGTTTCCATTTCAGTCATTTTTGCAGCTGGTTGGGAAATTGATCCAAAATTAGTTTGAGTAGTTCACTACATCAAGAGGCTGATGGATCTATTTCAAATTCCCTTTAGATAAGGGACAATATGAATATCTGGCATTAACTCTACTGTGAGATAGCATGAAGGTTTCTGTCCTTTCTTTAGTACACATGGTTGTAGTCCAGGTTGGCAGGTAATCTCAGTGAAATAAGATTATTTTTTTTCTAGTAACTCCAAACTTGAGAATTTTTGAGAGGAGTGCAGGTGAGATCTGACATGATTTACGAACTGAGAATGTCCAGAGGCCACAGCAGGGGACAACTAGAATTCCTTAATGGTATACTGTCATATTTGACTTTGTCCATTTTTTCTATAATTTACACTATTGTTTGGTTTTTTCTTCATATTTTTGTTACTGATTGTTAATTACTTAGAGCAATATAGGGGGATACTCTAGCAAATTCATGTATAATCGGGATTCAGGGAATTCAGTCCTCTCTCCTGATTGTTAGTTTCCCAGTAAACACAATGAGAGCATTGATCCGTTTGTTCCTTATCTCATCAGCATTAGGAAGAACTAGAGAACACAGCATTAGCAAGATTTGATTATGAGCCAAGGAAAAATGTCCTGCAACTTTGTAAAGATGAACTCTAGAAAGATGGACATTTAGATCACTGTTGCCTTTAAGTAATTTCTGGTCGATGTGTTACTGAATTCAGTTTGCTTATGTTTTTTTTGGCTTCATCTGATCCGTCTGTTACTGGGTCCTGAAATACTTACAGATCTATAGAAGATTCTTCCTTAATTCCATGCTGTGATCAGAGAGCTACTAAACACTTGCATCTTTTCAAGGCTAGATGGCTGCAGTGCTTTCTTTAAGGGAGTTTTTTCTGTCCTTGCTTGGATGAAGCTTATGAAGAACATAGTAAGCCCGCATTTACAGGCTCACACACCAGCCCACACAGGTTACTAGCTTCTTGTCAAATAACTTTGATTTCAAAGATGTTACATTTACGTTCTCCTGACTGATTGGCTTTGTATACCTGATGTCATCTTTTGTAATTCTCCTATCTAATCATTATGCTCTCAAGTAACAGGTTACTTTGACTTGGAAATGTAGAGTAGGTGACAGCATATTTGAGAATGAAGCATGCTTGTACTGGAATTTATTGTAGCAGTGAGATGTGTGTTTTGTCATGTTATTTGCTGAGAGACTTACACTACCATTGTCTTCATTTTTCTTCACAGGGTTCAGTTCCATATGCTAAATCCACCTTTTCTGACTAAGCTTGTGTTATAAAGACCTACTGTGAAATTAACTGGTGAAAACCAAGGATACGCAGCTATCTTAAACTAGAAGCACATTTAAAAAAATAAAATTCAACAAAAACCAATGCAAAGCCCTCCATCTTAGTTTTTGCTAAACAGTAATTCATTCTGTGAAACCACTAACTTAAGTATTTTCTGTCTCTGCTTCCACTAGCCATTTCTATACTTCCAAGCCCTTTTCTTTCCAAGAAGCAAGTGTATCCACATTAATGGTAGAAGTAGTTTTTATTAGGGAAAGATAAAAAGATACTGCAGAGCAAAGAAAATATGGCCATAGGGTCACAACCTAAAACCTTTAAGTTAAAACCTTGAAGTAAAGCAGAATGTGTAATTACCAGAAAGTGAGATGCAGTGCTTGATTTGGGAAATACGTCATATTTACATAGTGTTTAGTTCAAGAAACAAGTGTCAAACCATCATATAACTTTTCTAAGATATGCAGCCACCATTAGGATTACAAAAGTTAAGTTTTGCTGATTCAAACCCAAACATTTCTCTTATATTTGTCATTACATTCATTTACTACCATATGTTATGTAATAAGCTGTTTAGAGGCTACCTTGAACTCATAGAAACTAATACATAAACCCCCACTGACTTCAGTAACAGTAATAGAAGACAGGATAAGTAAGAATGAAAAGAATGGGAAGGAGTCCAAGGCTGTAGACAAAAACGTATTTGAAACAGATCAAAAATTCAGGCTTAGGGTGTGATCCAATGAGGCTGAGGAAGAAAATCCTTGTGAGGAAAGATTCCCATTGCTATCTACTGTTATCTGCTGTATGGGCTGGTTTGTTTGTTTGTTCTGCATCTTCCTCTGAAACATTTTGTGCAAGTCATTATCAGAGACACTGAGACTACATGTACTCATATTGATGGTCAGGGAAAAATTGACTTTTTCCTGACTATTCTCCACTTGATTCATATACCATAAAGGATGATTTTTAAATTTTTTTTTTTTAATTTTTCCTACTTAATAATAGAACAGTATTGGTTATTGCAATATATTGCAGAAATTTTCCAGCTGTAACAGCAGTAATACCCACTACAAAGGATTTATTCTACAGCTGATGCAGCAGTGCCCCTTAACGTAAGTAAAAAATGTCTGAGGTTTGACTGATCAGTCCACAAAGGAAGAGATAGTTGAGATAAATAAGCTGTATTGTTTTAATTAATTTTGTAGTATTCCTATACATTATACCTTATGTGCAGTAACACAAAAAATTAGCCTTACAGGTTTTCAAGTAGATCTCCCTTACCACTTCTGAGCTTTCTCCTTTTCATTTGTATGTATTAGTATTTCCCTGACAGTTGACATGTATGAATTTTGTTGGTAGAGAATACATTACAAAAACAAGAACACAGTTCAGCTATAACATGTGGCCACCAGCATTAGAATTTAATTGGAATCCATTGCTGAAGTTAGAGAGACCTTTTTGCGTTTGTTCTTTCCACAGCATCAAAAATCTGGAGGAAGCATGTGGGGCTCAGAAGAATTCTGAACAATTCCATTTACAAATTATATATAAGAGATACAGTGTCTAAATATGTAAGTGTCAGGTTGCTCTGGGGGCTTATAATATAGACCATTTAAAGAGGTCCCAAGTTATTTAAAGAGGTACTAAAAGTTCATTTTTAGACTGTATAATGAGGGCATGAATAACCTTCAAGGCTCCACCATTGTAGCTTGTTGCACAGTTGTGGATTTACAGAGACTTCCTGAAGGCAGATTTCTTTATCTAAAACATTGTCAGGATCAAAACAAATTCACCACGCTTTCCTATGTGCGTAAGATAATGCAAAACCCACATTCTTGAGCAGCAGCTCAAGAACTCTATCGAATTTAAGCTTTTCTTCAAGAGTTTGTGACATGGGCCAGCTTCATCCTGGAATAAAATTCCTCCAAAGACTCCGGGAAAGATCCCTGCAGGGCATTTAGTGGCAGTTTCCTCCTTGCACTAGGTGGAAATTCCACCTCACATGCCTACAAGAACTTAGACTTCTAGGTTTCTTCAAACTGTTCCTGCACCTTTTATTCCGACATCAGAGGAAGCATGAAAACTTATTTGTTCTTCTTTAATAACTTAATCTGTTTGGAAAAAGTGGCTGATCATGAAATGGTTAATTGCACTAATGGTACAGCATTTTATTCCTTTTCTTCCTCTCTGGGCATGGGGAGAGATGTAGAATAATCTGCTCTATCTCTAACAGTTCTTAAATGTGGAATACCAGTGATCTCCACAAGCAGATTACTGCATATTCTGCATGAATATTCTCATAATACAAAGCTTACGTAGGTTAGATTGCTGCAGATACCAGATTGTTGGTCTATTGCTTTAAATGTGTTTTAGGATCTTCCATCATATCATAAAATCATAGAATGACTTGGGTTGTAAGGGACCTCAAAGTTCATGTAGTTCCAACCCCCTGTCGCAGACAAGGTTGCCAGCCACTAAATCAAGCACTGGATTAGGTTGCCCAGGGCTCCATATAACCTGGTCTTGAACCTCCAGGGATGGGGCACCCCCAGCTTCACTGAGCAACCTGTTCCAGCACATCAAGTTCTGGCACCTCCATAGTGCTGATTAGGAAGTGGAATAGAAAGTAACACTGCAGTTTTCAAAAACAGTAGTGGCACTTCCTGCTAAAATTTAATATTTTTTTCAAACGTGTTCTGTCTTTCTAAGTCATAAATGAGTATGGTGTTGGCTTTTTTAATTGAAGTAATAAATTGAAAATATTAAGAGTAAAAAAGATATAAAGTAGGCTGAAATGGAAATAAAGCTGTTACAAAAAATAGAGAAAAAACTGTGAAAGTGTGTTCCTTATTTCCTAATACTAGTAAAAGTCTGAGGATTTTGGATGTTACTACTTTTTACAGTTTGGCATTTTATTAATGAATGACTTGTGTTTGCCGGAGAGGATCACTCTTGTGTTTTCTTTATTGCTCCTGGAGACTGGGAGCTGAATGGCAACAGTATTGGTTCTTGTGCTTGTCTTTGCCAGCAGTTGAGATGCTGCAGGTTGCTTCCACTGGGAGAACCAGATGATGGCTCGTTCACTCGAGCCCTGTGCCTTTCAAGTAATATACGTACAACTCATTTTTCTAAACACAGCAAAAGAAAGGAGATAGTTTCCATGTTCACAGTTTCAGGTCCCCAGTGGACATGGTTTACAGACAAGCACGGACATACGCAAACAATCATATGCCCTTGTTGCTTGTATGGAAAGGAGGGCCTGTTGTCATCCATAGCCCCTGCTGTCACAAGCCAAATGTTTCCTATAATGAATTCCATAGAATGTCTCCTTCCCTGCTGCCTTTTGTCTATTTCCCTCATGTACAGAGCAACACCACAGCCGAATCCCAGCCCTTCTGGATTCAGACCAGATGATTGTTCTATTTCCATTCCATTCTTGTTCTGGTGGGTCATTTGAGCAATGTCTTCAGGTTTAAAAACAAACAAACAAACAAACAAAACCCACAAAACAAACTTGTTTTATTATTTTGTTGTTGTTTGTTTATTTTTCTTGGAGGAAAAAAAGGGGTATTTAACTGTACCTGGAATGGAAGCAGGTTATAACTCACTAGCCTTCAATAGGATTTAGACCTTTTCATAGATCAGAGGCACATCTCTTCAAAATTAGATGCATTCTTACTTTTTTAGTATCACATGTTATTACAACTTGCTCTCTGCCTGAGCAGAAAAAAATGCACAGCATGTCTTATTCCCAGTGTGGAATCCATCATTCTGAAACTACTTCCAAACATCTTTTTTCTGTGCTTAACAGTGCAGTTTAAGGCTGTGGTATAAGAGAGTGCTGCCTCTAGAGAAGAACCCTTCTTTTTCTAGTAGCACCCATGTTTTGCTTGAACATCATGCTCACCTGGCTGCATGGCACACCAGCTAACTCACTGGTGCCTGGACAGAAAACTGCTCACTTTTTTTTTCGTTCTTTTTTTATCTTTCAAAGTTTTCTGTTTGAAAACATGAAACAGCTTATAAAGGAGCTACCAAATAAAATAGGTCAAGGAGAATTCTTTCACCCTCAGGTCAGTCAGCATACAGTCCAAATCCATACAGATGAGTCTTTATTATCCCTTTCTGTCCATAGTGCTGCATACTGACAGTAAACTGCAGTCCCATTCAGATGCTGCTAGTGCCTGTGTAAGCACTTCTGTTTCAGTGCAAGTTTGGTCAGGTTAGCCTGGATATAACAGCACATCTATACGCTGTGATACTGGCCTTGACATTTATCCATGCTCAGCAGAAAGAAGTATGCCAATAAAGTAGCTTTTTTTGCCTTGGGTATAATTGCAATGTATTAACATGTATTGAAACAGCCATGCTAAATTACCATAATTGTTGTGGTGTTTTTTTTAAATCCAAATCAAGTTATCTATGTCAGCAAAAGATTTTAAATTTAAATTGAGACTCAGACTTATCTGCACCTTATTCAGGTCACATTTTCAATTCTTTCTTAATCACATAATTCATGAACCTTAAAAAGCAGAATCACAGGAGTACAAGCTGCATTTTCTACTTCAAAAGTCATGCTGCCTTTCTGCTTTGACACATTGATGGTTCCTAGTCTCATCCTTGCAATCTCTGTATGTTCAATTTTATGGAACTCTAGAGGTAAGAATACACTTTTATACCTTCTTAACAGGGTGACAAATATAGGCACATTTGTGAAAGACCATAAACCATCTGTAACAAAGGATTCACGCTACCTGAAATAAGACACTGCTTCTCCATATTACAGCATTTGCCACTGTTTGTTGACTTAAGGAGAATCCTCTGTGTTCTAATTTCAAGGATTAATGCCATATGTGCAAGTGTCTGTACATAATTAACTCCCCAGACTTCTTCTGAACTCCAGATAGTTGTCAACTGTTCCTCCGTGAATCCATCAAATACTCCATTCAAGGTTGGTTTGTGGGTTTCTGTGTTTTTCATTTTTGTTTGTTTGTTGATTTTATATTTGTAGTGATGAAAAAGGCATATTGTGTTCTGGACATCGTATCTGCTAAAAATTGTTCAACTGTTTGTTGACTTAAGGAGAATCCACTGACCTGGTTCTGCCTCCAGCGTGAGTACAGAAGCTTTTCTCCTCATGATACAACAACACCAGCCATACACATGAAAAATATAAGCTTTCAGACAAAAGTTTCCAGACCGCACAAGTGCCACTGTGAATGGGCACGTAATCCATAGTACTCTATATAGTGACTGTGGTAACTAGATTTTCTTCTGCTTCCAGTACACAAATGTGGGAGAAGCTGGCAAAGTGAAGGGGTCTCAGTTCAAACCCTGAGGTACTGGATTAGCTGAGAACTCATATCACAGGTATCTGTAGCACATCTACATCCACCATTATCTGGGGAATCTACCTAGCTCTTCCTGCCATGGTTTATGATACTCTCTCTTTTTCCAGAGAATTTTCCCCCAGGCTCTAGCCCTGCCCTGCCTTTGCCAAGCATCCTGTGATTCTTTTGCCCTGGTCATGGGATTCCTCAGAAAGCAGAGCCTCCAGCCACTCTTGTAGCAACCATACACTAAATTAAGCAAGTACAGTTTCAGAGCACTAGCAATGAAATATGCTTGCTTGATGTTGAAATTACACCTCCTACTTCACAGAAACAAAAACTGTGGATTGTCACATTTAACATGCCAGACTATTTTGATTTCAAGAGCTGAGAAGCAGAGAACGATTCCGTTGAAGGCAGCCTCAGCCTGAGCCATGCCAAACTTTACTCTGGGAGTAGAGGGAATCTAGGGAAGTGAAACTGAGGAACAGCAATAAAAAGCAGCAGCTAATTTTCAGTGGCCAGCAGTTTACCTGTCAACAGTACCATGTAGGTTGCTCAGATAACTTTTGTTAGTTTCTTGTCTTTTTCTTCTGTTCTCCTTTCTGTAAATGTTAAGTGCTGCATCCAGAAGCGTATTCTGAACCTGCATAGCAGAGGAAGTATTGCAGGGTTCCAAACAGGACCTTAAATACCCTGCTGCCCAGCAGATACTTCCTTCTTCTTGAAAGGAATGTCACCTGTTCCAAAAGAAAGAACCAGTTCAAAGCAGTAGCCACCAATGTTATATCTAACACTACTATTCATATATCTGCTATTGAGAAGGGAGTAGTTATTCTCTCACCTGTTTTTTCTTCTGCCCACTAGACTTCTTTTAAGCAGGTGCTATCATGCAACTGATGTCTGCCAGCTCTATCCAATAAGCAGAAATCCAGAAGGTGTTTTTCTAGCTCTAGCTGCAAAGTCGAAGAATAAAATTGCACATATGTTTTCTCCCTTTTTTAATGCCAGTTTGGTTGCTTTATATGCTTATGCCATGTGATCTGGAAAAAGGTAAGCTGAGCAAACTGCTCAGAACTTAGTGTTTGATAGTTTTATGATTTTATTCAAAATAGTGGTACTTGCTATTCTTTCAAATATAACTAGGATTTGGCTATGTTCGTCTGGCTAATTTTCAGAATGTTGAGGTAATATGCATCAGTATATATTACATTCAGCTTTGAACATCAGGAGGAGACCTTTAAGAGGAAATAATGTGTTAAGCACAGATGAATTGTAAGGAACCTTTGAGAACAAACATTTTACAGAATCATTTATTGCACAAGAACTGAGATTCCTCTAATTTGTGATTATGTGGGAAACTCACCATAAACCACTGTAAAACTCAGAATCTTGCAAATCCATGCTGAGATCTGAAGAACTCATCAGTGTAGACAGCTGAGTGATACATGATCCTGAGATAGTAGTTACTGTTTGTCATTTTAGCTGTTAACCAAAAAGTAAAATGAAAATACACAGCTGAGTAAAATTTGTTTTCCTCTGCTACCAACTGGTGCTACTAGGCACTGTGGTGTTCATAGAGGTTCCAGTGACAGTGTGGAGATGGAGCTTTGAATTTAATTTTTCTTTATGGTGTCAGAAGGATTAAAATAAAATTCTGGGTCTATGTTTGAAAACAGTCTCAGTTTTAAGTTCAACCCAGCTGTACCCTGAGGCTGAAACATGTCCATGTTTTGGCAGCAGGGAAGACTACCATATGTTGCAGCGATAAAGAAATTACACTGATGCCAATCTCTAAAGTCAGACATAAAAATATCTAAGAGAGTATACTTGCAGCAGTATAAGCTTAAATATATATGAAGCATAAAAAAGCATAACAAGCCTATACTTAAGGATAATTTTTCTGTCTCTAGCAGTCATGCGCTTTGTAGATGCCACAAGCTGCAATTCACTATTGTTCTTGAGAGAAGGATATAATCCATAAAACCATTCCATTTCTCTGTTACACAGAATTGCTTGCTGTCTAGCTCCCAGCTTCCAACAGCCACAGCGCAATTCCACTCTTTGAATAAGTTCTTACTTATTGACTTGCTTTTAGTGAGTACATACTGGGCAATGATAAGAAGATTCTTTTTTTAGCAGCCATTCACATCAGGCCTCTAAATGAGAGCATGGATGTGGAGCTCCTGAACATGGCTGGCAGCAACATGACATATTCTTTCTTTTTTTAAGGTCATTATAGAGCCTTGGTTTATAGATCTCACAGGTGACATGGCTTTTAAAATTGTCAGTTGGGTCGTTTCAGCACCAGCAATATATCAACTGTCTTTGAACACAAAAAGACTATTTGTATTATTGATACACATATAATAAAATCTACTATATGTTCATAGGATATGGGAGTTCCAAACCACACCTACTACAACTTAATGTAGAACAAAATATCCAATGCAAAATACTTAATCATAAATCTTGTTTTCTATTGTAAACACGGAAGCTGCCATTTCTCATTGCTGAAAGAGGGCTGCTGATGATCCATAATGTTCACTGGCTAAGAAGTTTTAAATTCACTCCATTTAGCAGTATTCTGAAACATGTTTGTGAGATTGTTAAGTTGCTGAGAATAGACAGTGGGTTTCACCAGCATTTTCTTGTTTTTGCCATTTATGTCCTTGAGCCATAGGAATAAATTATCGAGAGACAATAAATTTGTTTTGAAGCAGAAGTTTGTGTTTTCTCTATATACAGCCTTTCCATTTCCACTTCTTCTCTTAAATTCTCACTGTATTTTTAAGCAGAGAAAAAATCACTGGCTGTTTCTTCCTGTAAATTGTCAGAGTGAGACAGAGGTCTCCAAAGAAGATATTCATTCCTCTTTATGGCCCTCCATCTCATCAGCCACAGCAGAGTATTTCTTCTTGCTGTTCTGAAACTGTCAGGTTAGCTCCAGAACAATTTCCACCATTGGTGTCAAGATATTTAATGCTGTTCCTAATCCACATGTATGCTCCTCAGTCAACCTCAACAACTAAGTTTTACTATCAAGTGGCAAGGCCTTAATCTGTGATATTGTTTCAGACAAGTAAGAAATTTCTGAGTATAGGGAGACTGCCCATCATTTACCTTGTCATGTCTGCATGCGCAGACACTGCACTGTGCAGTGCAGCAAGGTATGAACATGGTTAAGATGGTAAGCCCTGGAACAAAAGTAATGTTTAAACAACAGTTTTGTGTTGCACATGAGTTGACTGGCCCAGATAAGTAGTAGGGGCTCTGTCTTTATGACCCTGTTCTGAACACCAAATGCTTAGTATTGCATTGCATCAATACCAATCTGCTTGAAGCTCAGAGAAGCTTTGCATTATTGCAAAAAAGGCAAAATGTACATCTGTTCATTCTCTGAACTGACCTTCCAGTTTTCATTGTCTGCTCTGCAGACTGGGGACTGGGGTATTTTAGGCTCCTTTAATGGACACCTTAAAGAAGAACCATCCATCTGCCAGTAGGCTTAGATAAAGGCCAAAAGTGTTTTGGCATTGTTAGCTAGAAAAGTTTTGGGACCCTGTGATGTGACATGCACATGAAGTGTAATGTGAAAGTGTATTGGAGATGGAGGTGGAGATTTTGGGGATCTGCTGGTTTTCTATTCAGAGCAGAAATCAGAAAACAAAAACTGACTCCTAAAGAAATCTGGTGGCAGGATATTAAATCTGCTCAAAGCAACTCTTGAAATAGTAGAAAAGTGATGTTCAGTCTTGCTAAGTTGTGAGTGGCTCGCTAATCATTAGACTTCTACTTTAATTTTCTTACTTTCCCTTTTCTTCCTTCTNGTTCAGTCTTGCTAAGTTGTGAGTGGCTCGCTAATCATTAGACTTCTACTTTAATTTTCTTACTTTCCCTTTTCTTCCTTCTTTTTTTTTTTTTTTTTTTTTTTTAAATTTCTAGTGTGTAGCTGAATGTTTTTCACAATCATGAGACCAGTTGGAAGGCAGAGGCTCCCAACTCCTCAGTGTCAGGAAGCGAGGTTGTTACTGAGCCTCACTGCAAAGCCTAGTACTATGTCCCATTTGTAAAGCGCACCAATGCTTTACCATCCTAAACTGAATCCTGGGCCCGGATTTGCCCCTCTGGAAACCTTTCCAACATTATTTCTGGTCCTAAAATCCCTCTTCCCCCGGCCCTGCCGTCCCGAGGGACACGCTCAGGGCTCTGCTCCAGATCGCGAGTTATTTCCCAAGCCGGCTCGGGCCTCCTCCCCGTTGCCCTCCCTGAGGACGGCCTCGGCGGGCCCTGGGCGCCGGAGGGCGCTGGGACGGAGTGTGGTGCGAGAGCCGGGACGGGCACCGACGAAGGCAACGACAGGGCACAGGCCCAGCCGCGGCGCCCTGCGGCTCCTCCCCGTCCCCGGCAGGTGCGGCCCAGCCGCGACGGGCTCTGCGGGGGCTTCGGGGCTGCCGCTGCGCACTGGGCGGAGCGGGGAGAGGAGGGGAGGCTGCTCGGCTCCTCCCGCTCCGCCACAGCCGCACAGCTGGGCCAGCGACTCTGCGGTGCGGGAGCTCGTCCCTGCAGCTCGGCTGTCGGAGCGGGCTGCGGGCACCTGTCCTGAGGTGAGCCGGCGGCCGGCGCCGGGCCGGGCCGGGCCGGGCCGAGGCGGCGGGCAGGTGGAGCCCTCGCCGGAGCTGCCGGGGGTCAGGGGGGGCGCGTTTCGTCGTTGCCACGGAGACGGTCCGAGCGGCGGCGCCGACCCGGGCAGCAGCCGGGGGATGGCCTCGGCTCGGTCGAACTCAGGCGGGAGGACGCGGCCGGGGGGCGTGAAGCGGAGCCAGGCGGGGGTGGCTCTTGTCGCCGGGCCGAGCCGGGCTGCCGTGCTGCGGGACCGAGCGGAGCTGGGCGAGAGCCCTGGCTGTGGCCGCGCAGGTGGCTTGGCGGCGGTGGCTGCTGAAAGCGGGGCTCCAGCGGGCGCCCGTCTGCATTCTGCCGCCGTCCGGGCTTGTGGCCGCTCTGCCGAGCGGCGAAATCAAGCTGAAGCTCCTTGCTGGTGTTTAAATATGCCAGGTCTTCCCGCTGGAGTGGGAGCTCCGCTCTTTTTCAGCTCTTGCGCTTCTGGAAGATTAAACCTGGAGTCCGAGCAGCTTCCAAGGTGCTCCTGAGGTGGTTAAATAACTCGGTTGGAGCGGGAAAAGACTTGGTGCTCAGCGCCGAATTTCGCATTAGAGCAATCTCCCCAGACCACGGCTACCTCAGGCGGTGCGGGTTGCAGAGGGCTCGGTGGGGGCTGAACTCCGCTGCCGGGCGCTCCCGGCCTTGTGGACGGCCTGCGGCTGTTGTGAGCTGACATGACACACACAGGCTGGACGGTATCGTTCCCAAGCAAGTTGGATTAGTTCTGCTTGCATCAACGGTAATGGCAACGCTCATTTTGTAGTTAAAAGGTCAGAAGTAGACCCGGTACTAAGTGCAGCACTCGGGGTGAAGAATTACTGTAGCTGATCCACTTAGGTGGGACTGTTGGCAGGGGCAAGGTGTTCAACACCTGCTAGATGTCTTCATCCAAACCCAGAGTTTATTATTTAAGTACAACTTGGAGAAATCGAGCGATACGTGGAACAAATAATATGATTACCACTGTTGCTTAAAAATCTCCCATTATAGAGCTACACAGCATGATCTTGCTGTGCTCAGGTTCACAAATGAACACAGAGAAATTTTTAGTTAATGTTGGAAGTATCTGGGGAGAAATCCTTTCATCTTTTGTCTGCGTTCCTGAATGTGAATAATTTGACAGAATCTGTACAGCACTTCACTGTGATTATGTACGAAGCACTAAGCGAGGTATGGTTACTGTGAGAAACTGTTGCGGAATAATAAGCTCTTGTTTTTGTAGGTCACTAAAAATAATGCAGTCACACCAATTAATACCTCTTCAGCATGTTTTTTTTTTTTTTTTTAGATACACTATTTAGAAAAATATTGTTAACATTGGGATTTGTTGTGCATGTGAGCAACACAAGTCTCCATTTTTTCCTGTATGAGCGTGCATGGAGAAAATGTGCATTTGGGCAGATGGGAAATATAGTACTTGTAATACTTAAAAGGGAGGCAGTAGAGAGGATGAAGAGGCATATGGGTTTCTTCATAAACAAGCCAGTTTGATTTGCAGGTGTATCTTGCATTCAATTCCATGAGCAAGCAGGAACTTCTAAGAAAGGGAAATTCAGTGTAGAAATTGAGGTGCTATGTGCTTAACGCTTAACAAATAAGGATGTTATAGGAAAAACACAGGATATCTTACTAAGCATTTTCCTTGCTGTTAGAAAACCATGTGATATTCTAAAAGTAAAAATGTCTATGTAAAAAATTTCTGGAGGTTTTTGTGTTTGTTTTCAGTTTTTGTGTGGTTTTTATTTATTTATTTATTTATTTTGTCGTTGTTATGTTTTGTTGGGTTTTTTTGAGCAGAAGTGCGGAAGTGTCTGAACTTCAAATTGGCCCTGAACAGAAAATGTACAGTTTTTCCTCAGGTGACAAACTCACGATTTCCTGGCATCCACAAACCGAGCTGTGATCTTACTTCAGTCTGTCTTCTTCATAAGAACGTGAGCAAAAGTGTTTGAGGTGGCAATCCCTGTTAAAAGGTCTGCGTATTCCCTACACTAATGAGCGAATTTGGCTCAAGATTCGTATTTCCAGACTCAAAAACCTCAAATAACATCAGAGAAGAGTTGGGTGTTTTTTTTTTTTTCTTTGTTTGTTTTGTTTTGTTTTTCTCCCCCTCTTTGATCTTTCTGTTAGTAATGAGGGGACTGGTGAACTTAGAGCTCACATGAGCTACCTACGGAAAAGTTTAGTTGAAACATTTGTAGCAGACGGGAATTTAGGCTTGTATAGGCCTGTTCTGCATGGGGGGCTTGCAGAGTTCGGTGAGCTGCATTTAACCAGGGAGAATACAGTGTTCATTTTAAAATTTCTTTTTATCTCAGTTTTTTTGGATTCAGAATGTGTTGCATCTGCCTGAAAAATTAGATATTGGTAAAACGTAACTTCTATGACACAGCTAAAAGGAATCTACTCAGTATGAAATTCATAGCACTGCTGTGGTGTTTTTGATTGATTCTGCTGAGCAGAGTGCGATTGACTTAATGGCCACAGTAGTACACGGAAATTATAAATTGGATGAGAAATTGGAATTGGATGAAGTGAAAAATGAAATTAATTTAAATGCTTAGGTAAGAACAGTTGGCAGTGTTATCAGAAGAAATTAACCAAACACGAGTGTCATCCACTGTCATGCTCACCTGTGGTAGCCATGTCGTCGTCCGCTTTATTTCTTTTTAGTATAAAAAATTATTCTTCGTATTTGTCATCTGTCTGAGATTTCTGTATGTCATCTGCCAGTGTGTTGTGTGCTCTTGGGCCTTCAATTAATTCAGAACTGATAGGGAAAGGGGAAAAAAAAAAAAAAAAGAAGCAAAACAAAACAAAAAATGCCTCGAGTGTTTGTACTGCAGTTCTTTGGAGACAGAGGAACAGTGTCGAAAGATAGGAAGTTACAGAAGTGTGATTTTAATGATTTACTTATTTATTTCCTCTCCACAAGAAGTACTACCTGGTTGTCTTGGTATATCTCCCCAGTTTCCTGAACTGAGATCTATACGTTACAGTGAAAGATTCATAAGATCCTTGAAACAGCACGTTGTGTTCTGACTTTGATGGCATTTTTACTGCTTCAAATCAAATTAGGGTTGATGCTGCATGTGTCATTCTATGTGCTTCTGCAATTGGAAGAGACTGTGCTTGTAGGTGGGATTCTTTATTTTATAGGCTTTTAGTAACTTCATTTCATAGGAAACTTAGAATTTATGCTATCAAATTTTGATCTTTGAGAGTAAAAAGCAGATACTTTTCTGTATGTTGTCTCATGGATGCGATTTGCCTTGATTAAATTTTGGGCTCAAAACGGTTTCTGTCTGTAGTTTGAGAATAAATACATTTAAGAGAGAATCTCATGAGGGATATTCCTGCTGAATCTGTGGAGAAATTCCAGGGACTCCAGGAAAGACCAGAAGGCAGTTTCAGGACAAGAAAATGGAGCAGTGATGGTGGAGACTTCAAACTGGGAAATAAGGAGAGCTTAGAAAATCCTGATCTAGGGTGTTCCCACTTAGATCAGCCACTCTGGATCAACCTGGCTTTTTTAAGAAGGGAAGTGTCTCATACAGGCCAGAAAGGAGCTGCAAAATAGTGGGGACGGGTGCTAGCCTGTTCTAGCCCACAGTCACAGAATCACAGAATCGTAGGGGTTGGAAGGGACCTCCAGAGATCATCGAGTCCAACCCCCCTGCCAAGCAGGTTCCCTACACCAGGTCGCACAGGTGGGCATCCAGGCAGGTCTTGAATATCTCCAGAGAAGGAGACTCCACAACCTCCCTGGGCAGCCTGTTCCAGTGCTCTGTCACCCTCACTGTAAAGAAGTTCTTGTGCACATTGGTGAGGAACTTCCTATGCTCCAGTTTCTGGCTGTTTCCCCTTGTCCTGTCTCCACACACTGCTGAAAAGAGTCTGGCCTCACCACTTTGCCCCTCACACTTTAGATATTTATAGACCTGGATCAGGTCCCCTCTCAGTCTTCTTTTCTCAAGGCTAAACAGACCCAGTTCACTTAGCCTTTCTTCATAGGGGAGATGCTCCAGGCCCTTCACCATCTCTGTGGCCCTCTGCTGGACTCTTTCCAAGAGATCCCTGTCTTTTTTGNAGTGTGTAGCTGAATGTTTTTCACAATCATGAGACCAGTTGGAAGGCAGAGGCTCCCAACTCCTCAGTGTCAGGAAGCGAGGTTGTTACTGAGCCTCACTGCAAAGCCTAGTACTATGTCCCATTTGTAAAGCGCACCAATGCTTTACCATCCTAAACTGAATCCTGGGCCCGGATTTGCCCCTCTGGAAACCTTTCCAACATTATTTCTGGTCCTAAAATCCCTCTTCCCCCGGCCCTGCCGTCCCGAGGGACACGCTCAGGGCTCTGCTCCAGATCGCGAGTTATTTCCCAAGCCGGCTCGGGCCTCCTCCCCGTTGCCCTCCCTGAGGACGGCCTCGGCGGGCCCTGGGCGCCGGAGGGCGCTGGGACGGAGTGTGGTGCGAGAGCCGGGACGGGCACCGACGAAGGCAACGACAGGGCACAGGCCCAGCCGCGGCGCCCTGCGGCTCCTCCCCGTCCCCGGCAGGTGCGGCCCAGCCGCGACGGGCTCTGCGGGGGCTTCGGGGCTGCCGCTGCGCACTGGGCGGAGCGGGGAGAGGAGGGGAGGCTGCTCGGCTCCTCCCGCTCCGCCACAGCCGCACAGCTGGGCCAGCGACTCTGCGGTGCGGGAGCTCGTCCCTGCAGCTCGGCTGTCGGAGCGGGCTGCGGGCACCTGTCCTGAGGTGAGCCGGCGGCCGGCGCCGGGCCGGGCCGGGCCGGGCCGAGGCGGCGGGCAGGTGGAGCCCTCGCCGGAGCTGCCGGGGGTCAGGGGGGGCGCGTTTCGTCGTTGCCACGGAGACGGTCCGAGCGGCGGCGCCGACCCGGGCAGCAGCCGGGGGATGGCCTCGGCTCGGTCGAACTCAGGCGGGAGGACGCGGCCGGGGGGCGTGAAGCGGAGCCAGGCGGGGGTGGCTCTTGTCGCCGGGCCGAGCCGGGCTGCCGTGCTGCGGGACCGAGCGGAGCTGGGCGAGAGCCCTGGCTGTGGCCGCGCAGGTGGCTTGGCGGCGGTGGCTGCTGAAAGCGGGGCTCCAGCGGGCGCCCGTCTGCATTCTGCCGCCGTCCGGGCTTGTGGCCGCTCTGCCGAGCGGCGAAATCAAGCTGAAGCTCCTTGCTGGTGTTTAAATATGCCAGGTCTTCCCGCTGGAGTGGGAGCTCCGCTCTTTTTCAGCTCTTGCGCTTCTGGAAGATTAAACCTGGAGTCCGAGCAGCTTCCAAGGTGCTCCTGAGGTGGTTAAATAACTCGGTTGGAGCGGGAAAAGACTTGGTGCTCAGCGCCGAATTTCGCATTAGAGCAATCTCCCCAGACCACGGCTACCTCAGGCGGTGCGGGTTGCAGAGGGCTCGGTGGGGGCTGAACTCCGCTGCCGGGCGCTCCCGGCCTTGTGGACGGCCTGCGGCTGTTGTGAGCTGACATGACACACACAGGCTGGACGGTATCGTTCCCAAGCAAGTTGGATTAGTTCTGCTTGCATCAACGGTAATGGCAACGCTCATTTTGTAGTTAAAAGGTCAGAAGTAGACCCGGTACTAAGTGCAGCACTCGGGGTGAAGAATTACTGTAGCTGATCCACTTAGGTGGGACTGTTGGCAGGGGCAAGGTGTTCAACACCTGCTAGATGTCTTCATCCAAACCCAGAGTTTATTATTTAAGTACAACTTGGAGAAATCGAGCGATACGTGGAACAAATAATATGATTACCACTGTTGCTTAAAAATCTCCCATTATAGAGCTACACAGCATGATCTTGCTGTGCTCAGGTTCACAAATGAACACAGAGAAATTTTTAGTTAATGTTGGAAGTATCTGGGGAGAAATCCTTTCATCTTTTGTCTGCGTTCCTGAATGTGAATAATTTGACAGAATCTGTACAGCACTTCACTGTGATTATGTACGAAGCACTAAGCGAGGTATGGTTACTGTGAGAAACTGTTGCGGAATAATAAGCTCTTGTTTTTGTAGGTCACTAAAAATAATGCAGTCACACCAATTAATACCTCTTCAGCATGTTTTTTTTTTTTTTTTTAGATACACTATTTAGAAAAATATTGTTAACATTGGGATTTGTTGTGCATGTGAGCAACACAAGTCTCCATTTTTTCCTGTATGAGCGTGCATGGAGAAAATGTGCATTTGGGCAGATGGGAAATATAGTACTTGTAATACTTAAAAGGGAGGCAGTAGAGAGGATGAAGAGGCATATGGGTTTCTTCATAAACAAGCCAGTTTGATTTGCAGGTGTATCTTGCATTCAATTCCATGAGCAAGCAGGAACTTCTAAGAAAGGGAAATTCAGTGTAGAAATTGAGGTGCTATGTGCTTAACGCTTAACAAATAAGGATGTTATAGGAAAAACACAGGATATCTTACTAAGCATTTTCCTTGCTGTTAGAAAACCATGTGATATTCTAAAAGTAAAAATGTCTATGTAAAAAATTTCTGGAGGTTTTTGTGTTTGTTTTCAGTTTTTGTGTGGTTTTTATTTATTTATTTATTTATTTTGTCGTTGTTATGTTTTGTTGGGTTTTTTTGAGCAGAAGTGCGGAAGTGTCTGAACTTCAAATTGGCCCTGAACAGAAAATGTACAGTTTTTCCTCAGGTGACAAACTCACGATTTCCTGGCATCCACAAACCGAGCTGTGATCTTACTTCAGTCTGTCTTCTTCATAAGAACGTGAGCAAAAGTGTTTGAGGTGGCAATCCCTGTTAAAAGGTCTGCGTATTCCCTACACTAATGAGCGAATTTGGCTCAAGATTCGTATTTCCAGACTCAAAAACCTCAAATAACATCAGAGAAGAGTTGGGTGTTTTTTTTTTTTTCTTTGTTTGTTTTGTTTTGTTTTTCTCCCCCTCTTTGATCTTTCTGTTAGTAATGAGGGGACTGGTGAACTTAGAGCTCACATGAGCTACCTACGGAAAAGTTTAGTTGAAACATTTGTAGCAGACGGGAATTTAGGCTTGTATAGGCCTGTTCTGCATGGGGGGCTTGCAGAGTTCGGTGAGCTGCATTTAACCAGGGAGAATACAGTGTTCATTTTAAAATTTCTTTTTATCTCAGTTTTTTTGGATTCAGAATGTGTTGCATCTGCCTGAAAAATTAGATATTGGTAAAACGTAACTTCTATGACACAGCTAAAAGGAATCTACTCAGTATGAAATTCATAGCACTGCTGTGGTGTTTTTGATTGATTCTGCTGAGCAGAGTGCGATTGACTTAATGGCCACAGTAGTACACGGAAATTATAAATTGGATGAGAAATTGGAATTGGATGAAGTGAAAAATGAAATTAATTTAAATGCTTAGGTAAGAACAGTTGGCAGTGTTATCAGAAGAAATTAACCAAACACGAGTGTCATCCACTGTCATGCTCACCTGTGGTAGCCATGTCGTCGTCCGCTTTATTTCTTTTTAGTATAAAAAATTATTCTTCGTATTTGTCATCTGTCTGAGATTTCTGTATGTCATCTGCCAGTGTGTTGTGTGCTCTTGGGCCTTCAATTAATTCAGAACTGATAGGGAAAGGGGAAAAAAAAAAAAAAAGAAGCAAAACAAAACAAAAAATGCCTCGAGTGTTTGTACTGCAGTTCTTTGGAGACAGAGGAACAGTGTCGAAAGATAGGAAGTTACAGAAGTGTGATTTTAATGATTTACTTATTTATTTCCTCTCCACAAGAAGTACTACCTGGTTGTCTTGGTATATCTCCCCAGTTTCCTGAACTGAGATCTATACGTTACAGTGAAAGATTCATAAGATCCTTGAAACAGCACGTTGTGTTCTGACTTTGATGGCATTTTTACTGCTTCAAATCAAATTAGGGTTGATGCTGCATGTGTCATTCTATGTGCTTCTGCAATTGGAAGAGACTGTGCTTGTAGGTGGGATTCTTTATTTTATAGGCTTTTAGTAACTTCATTTCATAGGAAACTTAGAATTTATGCTATCAAATTTTGATCTTTGAGAGTAAAAAGCAGATACTTTTCTGTATGTTGTCTCATGGATGCGATTTGCCTTGATTAAATTTTGGGCTCAAAACGGTTTCTGTCTGTAGTTTGAGAATAAATACATTTAAGAGAGAATCTCATGAGGGATATTCCTGCTGAATCTGTGGAGAAATTCCAGGGACTCCAGGAAAGACCAGAAGGCAGTTTCAGGACAAGAAAATGGAGCAGTGATGGTGGAGACTTCAAACTGGGAAATAAGGAGAGCTTAGAAAATCCTGATCTAGGGTGTTCCCACTTAGATCAGCCACTCTGGATCAACCTGGCTTTTTTAAGAAGGGAAGTGTCTCATACAGGCCAGAAAGGAGCTGCAAAATAGTGGGGACGGGTGCTAGCCTGTTCTAGCCCACAGTCACAGAATCACAGAATCGTAGGGGTTGGAAGGGACCTCCAGAGATCATCGAGTCCAACCCCCCTGCCAAGCAGGTTCCCTACACCAGGTCGCACAGGTGGGCATCCAGGCAGGTCTTGAATATCTCCAGAGAAGGAGACTCCACAACCTCCCTGGGCAGCCTGTTCCAGTGCTCTGTCACCCTCACTGTAAAGAAGTTCTTGTGCACATTGGTGAGGAACTTCCTATGCTCCAGTTTCTGGCTGTTTCCCCTTGTCCTGTCTCCACACACTGCTGAAAAGAGTCTGGCCTCACCACTTTGCCCCTCACACTTTAGATATTTATAGACCTGGATCAGGTCCCCTCTCAGTCTTCTTTTCTCAAGGCTAAACAGACCCAGTTCACTTAGCCTTTCTTCATAGGGGAGATGCTCCAGGCCCTTCACCATCTCTGTGGCCCTCTGCTGGACTCTTTCCAAGAGATCCCTGTCTTTTTTGTACTGGGGAGCCCAGAACTGGACACAGTACTCCAGATGAGGCCTTACCAGGGCAGAGTAGAGGGGGAGGATCACCTCCCTCGACCTGCTGGCCACGCTCCTTTTAATGCAGCCCAGAATGCCATTGGCCTTTTTGGCCACAAGGGCACACTGCTGGCTCATGGCCAACCTGTCGTCCACCAGGACACCCAGGTCCCTCTCTGCAGAGCTCCTCTCCAGCAGGTCATCCCCCAACCTGTACCGCTGCATGCAATTATTCCTCCCTAGGTGCAAGACTCTACACTTGCTTTTGTTAAACCTCATCTGGTTTCTTACTGCCCAGCTCTCCAGCCTGTCCAGGTCTCGCTGAATGGCAGCACAGCCTTCAGGTGTGTCAGCCAATCCTCCCAACTTCTTATCAGTCCTTGTGATCTTCAGCACCCATGGGCGAACTTTGTACAGACAGCTGAATTACCTTGCCAGGAGTGGAACTGGAAGAATGCTTTATCAAGCTTTTATCAGATTTGTATCTTAGTTGCTCTTTCAGCTATGGAAAAACTTGGAGGTAGATAAGCTTTGATGCTGATGTCCCTTACCAGACTTTCTGTGAACCAGCCATGCTTGACTTCCTTGCCGGGAAGAAGTTTCATATGCACAGGATAGATGAGCTAGAATATCTTCTATGCTCCATGCTGTCAGTAGACAGCTACGTCACTCGAAGGGTAGATACTCTGTAGGATCGGGCAGTATTGATGTCTGCATACTTGTGCCTACATTGCTTGCTCTTCAAACTATCTCTCTCAAATGGCTGGAGAAATGAAAGGTGTCATTTCAAAAAAGTCCTGGTAGTGAATGGCATGCAAATTCACTTTCATGTGGATACAAAGTTATCCACTTTGTTATCAACAGTCAGAGATCTCTCTGTAGTGAGAAAGCAACAAAATAAAGTCATGAGTAAAATAAATCAGAGGCTTTCAGAGCATCAATAACACTAGGAACTGTATGATTCTTTGTAGTAGGTGACTGCTCTGAACGATTATGTAAATTGAGAATGTGTTTTGCCAAAATTTCTGTAGCGATATGCTGCAGTAATGTTGAAGAACTTTAATTATAGGAGAATGAGCTTTATAGGGAGATAAATACTGTAAATATTTTGATTCATCAGTACTTAGAAGTTATGGTTATTCTGCAGAGTGTCTTTTTTGCAACCATCTGTCTTTATTTTCCCGACAGGAATGATATTATAGTGGTGGTTTTTGACAGCGTAGAAAATGTGATGTTACAGCCTAATTTACTGTTGTTTTTTTTCTGAATGTTGTGCTTACTCAGGATGTGTCCTAAGAATGTGTATGTGTACTTTTTCCCCCCCTGTAGCCTAAACCCTATCATCTTCATTTTTTTTTTAACCTATTTATGCCTCCAGAATTACCTTCTCCTTTAGCTGTTCAATAAGAATATGCTTCAAAAAATTTTCAGCATCAGTATTTTGGGCAACAGGGGGCTTTTGCTTTGAAGGTGTCATATCTAAGAATGGCTGAGATCTATTTCTGCTGTCTTGGTAAGATTTGATTTATATCTTGTATGGGCTTAAAGCAAACAAACAAAATAAAAGACCCACCAAAAAACCTGGCTGGTTAAGTGAAAACAATATTGCTTAGATTAATAATGCATTCTGAAGTGGACATGAGCAAGCTTATGGCCTTATTATGTCTGAAACATTTTCCATCAGGGTTCACTTCAGGTTAAATAAAGTACATAAAAAGGGCTACTGCCCTTTGTAAGCTAAACTGGAAGTCTACCTGCCAAATCGAGACAGAACAGGTAAATGCTGATGGTTGAAAGATGTCATCAGGATATGTAGAATGCACTCTTTCCAGGTTTTGTTTTGAAATTCTGTTCTCTAAAATTGATAGCATTTTTTTTTTTAAATTTATATGTATAAATTAAATTTATATATATGTATATTCTTAATATATTTTTTTTCCAAATTTATAAGTAGAGAGTGGTTTTGGATGTATATCTTTTTCTGATCTAGCACAGGATTTACAATATCTTTAAATCAGTAACAGACAGTCAGAGGCTTCGTCCATGAGGAAACGCACCTTTTGCTTGTTTCTTGTTTTTTCTGTGTTATACTTAGTTTTGAAAGCCCTCTTTCAGTCAAAGTGACCTTTATTTTAGTTGCATAAAAGAAAAAAAAGAACTGAGGTGATGTTTCTGGAAAAGTACTGTGACTTGGACTTCAGCAAGCTGTGGAGATCAAACGAGATCTCAAAAGCTAAAAGCTGAGCTTCTTTAGTGGGATAATAGCATCTGTGTTTGGGGATGTATTCCTTAGCTGAACTTTCTTTTTATTCTTTTTCTCCATTAGCAGAAAGCCCAGACAAACAAACGGGAAGGGAGCAGGGCTTCTTTCTGGCAAATCTTAGTGCATCAGGACTGCAGAGCACGCTAAAAGCTTGCTGTACCCCCACTACACTGAGCTTCCCACCTTCAGTGAGGTTACATTAAAACATGCCCCACATCTTTTGTGGTCTGTGGTGAGTTTTGCATGCAAGTACATTTGCTGTCTTGGCTTGCAGAAAAGTGCATAGGAAATGATGTAATACTGCTGTGAAATCTCATGTGTCTTCTTTTAGTGCATGGGCTTTCATCTTCCTTACAGGGTCACAGTTAGAAGCAGAAAAAAACCCCTAAGAGTTGCTGAAAAGTAAGAAAGAGCTGGGTGTTCTTTGCTTGCGTACTTATGGAGGATGACTATGAATGGAGAAATGGAAATGGAAGTGCAGATTCACAGCAAATAAATCAAATTGTAAAATGTTCCTGTGGGCAAGTCTAGCCATCTGATACATGCAGTTCTCTTGTACTGGCATGACTGGACCCTCAAGGATGTACTCAGTATGCTGTTTGGATGCAAATGGTAGAAGATGAGAACAGCTCATGCACAAAACTAGCACAGTACATACTTTTGCAGCTATTCATATTTCCACAGTGCCCTGAGTCTGTCATAGTGCTCTGAACTATCTTTAAGGGTGGAAAGCTGTTAGACAAACTGTTTGAATTTATCATGGTTTTTTTTATAAGTAACTCTTGTACTCTAGGTTTTGTATTGATTTAGTGGTGCTGTTGAGTAAGTGAAAATAATTAAGGATGTAATGCAGGCATATCCAACCTGCAGGCCACGTGCAACCCTGCCCAGCTTGTCCTGTGGCTGCCCTCTGCCTCGCACCATCATGGGGGCAGCTTGGTCCTTCTGAGTGGCCCAGCCCCCAGGCATGAATCCTTTGCTGAGCAACAACTAAACATCAGTGTGCAATTTGGCCCCATCTGAGCTGAAACAAGAGCACAGAGAAGGCGCAGTGCAGTGCTAAATCAAGTTATGACAAATAAGTTTATGGATTTTGATACATTGGCTAAACACTGGTGAAAAGAAAAAAAAAAAAAAAAAGCTGCTGTGCTTTCCAGTTTTGTAAAGGAATTTGAGAAAGGTTTCAAGATTGCAAAAAAATTATCAAATTTTTGGTATATTAGCAACTCTGTTTTTGGTTGACATGAATTCTTGCCAGTTTTCAAATGGAATGTGTGGAGTTGCAATCAAAAATCTGGTCAAGTCTCTTTACCAGACTTTTGTAAGCCCTATCTTACCAGAGAGAAATATCTCTTATTTCACAGTCATGCCTTTCTCATGTCATTGCTTTTGGCAGTACGTACATTTGTGAACAACAGGTGCCAAGGATGAAGCACAGGAAGAGTGCTGGATGTGGCTCTAGGCAGCCTGGTCTAGTGGTTGGTGACCCTGCCCGTGGCAAGAGGGCTGAAACTAGATGATCTGATCTTTGAGGTCCTTTTCAACCCAGGCCATTCTATGGTTCTATGAAGAGTAAAATTTCATAAAAAATGTCTGACAAACACCTTGAGAGCTCACTAAGAACTGCAAACACTGCCATCAAACCAGCCTAATGCATTAGTTTCACAAAAAACGAGGTCACTGGTTTTATTTTTTTGTTGCTCTCATTTTTATGTTTTAATTAAAAAACATTAAAAATTAAAATGTTTTGTTACTTATATACATTAGCTATGTTACATATGAGAGCTGCTCTTGTCAGAGGTGGATGTTGGTGGTATGACCACAGGAGTTGAACCTTGTCACCAATATTCCATTGCATGTTGTTGCCATGTGACAGATGGCAGCAGAGGGGCAGTCTAACAAAATTGAGTCCATGATGTGGAAGTGTGTTTGAAGCAAAGGTGAGCAATTGAATTCCTCCTTGTGGAAAAAATTGTACCCACTGACACTCATTGATGGTTATGGAGACCAAACACTGAATGCGAGCACAGTGAGGCTGTGGGTGGTGCATTTCAGCAGCAGTGACAGCAACAGTGGGTCACTTCTGGTACAGATTGTTCCGAGCACTCTTGTTCATCGCTAATAAAAATGCATGGCTAATGGTGGTGGCTGTGTTGAAAAAAGAGTGTTTGGTAGCTGAGAATTTGCTCTATCAAAGAGTGTTGTGCTCTTTGTATCTGATGTAGTTTCCATGCAAATAATTAGGAGGCATTACTTTTGGAGAAGCCTTTGTAGACATAGCCCTAGGCAATTCCTTTTCACTCAGTGTGGCCCAGGCAAGCCAAAAGATTGGACACCCCACACACTAACAGCTGAGCCTTGTCAATTGTAATTTGCCAGTTTAAGACAAAAACCTCCAACATTTCACCTATTTTGATTCACGTAGCACAGCTGGTGGAGCAGAATTTTTTTTTTTAATAATAGGTGGTATAGCAGTAGTGACCTAATGATAGGGGAAGGGTGGAAGGGAGTTGTTTGAATATAACTGAATATAATTATGGGGAAGGAGAAATAAGGACTATGCTTCCAGGCAGTGTTTCTTTTGCTTAGAACTGATGAGATCACCAAAGTCTAAACATTTGTTTGTTTCTTTTCTAATTATATTTCTGATCCCAGTTATTACTTAAAGATTAATAAAGATTAGAGATGATCTCTTTAGGATTTTCTTCCTTAAAATGGAGGCTTTTCTTCAAATAAGTGTATCAAATTGAAAGGGATGGGGAAACACTGAAGAAAATCTTGAGCTGTAATGTGCAGCCTTTTATCTGAAGAAGAAAACAATACAACCTAGCCCCAAAGCAAACAAACAAAAAAAACCCCTACTGTCTGTTAAGATTGCTTTCTGTCTGTGTGTCTGTATGATACACATTTTAAAACTGTCAGAAGAGATGGAGTTTCTGACATTATTTAAATCAATGTATTTATGATCCCTTACACTCCTTGTCTGGATAGATGGATGACAACTGAATAGAAGTTGTGAATGAGTCTCTCCTTACCTTTCTGTCATGGTTTGGTACAAAATGTTCTGCAGCAATACCAGCTTAAGGTACCCTCCATCTTCCTTCTGTTGTGCTGGCATGGCCGCCTGTGGCGGTGTGCTGCGGACTAATCACCAGCTTTCCTCTTAAAGTTGACCAGTGTTGTGATCAGCTTTGAGAAAAAAAAAATTAAAAATTTAATATTAGCCTCAGATAATTGTCTACATATTTCTAAGCCAGGCAAGGCAAGAGAAGGAAGTGCAGAAGCCACTATTGCTGCTGAACTTGTACCAATTCTGTCTAGAAAGAACAGGAATGGACTGCTTTGCCCAGGAATTAATATATGCAGACTTGACAGCCGTGTGGACTCTAGGTGCTTGATGTTTTTTTGTGTAGCAAGGGTAAAAGCTGTTAAAGGTCGTGTTTTAACTTACCAGATTTTTTCACTGGATTGGGGTAAGCCAGTTTTTTTTGCTGCTGCTTACTGTAAATAAACAGAAGAGTGTTTGGGAGTCCTGACCAGCTTTTGTGTAGGAGAGAGCAATCATAACAAACTGCTTCTGTGAGAAACTGAAAACAAATAAAAGATGAGCTGTTATCCCTGGTTTGCCAATGCAGTAGAGATGCTGCCTGAAAAGTAGCAAGTTATTTTAAAACATGGAAGCCCCTTGTTTGCAAACCTGGGATCAATTTTGATAACACTTCATGTTCTCCTGTTTTTAGTCTTTAGAAGATCTCAGCAAAGCCAGCACAATGATTTCAACCAACTCTAGACTCAGAGAAGAGCGAAAATCTAAGTACTGCATTTAGCACTGCCAGAAGCTTTCTGACTCTCCCCAAGGAATTTCCAACAATACTGCAACACTTTCTCTATGTGTTTCTAAGAGTGTTACTAACCATTCACAATGCAGCAGTCAGCTGAAGCAAAAAAACCCTTTCCCGTAACAGAAGCCTAGGTACAAGGAGAACTCAGAGGATTTAAAATCAGCGAGATTTCCTACACCCTTGAAATTATTTTCCATATTATTTTTTTATTCTTGGCATATTTCAAACTTCCATTATTTTTAGTCCAACATTACTGTAACAGATGATAGGTAGGCATTATTAAGAGGAGCAGAATATTTTCAATTGTGTGGCCAAAGGATGAATCTGTGTATTAGTGAGAGGTTGTTGTTGTTAAGGTAGTAGTTAATTAGCTGTTAAGTGACACCAAATCTCCAAATCACTATTCCACTTTTTACTTTGTTTTTACTTTTTATGTTTTTATTTTTACTTTACCCTTTGTGACTGAGTAATGTCTGAACATTGTGATGGCTAATAACTCACAATGGCTGCATTTATGCAAACATACCCATGCTCCATAGAAAGTTTCCAGCATGAAAAGGTAAAGGATCTGGCTCGGACTGGAAGTGGAGCTGATAAGGTGGTAATAAACTCATGACTGGAGTTGCAATTTTTTCTTAGTTATTACCTCCACAGAGCAGAAACATATCTTCAGCAATCCTGGGGTCTTTACAGGAAATTTCCTGTTTGTGTGATTCTGCTTGTAACCAAGTGGCCTGGAAAACTGGAGCCACAAGTCAAATGCTTTTGTGACTGCAGTAGTAGGAAAAAGAAACACAAACAAAAAAACAAAAAAAAAATCTTTTTTTACGGAACGGTTGAAACCTTCCATATGTAAATATCTTTAGGACATGCAGATTGACTGTGCTGCATAGAAGTATCCTCTTAGCTTTGAAGAGAGTAGCAAGAGCTATAGGGACTGATATTGTTAGTATAGTGTTTTACGCAGGTGATGCGTTGAGAAACCATTTTGATATCTCAGCATTTGTTGAATGCAAGTGAGCTGCTGTTGCTTGAAGACTTTCAGATTGGTAAATTCCAACCCAGATTCAGGAATTTTGTTTTCTGACTGAGACAAGGACTTCAAAGATAATGCTTGCATAATGGTAAATAGAGGAAATACTCAAGTCCCAGCAATATTTTTGCATTGGATTTTGATATTTCATAAATATGTTGATATCAAATAACTTTTCACTTTAGCTAATCTGCATTCCATACTCTTCCTGTATTGGAAGCAAGAGCCTTTGTTTGTCTATCTCAGATTCATATAAACACAAAGGTAAAAACTTGCATTTGTTTTGCAACATGCAACTCGTTATATTTGAAAGGGTGGTCATAGTAGTGATGCAACAGTTTCTGTCTGCTCACTGACTGGCAACACTGCCAGATCTAAGAGACTGTGGAGATCTTTCAAACCTATTTATTTATTTATTTTTGTATCAGTTTTTTAATATTTTAAAAAGAGATGTCTACTGATTTAAAAACAAATGTCTTCTGATTAGGTGGTGTTGCCAGGTAAGTGAAGGAACTCAGCCAAACCTAGAAGTCAGCATTTCGGTTACAGTGACTTTGGTCATTTGGATGCAGTCCTGCATTCAGTCCTTCTTGGCTGCATTCAGTTGTTACTGTCCAAAGATGGAAAGAAAAAGTCAAAACAAACCATTAAGTCTGTGCTTAGGATTCTGGATCATGCACAGTAGAGCTACTCAGTTCACTGGCAAGGTGAAGAGCAGTCTGTCCTCCCTGCAAATCCTCTGATTCAAATCCAAGTTTTCGTGTGCCATTTGGTAGAGAGAGAAATCAAGCACCATTTAATTATCCAGTGCAGATCTATCTGCACTGTTCTTGGACTTGGTCACTGGAAAGAATGGGTGGGTACTTCAGGCCAACTTTATGCCAGTCAGCACCTTTTTGGCCAGTTTGTCTCTGTTCCCAGTTCAAGACATTGATGAATAGCTTCATTTGTTATATCATTCAATGGCTTTTAATCTCAGTATTGCCAGCTTCAAGCATTCAAACACTAGAAGTCAGTTCCCAGACATCAGTAATTAAATACATTCAGACACTTTTCAGAATAATTAATAAGCCTGCTACATTGTTTTCAAGCTTTTCTCAGCAATCTTGAGATTCTTTGTTTGAAATGAAAGCTTCATTTCAGGTGCAGGGTTTTTGTTTTTTTTTTTTCTTTCTTTTCCAGGAGGTGTATTTGGTGACAGGGAAGGAAATAGTTATGACTGCTTTATTTTGGCTTATTCTTACTTTAAAATAAGTTCATTTTCTGTTCACCTCTTATCTTTGACTGCAATAAAACTTTTTTTCTGGTGACATTATTCTTCCTACGTCAGTCTGTGTCAAATTGTGCTGCAGAAGATATGTTGGCTGCAGTGAAGATGCTGTCCTGTTGATTTCTCTGGAGATATACTGGCACTAACATATTTAAATTTTATTGTTTGCTATGGAACAAACTTAGAGACAACATAAGTCACTTCCATATGGATTGGGGGCCAGGAATCTGAACTAATGAAATAGTTACTGATGAAAAAAATCTTAAATTATTGTGGTATAGTGTAGTGGTCAGAGGAATACAGTGAAATACAACAATTCAGACTAATCTCAGGCAATTTAACTTTTATAAAGCTTATGAATTTTCTTGCATACTAAAGAAGGTATGTGAAATAGTATTCTTTTGTTGGATATATGGAGTTTGATTTGGTATTTCTTTATGAAGTAGGTTCTTCTATGTTAGCAGAAGTCGCTTTTGCTTAAGTAGTTCATAACAGCTGGAATCAAATGCTTTACACTCAAACAAGAACGATAATTAAGAAGGTAATCTCTGATCATGCTGATACCAGTAATATTTAGTCTGTCTTAAATAATTAAAAATGCTAATGTGAGATCTTTGTATGTAGCTTCCACTGAAATTAATGTCTCTTATTTATTTCCACAGAAAGTACAAGAGTTACAAATATGAAAATAATATGATAGAGCAAGTTCTCAGTGACAAAACACTCTTCTCCAACATAGTCACCACCATTTGCCATGCATTTTTGCCAGTGATAAATAAGAGCCTGCATGCCATGCTTGTAAATATCAGCACCAGCAGAGGTGACCCACTGTTTCATGGCTGCAATGATGGCATGAGAAGTGACTGTGTGATAATCAGTCAGTTGTAGAGCAACACATCTTGGAAGAGATCTTGAAAGATTATCAGGACCAACCTTTTGTGAGAAAATCAAACCTAGATGAGATGATCCAGCACGCTGTACAATTGCGTCTTGAAAACCTGCAGTGATGGGGATTCTACCGTGTCTTGGGGGAGGTTGTATCAGTGATTCTGCTGTAAAATAAATAAATAAATAAAAATCACTCTTGATGATATGATCATGATGATGATATGATGATGATGAGTTGTAGCCATCGGCCCTTATCTTTGCCATGCAGCCAGCCTTCACCCTCTTTGAAGCTGCCTTTTGAGTACTAGAATACTGTAATGAGGTTTCCCATGTCTTCTCTTTCCCAGGATGGAGATGTGTAACTCCTTCAGTTTATCCTCACAAGACGGATTCTCCATTCCTTGGATGGTTTCTGTGTCTCTCTTCTGGACCTCTCCTGTCTGTCCAGTTCTTTTTTGAATTGTGGTTATCAGAACTGGACGCAGTACTACAGGTACAGCCTGTCAAGCCCTTAGTAGAGAGGGATGATTACATCTCAATCTCTGCTAGCAGTACCCCTGTGGATGCAGCCCAGGACTTACTTTGCTTTCCTTGCTGCAGCAGTATGCTACCAAATCATGTTCGGCCTGGAGTCCACCAGGGTGCCAGGCATGGCTTCTCCCCACAGAAATGCTTTTGTGGGCTCCTCTGAACTGATAGGAAGACAGTGAGTTTTCCAAATTGACTTCTCCAAGGGCTTCAGTAATGTTAAGAATGACTAGCTAACATGATAGATGTTTAGTATTTTAAGAAAGAAAGCTTAGACATAAATTTTTTTGTAAGGATTGCTATCCAAGTATTTAAATGTAAAAACTAGATTTTAGTTAAAGTTACTGAAGAAGCAATGTCTTAACTTGCATTTAGTGATTCTTTACGATGTCATTGTAACTTTAAAATATATATATATACCTTAGGAACAAATGCTCATATAACCTTTTTAATTATATTTTTCATATTGCTAGGTATACTGATACTGTTTCAGCAAAGCTGAGCTCCAGACACTTACAAATAATTATACTTGGCAATGCTTAGATTTCCTAAATACAGTGGGTTTCTAATGACTGGCATCCAGCTTATGAAGTTAAGTTAGGCATTTAGGACTATCTCCACAAATCATCTTCTGTTTGGTTCCATCCAGGAAAGGTTCTCACAGAACCTCGAGGCCTGATGAGAATCCTAGTTCCACATCTGGGTAGTGACAGATGCTTAAGAACAAGGATTCTCAGCAGGCTGCAAATTATCTGTCTGTGTATGAAAGAAGAACAAGATGTCTAAGATAGCTGATACAAAAAGTCAAAGGTGTGTCTCGCTCTTTTGGAAGTAAGCAATTAACTGCAGCTTTTTTAAGTCTTTCAAATGTGCTTAGATTCACAGAGCCCTTATGAACAGAGGCAGCAATTTACTTCAAAAACAAATGATGTACTTTCTTTTAAAATTAAGCTACTCTCATTTTAATAAGCAATTTAAAAAAGATCTAAGAGCTGTTGCTACTGCACTCAGCTAATAATTGATCTGAGTTCAGTTGTCCATGATGAGGATTCAAAACTGTTCCTATCACCTCCTATGAAGAGTAAAAATAATTATAGAATTACAAAACATTCAGAGTTATAAGGGATCCACTCAAACTCTGTGGCTGACTGCATTATCCAAATACTTTGTGAAATCTGGCAACTCGGGGTTGTGACACTGCTCTGGGCAGCCTGTTCCATGCCTACCACCCTCTGGTGCAGAACCTTTCCCTAACCCCCAGCTGCCCCTTCCCTGACACAGCTCCATGCCGTTCCCTTGGGCCCTGTTGCTGTCACAGAGAGCAGAGCTCAGTGCTGTCCCTCTGCTCCCTGTGAGGAGCTGCAGCTGCCATCAGGCCTCCCATCAGCTTCTCTGCTCTGTGCTGAACAAACCAAGGGACCTCAGCCACTCCTCTAGACCCTTCCCCATCTTCGTAGCCCTCCCTTGAACTCTCTCTAATAGTTTTATGTCCACTTATATGGTGGTATCCAAAGCGGCACACAGTGCTCAAGGTCCACACCAGTGCAGAGCGGGATGATCACTCCCTTGACTGGCTGGGAGTTCTAAGCCTGATGCTGATGTGGTTTACTATCCCTCTATGAGTGCACTCTTGGGTCAGAAGGAAAGTAAGAGTAGTTACCTATAATCCCATGATGAAGATGTTACTTTAAGGCAGGGGCACCTGGTTCTGTTCTGGGAGCTGTGCCCAAAAAGTTGCATTGGCATTTTGAAGGTGGGACTGTAATACATATTTTATGTACAGACTGGTTTACAACTGTTAAGGAAATGGAAATTTGAGTGTATTTTTTTCTTTTTAACTTTTTGGAGGTTTAACTTCTTAACGCTTTTGAAGGGTAAATTGAAATAACAAATCTAGAAGAACTGTGCTGATTGCATGAAACAACAATAGAATTGGAACCTTTCTAATCATTGGCACTGAGCTCTGCTGCTGAGTAAACTGTCAGGTATTATCCATTATAATCCAGCATAGTCAGCAGAAAGTTAAGGCAGCTGCTGTGCAAACACTTCTCTGCAAAGAAGATGTAAAGTGTGTTTGGTGATCTTGGTTTATATTCCAAAATCTAAAGGAAGTGGACTTCAATTGATTCTTTGGGCTGCTTTCTTTAAAAAATTGGAAAATTTTTGGTTAGTTGGTTGCTTTGTTGGTTGTTGGGAATTTTTTTTTTTTTTTTTTTTTTTTTTTGTCATGAGCAAGTTTGAGTCTAAGATCTCTGTCTTTGGCTTTCTTCTCTGTACATTCCCAGTCTTCACTACTGAACTGAGCGTGCAGCCTTCTTGCCCAGCAATTATAGTTCTTCCCAGCTGGCCTTTGGCCTCTTTTCCTGTGATCTTACTGTAGATAAATCCCTCCCTTTTTCCTCTGTTTTCTTTGCAGACAGTTCTCTGACATTAACATGTACTATTAGACTGCTGGAAACAACTGCAGCTGGCTCATGTGATCTCCATCACCACTTTGCTCTTTATCATCCCTTCTTCTTCTATCTTCTCTCCCACTCCTCATCTTCCAGCTGTCTTGGCCTTGTCCAAATCAGTTTCATCATCAAGATGAATGGCTCTCAAGTTGCTTAAAGCTGCTAGAAATCTCTGATGCCCTCTTCTCTCTGCCAAAAGGTATTTGAAAATAGCTTTGCTTTCTTTCATTGGAGACTGGAGGAGTAGTCAGTAAGCCAGTTATGTCTTAACAGGCTTAGAAGAAACCTCTGTTCATCCAGAGCATAATTTTGTCTTCCATTTTAGATTTAAAGGGCAAATTATTATTATTATTATTTTTCTTGAGGAAAAATTTGAGAACCCAGAAGCTATGTAATAAAAGAAGATGCTCTCTTCCATCCTTACCTTGACTAGAAATTTTAACTTCTTACAAAGCATGTTTTAAATTGTCAGTGTCTGTTACTAAATGATTTCTAATGACATATTTGAAACTTTATTGATATGTATATATATCTAAATGTTTACTATTAGCTGATCCACATCTCTTATTCTCTGTTCTTGACATGCATTTATAAAAGACAAAACATAATACAGAAAACCTGTCCAAGTTGGTTCCTGTGTTAGAAGTTTGCAAGAACTCTGAATATTCTCACAACTCTTGTTGTGTTTTGTGCAAAGCATTCAAAAGCTTTGTGCTAGTAATTGTGCCCATTCCAGGCCAGAGCTTGAAACTCAGGCATCTGTATCTATAAATCATTACAGCAACCTCTAAGAAGTGCTTAATATGAGCCATCTAGCACTCCACAAAATATTTTTTGGAATGGCTTGAGAGTTAGTTGGTGACTTTTCCAAGTTAGTTGTTTGGATGTGGCCATGTTATTTTGGAGGCCATAAGAGACCAGATGTCTGCATAGCCTGGACACAATGGAGCAGGGACTTAATGTTAATGAAGCTTTCCCTCCCTTTTGACGGTGGATGTTGGTGAAGTTATTTACCCTTCCAATAAAGAATTTACTAGAGTTTTCTTTGGACTGTTAATGAATGTATATGAAAAATAATCATGCTAATTTAATGAATACTGTGTAAAATTAATAGTGTTTTTGTGACCAGTTACTGAATGACACAATTAAATTGTCGAAATGGGAACATGTAAGCCTATTGCTATCGTGTTGCAATACTCATATGATGTGCAGAAAAATGCTGATTGGTTGTACTCTTATGTACCAAGATAACTTAAAGCTTGGATAAAAATAGCCTTTGTAGCAGTAGTAGTAGTAGCAGTACTAGTGTTGAAAGCACACACAGACAATATTTTATACTATTTTAAATATACTCTGAGGGGGAAAAAGACTGCTTGAAATATTCTGGTCACTCTCCTGGAGGTATAAGTTATCTTGAAGTATAGTTCTGCCACCATGTGGCTATGGAATGCTGTTCTTAAAGTCATGTTTACTTAGCTACTGATATTTACAGCCTTTTTCTTTTAAACTTTGAATGCTCTTTTTATGTAAAAAAAAAAATAATGAAGAAATATTATAAATCCCAAAGAGATATATAAATTCTTTACGCTTTTATTGAAGTAAATATGAATGAAAGAAATAATCAGTACTCGAATTCATTGATGTACCAATGGACAGTTGGCTGAATATGAGCTAGTGGCCATGTTTAGTCTGGGGAAGAGGAGGCTGAGGGGAGACCTTATTGCTCTCTTCCAATATCTGAAAGCTGCTTACGGCGAGAGCAGGGTTGGTCTCTTCTCACTGGTGACAGGTGACAGGATGAGTGGAAATGGCCTCAAGTTGCACCAGGGTAAGTTTAGGTTGGATATCAGGAAACACTTCTTTACAGAAATGGTGGCTGAGCACTGGAATAGGCTCCCCAGGGGGGTAGTTGAGTCACCATCCCTGGATGTGTTTAAAAATTGTTTGGATGTGGTGCTCAGGGACATGATTTAGCAGAGGGTTGTTAGAGTTAGGGTAGTATGGTCAGGTTGTGGTTGGACTTGATGATCTTTAAGGTCTTTTCCAACCTGAGCAATTCTATGATTCTGTAATGCATTGGAAATGCCATTAAGTTAATATAACTTCAGTTCCACATGGCAATCTACAGTCCAGATCCAAATCACCATAAGTGATCCAAATCACTTATGCTTTACTTAATTTTTTTTTTTTTTTGCTTAAAAATATTATAATCATACTTCAAACATATGTAGAAGAAGTAAAAAATCATGTAGACTAATTGCCAAGGTTGTAGACTATCTACAGTGCTGTATGCCTCTCTCTCTCATGTCAATATTCTGTATGTAGATTTAAAGGGTTTTAAAGCCATACCCAATTGTTTTTTATTCTCATTACTCTAAAGAAGAATGATTGCTGTGTTCAATAAAAGCACCTTCGTGGTTGTGACAGTTGAAAATTCAGGCTTATTTGAGTGAGTCACTGATAAAGATGACAGCATCTCAGAGCACACCTCATTCTTGTGTGCCCATTTCAAAATTAGTTTCTCTAGTTATCAACAGAAATAATTATGGTCTTTCAAGTTTAGTTTCTGTTACTCTGTGCTATAAATCATTCTGACCTCATTTGAGTCTTCCACATTTTGCAACAGACGTGTCACTTTTCCCAGAAGTGCCTGGGTTTAAAGATCAGATTTTTAAGTTTATTTTTAAAAATCCACTTAATGCAAATGAAATTCCAAATGAAAATTCAATAACAAACTACTAAGTCTCCCTGTCTTGTCTCTCCTTGAGTTCTACAGGAAAAGTCTTGAAATCATACTTTGTCAGTTTCATGCCAGCAGTACTGTGCATTAAAACTAAAATGCCATAGAGCTTTCACACCAACTCTTTATAATGGCTGCAGATGTAATGTATGATTTAGTTGCTTCCCTTTGAGAGAGCTTTGTGTACTTTTTCCCAAGCTTTTTAGAAAGGTGAGAAGATAAATTATAGTGTTTTTCTCCCAGCCATTCTCTAATAATGACACATAGGTCAGCTGTATAGAATGGCCTTTTGCTGGATAAATGATTAGTATCATATCTTAAATGATAGAAACAGTAACTGGCTCTGAAAAGCTAGGTAGTGATGCAGAATGGTATCACTATTACATGCAGTAATAGTGCACTTTTTTTTCTAAAATGTGAACCATTAACACACATCTTGGAAAAAAGCAAGTTCTTGGAATTTATTGAACTCTGAATGCATGGTTTTGAGTGGAACTGCAAACTGTTTCCTTGTCCATATGTAGTATGCTGCTGTGTTCAGTTTTGTCTGCTTATGATTTTATCAGCAGCATGCCACTACCTCTCGCTCAAATAGTAATGTGTATAAAATAAGCCTTAAGTTACAGAGACAGCCGTAAGCCTGGCATTTGTTTTCATCTGAACGCCTCTTCAGAGGAAGTATTTTGAATACTGGTGTGTTCAGATACATAGAGAATGCATATGAATATGAACATACATTTGTGGTTCTGCATGTACATCCTTTACCTCTGTGATTTCGTTTTATATTTGTGATTTAAAATTGTAGTGATTTAAAATCTTAATGATTTGTGGTAATTTGATAGTGATAGACAAAAAAATTCAGGATTCTAAGTGGAAGTATCTGACAGCCTGAAGATAGCAATGACATGTCCAGTCTCACAGGAAAACAGATTGTAGCTAATCAGGGGAGTATAATATTCTGATTTTTCTGTGCTTTTATTTATTTAGTTATTTTACTGATTTTGCTGAATATTTCCTTGTTTGACTGACTCGTGTTTTTCCCAACAAATCCAATTTTTCATTTTCTTTCTCCCTCAGTATTGTATTTTTTTTACTAAGTCTAAGAGGTGCTTTTTTGTTTTGTTTGGTACTATGAATGTTTTTTCTTGGAAGCCACTGTATTCAGGTGCTAAATGAGATGGAAAATTCACAGTTGACCAGAGCTATGGTGTCACGGACAGCATTGGGCAGTGGCAGTTTTCCTCACAGTTGTGATGTTCTTGAAAATTTTTGTATGGAATCAGAAAAATCTTTCAGTTCTCAAAGATATTAAAGGGAAAAGTAGCGTCTTCTGGGCAAGCAAGAGAAGCGTATTAGCGTACTCAGAAGACTAAGTTTGTTCTTCTTTTTCTTGTTTCCAAATGTTTGCCTTTTCACAATTTATCAGAGTTCTGATCCTTTTTCTTTCTGAATAATAATATATATGTCTTGTTTCTGAAGAGACTTGACACTGACAATTCTTATTCTGTGTCTGAAAGAAGATGAAGTATAGCTTCATTTAATATGACTTACTAAAACCAGTGCACTTTAAAGACAAATTCAGAAGCAATTTGAATAAGGATCTAAACTATAGACAGAGTAATGCTTAGCTATTACAGTGCTATTCTGTAAAGGTTAGTAATAAATATGTTTTATTAGCAACTTTATTTGTGATAATCGGACTGAAAGCCTTTTTGAGTGGTCTGAATGTAAAGGGCTTTACAGTTCCCAAAGCTTCTTCCTCATCCTTTGTTAGGAGTTAAAAATGTAGACTTCCAGAAAGGAAGGGAAGCTGATCATTTTGTTGCTATGTGAGTCTTTTAGAAACAGCAGGGGCTGCCTTGAGGGATGAAGCAATAGCTGTTTTACTCTACCTGAAGATATTGCCAAAGGTTCTCAGCACTTCTCCAAGTGCCCATCATCAGAAGAGGAGGGACGCCACCTCTGGTGACAGTGAAGGTTTAGGTATGAGAGCTGTGTGGATAGCAGTGAGCTATTGCAAAAGTATTTGGTCACTTGCCACTGACATCTACAGCCTTCTTAACCTGTACAGATCCATCAAATTGGTGCTTTCTGACTTAATCATAGCTAGTTGTCCTCTTGTCTCCTTACTTGCTCCTAAACCCAGACTGGGGCTCAGCATGGTGCCGCCTGTCTTAAGTGAATGAATACCAGCAAGGTTAATTAAGTAATTTAGTCATTTTCATCCTGAGAGGAATGTGCTTCATTTCATTCGGGGCATATGAATCTAAATACAGAATTTGTTTATGCACAGAGTTAGTTCTGGAACCTGGGCTACAGCTTAAATCCTGTTAAACTGGATATATGAGTGGGGAAAAAAAAAAAGCTTGTTATCTAGGAGGAAAATAGTGGATTTTGTAATATTTGAATTGCTGTCAGTGGTAAACTAGACTAAATGTGAGTTTTGTTTTGATTTCAAACACCTCTCCCCGCCCTACCCCATGCTTTAATCCATTTTGTATTCTCTTGGCAGGTAGTTTCAAGAATTAATCTGAATACTTCCTTTCCTGCAACAAATCTCTGTTAACAATACAGAAAGAAAAGAGTGACTGAAATTCTATAAATGTCTTGAAGGTGTCCTGTGTAAACTTTGTATGTGAGATTGGTTCCTCAAGATGAAACCAACTTGATTGAATGAGAGATTTTCTCTGAAAAAGGACACGTGCATTCTGCTCATAAATACCTTTCTGTGTATAGTATATACTAAATACCTTTAGGTATTTACACTGCTTTATGTAATATTTCCAAATCAATATTATTGTCAAAAAAGTAGGAAATAGTGCCTAAATAAAGATTATTTTTTAAAACAAGTCTTTGCACAAATACCACTTGCACTGCACTGACAATGTGCTGTGGATGCAGCCAAGTGGCACAGTGCTCCAATATTTCCTGACTGTCAGACTGCTTTTTACTCTGCTGCATTGTAAAGTTAAGGTGCAAAATACATGGAAAAACTGATGTTTCTTGAGTCTGTGTCAGAGCAAACATTTTTTTCGTGCATTAGTGTGGCACGTTTTCATTTGCTTGGACAGCGTTACTTCTTTTGTACTGCTTATCTTTGAAATCCTTACACATTCTGTGCTTTCATGGAAAACTTCAAGTCACCCTCCCTATTACTGTTATGTTCTTTCAACACTCACTTTACAGATCATTACTAGGTTCTCTGTTTTAAAACTTTTGCACTCTTAGGTTGTGAACAAATGAAAAAAAAAAAAAAGTTGTGAAATCTAATAGCAACAGTGGTAGCCTTGTAAGAAGTGAATGTCTCAAAGAAATAGTATGCAAAAAAAGAAGTATTATAAAACATTCAGGGTGTATCTCAAACCTAAGATCTAGTGAGTGTTTTCTGTTTGGCCTATATTTTCCTGTTAATCTTTCCAGCACAATGGAGTATTTCACTAGAACAGAAGGATTTAGGTGGAATTAAAGTTTTTCCATTTAAACTGAAAGTCTTATCCTTAAATGTATAAACTAATCTTTTAAACCGATTTAATTACTTAAAGAAGTTAAGTAGAAAGATAATAATATATTTTAAACATTCTGACACAGAGAGTTTCCTTATACACCAATGAAAGTTTACTTAAAGATGGATCCAGCTGTCTGAAACAGGAAAAAAATACTCCTGGTAAAAAGGATTTTGGAACTGTCCTGGCACAGCATATCCATACAACATATGAAAATGCCTTAAAAAAAAAATAATAATAATTTCCAGTGATTAAAAATTTTAAGCTGCATTAAGCAAAGCTATATATCTAAATAAAAATGATTCATTATTGATCAAATGACTTACATACAGCTAGAGTATTCTTCTGTATGTGATGTTGATTTAAAAATAAAAAATATTGAGACACGCACTGGCATTTGATAGGAGAAGCGACGTATGGCAGAATTTAGAGAAGATTTTTTAGGCAAATATTGAACTGAGTATCGAGGTATTTGGGTGTCTTGTTGATTTCCTAGCAACTGCCATTGCTGGGATTATATGATATGCCATCATATAATCATAGAATCATCTGAGTTGGAAGGAATCTTTAAAGATCATGTAGTCCAGCTCCCCTGCAATGAACAGGGATACCTGTGGATAGATTGGATTGCTCAGAGTTCTGTCCAACCTGACCTTGAATGTCTCCAAGGATGGAGCATTCACTGCCTCTCTGGGCAACTTAGTGCTTCACTACCCTTATTGTAAAAATATTTTTTCCTTAAATGCGGTCTAAATCTGTCCTCTTTTAGTTTGATACCATTTCCCTCATCCTGTCACAACAGACCATGCTGAAGAGTCTGTCCCCTTCTTTCTTACAGCCCTTCCTTAGATACTAAAAGGCCATTACTGGATCTCCCTGGAGATGTTCTCCAGGCTGAACATCCCCAGCTCTCTCAGCCTGAATATCAAGACTTAACTTTAAAAAATGTTGAATTGGAGATGATGAGGAAGAAAAATGTATTAATGTTTTTCACTGTTCCACTTACGCTTACAAAAAAGTAACTTGAGCTGTGCTTCTTTCAGGGGAATTCATCATTAAATGAATACCCACTTTTACTGTGCCCCAGTAGGTAGGGAGAAGGGTGAACTACTGAAATTTGGGGTGTTTTTATTGAGAAGTTTTAACATTTTATTGAGCTGTATTTCTTGTAGTGCTATCTCTCGATCAAGAGAGTGACAGAAATTAAGAGAAAGTGCTTAGTAGCCTCAAGGGCCCAGTTAGGCTGACGTGCCTAACTGAACACATGATTTTATCTCAACTGAGTGGCTGTTACTCCTTCTGCGGATTGAAGGAAGGACTTGAAATCTACAGGGAATTCTTGAGAAAGTACTGTGTGTTGACTTCAAGCAAATCCATTTTAACGAAGTTGTCAGCCTCTAGAATTTTAACTATTGCATGTTACTACTTGTTTCTTCTACTGCTGTGGAACAGTCAGGAGCACTCGCAGAAAAGGACGTGTCATGATGCCTCTCTGGCAAGCACGAGCTGTAGTTTTGTCCGTATGATGAACTGGAGAATGGGAGCAGGATTAATATTCTTTTCGCAGTGGTTTCTTGTTTGTTATCTGAGAAATGGCCAATGTTTTAACTCTACCTTCACATGTCTCTTAGAGAGTCTTCCTGAAGTTAGTGCAGTGGCTTTCAAAGTAAAGCTCCTAGTCGGCATAAGATTATTAAGGACACCACTAGGGGCAAATGAAATAAGCAAAGAACTGGATTATTTGGACTTTGTCTCGTGAGTAACACTCCAAAAGGTGTTTGTGGTGTTTCAGTATTGATTAGCTGATCAAGAGTGGTTGCTATGAGGGAAGGAAAGTTCCTTTTCCAGATACACATAATAAACTTCTCTCTTCTCTACACCTTCCAGTTGTGTCTTTGGGAAAAATTAATGTAGACAAAAAGTGTGTTTTGGTGTATGGCAAACCTCTTGGACCCTACAAAGTACTATGAGATTGTACTGTGATAAGTGTAAGATTTTCATAGCTGCTTATTATTCAGATAAGTAAGCAAGTGGCAGTAGATGCTTCTGGCCTACTCTAAAAACTTTGGGTTTTTTTGTTTTTGTTATTGGAACGTTACTTTCCTCACCCCTCTTCTACCCTGTTAAGGTAATACTCCTTTCTGAGTTTGCAGAAAGGACTCAAGTGCTGCCCTTGAGGTGTGTTGTTAGAGAAGACTAGAAGAAAGGCCACTTTCAAACTGCAATCCATCTTGCCAATACAATTTCTCAGGCACCTAATCTATGTGATATATATCTTTCTGCAGTAAAAGAATTGAAAAAAAGTCACTTTTGAATTGCATCTCCTAAAAGTATTAATCTTTAAGGCTGAGGCTGTGTATGCTTTGAATTTTGATGTGCCTCTCCTTTCTCTCTTTCTAGCTGGAATGCTTGCAGCTTTCTCTATGGGATTATAACCTTTGATGTTCAGAAGAGCAAAACTGAAAGATGCCATCTGAGAAGTGCCTGAGGTATAGTACTTGATAGCACATAATAAGTCATTCCCATTTAGTATGATGTTTACTAAAGCATCAGTTAGCAGTGAAATGTGAAATTAATATTTTTGTTGCTCATTATTCATGTTATAATCTGCAAAAGATTGCTTTCTTGCTGCTAATTATGTCTAGCAAAGGGAAACGTGCTAGAGCTTGATCGGGTCTCCCAGTCTCTTCATCTATTATCTTGTTTATGGTCTTGTTTATACTTGGAATTTTTGATTGTGAAAGCAACTACTGTTTTACATGTGTGTACCTGAAATGGTACCTGGTGATCATTTTTGATGTTTGTAGTGTTCCAGTATTCGGGACACAAAGATCTTTCAGTTCTTTCAAATGATTTCAAGCATTCTTTCCAAATTCATCTTTCAGCCTTCCAGAATTTCTCATTTTGCCTTTCTTCTCCTTCTTCCAGAGTCTTAGTCATCCATATTTGCTTGCTAGTCCATTTCTCATTTATTTGTATTGCCCATTGTCTCATCAGGGACATTTGATTAATGATTTAATTAGTTTTTGAGAGCACTGTCAGGGAAAAAAACATGTCATCAGAATTTATTTATCCAGTTGCTTTTCTGCGGAACCTTGCTCTATTCTAATATGCTGGTAGTTTCACCCACTGTTCTATTTTGGAGAGTAGTTAATGCTCACAGGCTGATCTGGGATCTCAGTGGTCTGCCTGATATTACTAGGGTATTGTATCATTCCTCTTCTGAACAGAAATAGAGAGAAACCGTCTCTAGGTATAATTAGATTATAATGCTTGCACAGTTAATCTTCCAATGTTATTATATTCTCAGTTCTCCTAGGAAGAAAAGAAGGTTTTTACAGTTAATACAGAAGAGGGAAACCAGGTTGAGGAGACCATATTCTGCAGTTCTTCAGGAATCAGTAGCAAAACTGATAATTAATCTTTCATTACAGGTTCTTTATTGTTGCTGAAGACTGCAGAAAGAAGATAGTTTTATTAGTTTACTCTTCATTTTTTCAGTGCAAGAGTTGAGCTGGTAACATTGCCTCCATAAAACAATAGTTTAATGCAGTTATTTGACTGTAGAAATTACAGAAGAGAAATACTTGTTAGAAATAATTTCCTTTTTTTTTTTTTTAACAAGTTACATTTCTTGCCGATTATCCATTAGAATAATTAAGACAGAATAATTAAGGACAAAGTTTCATTTGAATGAATTATTCTGAAATGTAGAGTTCCATGTGTGAAACCTAAACTATCAGGGTACGAAATTCATATACACGTTGTTCTCCAGTATGTATAATGTGTAACTCCATTTCAGCTATCCTTTGTAATACCTTAGCTTTTGTTTTTTCAAAAGACTAGATTAGAGCAAACAGTGTACAAAGCAGGTCTGCGTTAGTTTGCAAAAGCTCAAGGTACAGGAGTGGGATGTATGGTAGCACAGTAAGTAAGTGTTGAAAGGAAAGGAGAATTTAGCAGTCACAAAGATGCTGCCATAGCTTGTGTATGTAGTGAACTGCATGATTTTAGTGGAAAGATGATAGCTTATTTATCCTGTAATTAAATATTGAGTTATTCGGGATTGGCTCTCTGTAAACTCATTTCCTATAAGGACCCAGCTTCTCAGGCAATATAAATTGGTGTAGTCTCTCAGATTTCAAATGAACTGCATTGTTTTGTCCCAAAGAGGCTCTGCAGATTTTTTTCGTTTGTCTCTGTATTTATTTAGGACTGTATTTGCATATAAAAATACATCTGCATTTATATTGTCTCTTCCTGTTGTGATAGAAAAGGAAGCTGAAACCAGACAATCCTAGGTTGGATGACACAGAAGTCTTGCATTCATACAATCTGATATTCAGAGGTGGAGGAGGGCTTCAGTACTAAAACGAACAAAAGAACAACAACAAAAAAACCACTGCTTTATAAATGTGAATGACTTAAACAGGCCACTCGAGATCAAGAGTCTTCATTCTTTTGAGTAGGGCTGGTTACATACATGCACACTCCACAAGTCATCAATTTGGATTTTCTATTGCTTCATTCACATAGAGCTTTATTCCTCTCATTTAACTCTAAAATGGTTTTGAGTTAATTCTGAGTGAAGCTGACATCAAGCGCAGCAAATCAGAATGGCTGAGATTTTTATTTGAGTATGTAATCAGGTTTTATAATACTGCTAAACTGTGATTTTCTTGAAATGGATATGCCATGTAAAGGTTTTACCTGATAGGATTCATAACTTTATTTCCAAAAAATATCAAACATTCTTAGAAAACATTGTTATATATTGCTCATAGAATTGTTACATACTGCTTTCCTACATTTACTTACAAAATATTTCCCCCTTTCAGCGTTCAAGAAATGTTGACAGGTCAGAGGCTTTGTCAGTCAAGCTCCCATAATGATGCTGTTCTGGCAGCCCTGAACCAACAAAGAAGTGATGGCATACTTTGTGATATCACCCTTATTGCTGAAGAGCAGAAATTCCACGCACATAAGGCAGTCTTGGCAGCCTGTAGTGACTACTTTCGAGTAAGTCTAAAGGTTTTTTTTTTTTCTTTCTAATACTAATATTAAAAATTACCCTGAGTGTTGGAGGGAGAATGTTATCCATATCATACTGAACAAAATAAAATTGAATCTTTATAAAATTCACGATTATTTGCATCAGGCAAAGTATTACAATTTTATTACATACACACATACATATGATAGGAAAGAAAAACAAATAGAAGCTTTCAGACTTTAATTATCAGCTATAAATATGGAACTCAGCCACACAGTTTCTGTTATTAATGGACAAAAAACTTTGTTAAAAAAATAAGCAATTAGATTTATACTTTGTAAGAATATGGCAAAAAATGGCAACACACTGTATTCGATTCTAATCATTTAGAAAAGAGCAAGGGTTGATTAAGTGTTGTGAATTTAAACTGGGATTATAAATGTTGTTGTAGCTGGGGAGATGTTGCCTAACTTGTACTATCCAGGTCTTAATTTTCTAAGAATCAGGAGAATTATGCCAATTTTTATTCAGAGTCAGTGAAGAGAGATTGGCACCTCCAGAGGTTGGTAAAGGAGGATAGAAGATTTATATAGAATTAGTTGAGTCACCATCTGGAAGTGCCAGATTTATATCCACTGTTCATAAAGACTAGATTTAACTGCTTCAATTTTAGCTGTTAAAGTTACATAAAGATGTGTCCTACCTTTAGTGTTTCCTGGATTTTCTTGGAGGAATGTTGGAAGAGCCTTTCAGATTTTCTAACCATGCTGAATTCATTTCTGTGAGAAATTGACATTTCACTAATTTTTGGGAGATTTTTTTCACGTAAGCACAGGACTGTAGGGGATAGGATTCTGAGAATATTAGATGTTGGAGTTGCCTTGAATAAAATTCATTCATATACATCAATGTGACACAACAAGCTTGCCTTCTGTAGCTTCAGGATTCTGTAGCTCATGCTTTTGATTAATATACTAGCCTACCTTCAGATTTATCTGGAGGGGCTGTCATCCAATTCTTATTATTTTATAGATTACCCCAGGAGTGTGCTCAGGTCTCCAAAAGGCTCTGTCAACACAAGTATTTGTTTTTGTTTTCTTTTTCACCACTTTCATAAAATAATCTGTCCAAGTGGCTGAATGTTAGCTTCATAGAGATCCTGGTTATGGTTTTCTACTCATTCTGTGTCTATTTTGATTTAAATTAAACAACTGCTGAGACTGTCCTTTCTTATTCTGAGAATAAGAAGTCAGATAAGCAGCATATTTTTCCCCCCAAATTGTGACTTATTTACTTGCTTTACGACAATGAAAATTTGTTAACACTTGAAGGATGACTGTGTGTCCTGTTAGAAACTGATGAGGGGGTAAGAACAATTGTATGTAGAAGAGTGGTGAATGTCAGAGATTGTCTTACTATCATTTTCTTCTTTGTATCAGATAAATTCTTCATTTGATTTTTTTAAGACAAAACAGGGACCTCACCTTCAACAAACAATGGATTTGATCATCTTTTGGATAGTAGCCTGCCATCCTGTCTTCTAGTTCGTATAATTGATCTTGTAGTTTTGGCTGTGCTGAAATATCAGAATTGAAAATAGAATAGTTCACTCAGAAAGGCCTTGCAATGTCTGAGTCCAGCTGACTATCCTAAACATTGCAGTGAGACAAGAAGTTTGAGTTAGTGAGTTAGTGAGTATATGTGCATTTTGATAGCTCTAGCAAGATAAGTAATATCCAAATAAAAGATTTTTTTTTCCTTTTTTCCCCTCTGGGAGCAAAATAAAATGTTGTTGCATGGCTTCATTTGTAGGCATTTTCAGTGCTGGCAGGTGATTATGTAAGCTCAAGCTTTTCTCGTAGAAAATGCATTGGGTTTTTTTGATCAAAACAACTCTTTTCTCCTTCCTTATTTTTCACTTGGGGATGTTTATAGTTACAGGACTTGATTTTTTTTTGTCTCAGAAAAATGTACATTTTTTATGTTGTCTGAATGAACAGTTATATCAATTAATAGAATAGACTCAGAAATCTAATAATTCTATTAATATTTCTAATCTGTTATAAAATGTCAGTAGCATCCTGTGTTGTTTTTTTTTTCCGCAGTAAGCATTTTCAATTCTTAAGAGAATCCTTTGAAATTAACCAAATGGATACTAATTTTGTTTACTGTCTTTACTGTCTTGGTATTTATAGCTGTCACAGTTGATTGTTAAACAGTTTGTTTTCAGGGAGTTTTTCTGTGCTTTCATCTCTCTAAACTGATTATATATTCCTATGTACATAGCAGTGTTGATTGCTTTTATTTTTATAAACAAATTCTGACTGTATGGAGAAAATAGTTTCTGAGGTCTTGTTATGTGAGTCAGGAGGAGGAAAAGGCTCTCCATAACTTAGGGATAGATTTAAGGACCTGTAGTACTGACATGCTATTGTAACCTGGAAGTGATGCTGGTATAGAAATCCTTTTCCCAGCTAATCTTTAAAAATGTTAGCTCTTCACATTGGATCAGATAAATTCTTTGGTTCTGGTAGCATCTGTTCAGTACTGAGACTTTTGTTCAAAAAGAGGCCATTACCTTCACTGTTAGCTTTCTGAGTAAGTTAAGTATTTATTGTATATTAAAACTCTTCCTGGGATCAGTTTCCTTTCATTTTCTCAGATGGAAATTATGGTATAGTTGAGAAATTGAAGTATTTCGTCTATTTTAATTACCAAACATAGTTTTGTTAAATCTCAGTCACATGGATTCATTGTGGCATCTGATTTTTTCTAAACTACTCTTTTTTTTTTTTTTTTTTCCAAACATATAAACTTCTTTTGTTAAATTCACCATCTTGGTTTTAATTATTGTTGGTTCTTCAATAAAATAATTTAACTGTAGCTCTTATAAGGATATTGCTGCTATTTACAAGGAGTTAACTTAAAGTGAGCTCCTATATGCCTATTATCTACCTATAACGTGAACCCAAGCATTTTAATGAGTTTGAAATACAACATTCTAAGTTAGACTAATTCTATATTAAAAAAAATAGCATAGGGAAGGAAATGCAATTCTAGAACATCCTTATTCATCCTTATCTTTGCAGTTAGTGCTTCTTTATTCTGTGAGGCTCTGAAGCAGTTTTCCATTGATGCAGACAGAATTCCCACAGCACAGCAGTGTGGGTACTATCATAAGCATTTACAATAATCTTTTATGAATTCTGTTTTCAAATTCCCAACAGTTGTTATTATCGTCAAAGTAAGTATGTTTCTGTTGTAATTCTCATAGTACAAAAATGAATTAATTGCAATTCTGCCACTGGTGGATCGTAAGCAACATGGTGTCTTGTTCTCTGAGTCATCCTCTTGATTTTTTTTTTCTTTTTTGAATTCCCTGTACAGTAAGTGTGGCAGAATCAACTCCACGGTTAGTGAGGTAGGCCATAAGAGACTGTAACTCACTGTATCTAATTAAATCAGTATTATAACAGCATCTGGTGATTGGTAACTGTGCAATTGATGAGCTTCCTCTATTTAAAAGAAGGATAGAAGTCTTCTCCTTTGCTTCTCTGTGCTCTCTCTGTTAAATTTTACAGTGCTTCTATGGCAAGCATCCTGAAGCTGGGCTCCACTGCCTCTTCTGTGTTGCTGTAAGTGTCTGACAGTGGAAAGCCAACTTGCTGGAGCAGGGCTGTGGTATGGAAGTGTTTCATACCTATTTTATTCTGCATCTGTATATTCTGGTAAAGAAACCTTTTACCTTAGAATGTCGTTGGATGCAATAGACAGTTCCTATTTTTTTTCAGTCTCCATTAGTATCTTCCTACACAACCTCAGGAGAAATTAAAGCTCTTATTCTGTGGGTGTAGCAAAGCTGAAAACACCTTGTGCTCAAACCACCTGAGAGAGTTATTTGGGCAGTGTGCCACTCCTAGCTCCAGTGAATAAGACTGACGTACCACAAGAAGTATCCAAAGAAAGAGATAAGACTGCAGAAGAGCTAAAAACGTGAGCTACATCTTACACTTATGAAGTGTACATGGGGTGGAAATTTCTTGCATTCCTCTTCATTTGTACTAGAAGTCCATCACACTGCACATGATTTTGCCTTTTATGTTGCACATTATTCTTGTTAGAAGTTTTAGAGGAAATTATCTTCCTTTAAAAAATAAAAATAATAAAAATCAATTGCTTCATTGTTACTAGTACCATTTTTTGCTCCATGTTAACTTCATTTTAGTAGCCTGAAATACAGTGTCATCTAGTTGAATTCATGTCACTGTAGGCCTTCATTTAATAAAAGGCTGGATTTAGGCAGTGGAATCTCTACATTTGACTGTCCTGAACAGTAAAATGCTGCTGGTTGTTTATCTGTGTCGGGAGTTAATCTGCCTAAGACAACCTATATTCAAACTTAGACCCCTGAAAGCTGACTAAAGTCTCAGCTTACTCTTACTGGATGACCTAATGTACAAGTGACCAGTGAATTCAGTGGTCTCTTTTTTGTAGCTAATGGCTCGAAAGAGGGACATATAATTAACAGCATTGGATAAGAACATAAGAATGGCCCTGCTGTGTCAGACTGTTAGCTACTTTAGTAGTAGCTATCGTGATACTTATAGAAAAAGAGTGAAAGCAGGCTGAGCTTAATGCATCCCAGAGAACTCTTCAGTTGTGTTTAGCTCTAGGAATTTCTAATGGAGAGTGTGATTTCTGTCTGTTCAGTAACCCTGAATACTGGTCTCATCCAAGCTTTTATGCTGTTTCCCGTTGATATCCTGTAAGATAGTCATCTACTGCATGTTCTGACAAGTGATCCATCACATTAGTGTGAAGAAGTACTTTTGGTTTGTTTTGAATCAGACTTCTACAAGTTTTATTGGATTTTTCTTCTTTTGGAAAAGGTGACAAACCATAATTTTCCAGATGTTCTTTTCACAGCACTAAATAGTCTCTTTTCCAAGTTGGAAACTTCTCACTTAATCAGATGACACTCAAATGGAAGCTGTTCCCTGTTCTTGATTTTACTTTTGCCCTTCTTTGAGTATTTTCCAGCTATATTGTATCTTTTGTGAGATGAGGGTAACACAATTACATGCAGTGGTAGGCAAAGCATAGACTTCTGCATGGGTATTGGGTTGTTTTCCATTTTTTTCTCTCTTGCCTAAAAACATTCAAGTTTTGATTACTTTTTTTCTCTTTAACCATTACTGAGAACTGAACTGATGCTTTTGTGAAACTCACATACTCTAAGGCTTCTCTTTTGAGCTGTAAGGATAGGTTGGGAAATCATCATTTCCAAATTTAGGATGTTTTTTCTCATGTGTGTCACTCTACATTGAATTTTTTATGCTGTTATTTAGACCATTCACTCATATTATACAATATTTTAATAGTTAATCACATTTTGCCTGTGTCCTTACTTTCTGGAATAGTTTTGTCTCAGTGGGCTTTGTAGCCTGAATGGTCTCACTCTTTTCCAGATTGTCTCTGTATGTGTTAGACATACAAGACTGAGATGCTCCACTGGAATCATCGTTGCTCATTTATACAGGCAAAGACCTCTCTTTTTTTCCTCTTATGCCTATCTTCATTTTTAAAGGCCTTTGAATAATTTTGTCAAAAGGTTTTCTGGAAATCCGCTTTGTGTAACACTAAAGGTTGGAGCTCATCCTCTTTATCAGTATTTCTTTCATATGTATAAAAACAATTTTACATGTTTGTGACCACACTACACTCAGTCTAATAAACCGTTTACAATGCCAGATGTATGGGACGTTTTCAGCTGTGGTTGAAATAAAAACCTGGTCTTCCAAGGTTAATAGTGTACCACCTATGAAAGCAGGTGACAAATGTATGTAAATCTCATTTGAAGTCAGTATTGCTTGATATTAGGACACATCTATGTTTTTGGAAGCTCTCAAAAATGACATTTAAGTATGTACCTTTCCAGAGTTTGATTTCTACTCAAAAAGGGTAGTTATCAAGCCTATAAAATTAATGAGGATAATTAAATTGACATAATTGTGGTCTGTTATTTTTGGTGTGGGATTTTTTTTTTTTGTCAGAAATGAAGGAAAAATCCAAGGATAAATGAGAACAGACAAATGTAGACTTCTAAAAACAAAATGAAAAGATGATTTTTGTGGAGGTATTTGTTCCAGAGGAAATAGCTGATGGAGGGCAAAGCTCAGATGAGGATGAAAGCTGCTGTCACAAATGACTATAATGTTAACAGAAGCTTGATTAGTCAAGACATTCTTCTTTTATTTAGCAAATATTAATATTTAATTACTGTTGTAGGTTTTCTCGTTAAATGGTGTGGAAAGTCAAAGAAAAAAATCTTCAATGAGCAGGTTTTGTTTTTCAGGTTTTGTATCAAATAGTCAGTGGGAGCTACGGGACCTTCTTTAGCAAATTTATGTTGTAGTTATAGTAGGTTTATAATCATAATGGAAAAACAAGTTTCTTTTTGAAAAGATGTGAACAATATCTAGTTCAACCCTTTATAAAATGGGGCAGATATGGAAGGTATGTAAGTACAAATATTAATAAAATGAACCATCTCAGATTACAACATTACACTTCTTACATAACAAATATACTTTTGCAGTTAGTCTTCAGAGTAGAATATAGAAGATAATTACTGCAGTTTACTATTGCTTGGCACATTTGGATTTCAGAGTCTAATGACACATCATACAATGACTACCTTCTTAAAAAGCTAATTGTAATAACTAACATTAAGTTACTGCAGTTCTTTTACATGAAATTTTCCTGTACAGCTATTACATTATGGCTGACAAACGTTGAGGTGGAAAACGTCTTGATGTATGAAGGACACTTTTAATTGTAGCCCCCCTTCAAGGTGTCCTTCATGAAACACATTGTGGTAGCTAGTGCTAGCTCAAGAGCTGACTTTTATTTCAGTTTTATTTTGGGCTTGATTTTGATATCGCTTGCTAGAATCATCAAAGGAACAATAGGCTTATGCATTTGCTGGGAAGCATTAAACCAATTTAAACCAAAATTTGCAAATATGACTCATACTTTCCTATGCTTAGCTGGAGATGCTGGATAAAATCTGTTTTCAGTTATGCTGCTCCTTTTGTGTTCCAAACAGCAGGCCTGTTTAAGAACAACTAATGTTGGGATAGGCTGTGCATTACTGCAGATTTCAGCGGTGCATTGCACGGCATGGTCCTCCTTGCAATTCAGTTTTCTTTCTTCTACCACAATGAAAATAATTCTGGCATTCAGGACCAACTATAGTGACTTGTTTCTTATGAAATGTTGGAACTGTTAAGGTTTCTGTAGCTGTGGTAGTTTACTTAATTTTCTTTTGTTCTGATGTGAGATTACGCATGAAAATCGAAGAATTATTTTGTTTCTACAGCATAACTTTAGCTACTTTTCAATATAAGTCTTATTAGTGATGATACATCAATTCACTAGGAATAGTGTGAATAGTGTATTCACTAGGAATACAATCTACCCTTCTCCTTGTGTATCAAATCATGTTTGTGCATCTAAACAAAAGTTAGGGAAAAAAACAGTACACTGACTATTAAAAGTAGAACCATCACAATATATATATTCTATTCGGTACAGATTCAGCCAAAAATGTAACTTGTTAGCAACAAAATGCTTCTGTTTTGGTTATTTTGACTGGGAGTAAAGATTCTGTGTCTTGTCAACAACCAAGAAACTTGCTTTGTTCTTGCTGAGCAGCGCCCAACAAATGTGCACAGATCACATCCTTAGTTCTTATAAATGGTAACGTAGGGTAGCTCTCTATTTCCATTTTCATTATTTTTTTCTATAGACTCTAAGAAATGAATATCTGTGTATTAACAGAGAAGTCCCAGAAGTGTGTTACATATGTGGTTGATTTGGTATGCTTTTAGGTGCAGTGCATCACTCTCTGACTGATATGCTGAAAGAAACACCAGAGGCTCAATGGTACTTACTTTGCCAACAGTAACATGTGAGCCTTCAGTATTGCATATGAAAGTGTATTTCCGCTGCTTAGTTGTTTTTGTGTTGTTGTATTTTTTGTTTGTTTGTTTGTTTGTTTGTACTTCTGTTAATTTCTTTAACTGTATATTCCCATAAACTGGGATTTATTGCTGACATTTTCATTTTACAGAATTCATTTTAGTTGTGTGGCAAATGCTTTAAAAAAATATTTAGATAGATTTCATTGAGCAGATGTATTAGTGCAGATGTATTAGTGCAGGCTCAGTTTTCAATGATTGACGTTTTGTGACATTTTCTCTGAGAATTTCTATAGAACTTGTTCAGAAGAATCATGTAATGAGCCTCTTAATCATATTTCATGCCGTTGGTGTTGATGGATCTGTTTTTCAGTGCACAGGAGACTCCAGAGGCCATGACTTATGATTGATTTAGGACAGACAAGCTTAAAATTAGATGAAAATGAAGCAAGATATAACATGCTAGTTATGAGAAGAACAAGCCGTGTTTTTACATGCAGTAAGGAAACGTTCACCTATTGAATTGATTATTTGGATAACTGTATGTTACATACATACAAAGTGGTTAATATTTGATGTACGTTGTCATATGTGAAAGTAGTATCTCAATTCCTGTTAATCGTGTGATTTTTTTAATTGTGATAGGTAAAAGCAGCAAAGAAGAAACAACATTGCTTACATAATGAAGGATTAGTACTTGGAAGTTAAGAAAAACTGAAGCTTAATAAAGGAGTAGATACTATAAAGGGGATTAAATTGATTATGATCTATTTATTTTATTTACTGTTACAAAAACAATGAGGTGCTATTTTTAGTACAAACTGCAAAGGAGAAAGTTTTGGCCTGAAAGAGTTTATAGTCCGAACAGATAGTCTTGGGACTGGATATTTGTAATTTTGACCAACCTGTACACAGGCTTAGGTACTAAATAAGGAAGAATTTAAGACTGTGAGCTGTTCCACTGATGCTAGTTAAGATTTCACAGGCTTAAAATTACACATGCGATAAAAAATATTGAGATATCAAATCATAACTGAGCTCTCTGAGCAGTGTAAGAAACTGATCCAAGATTTCTTAAGTGTTTGTTTACTTTTCTAATAGCTCTTATGATGCATCAGAGAAGGACAATCAATTTTCTGAGAAGAAAAAGATGTGCAACAGATGAACATAAAAGTAAATGAGTATGCTATGGGAAATGAATCTGAATAAAACACTGCACTTAATGAAGATGTCTCTCTATTTTAAGATAATTTTGAGAAAAGCTCAAGAAATATCATTGTGGAATTGTGGAGATAGTAATTTGAGATGGTAATTCTTCTCTTCTGAAACACTAAAACAATACTCAATAGTGTTGCTTACCTTAAAAACTCAGTGCAAAAAGCTAAGGAAAATTTGGCAATAATGCTGATTGTTCTTCACCAGTTAATTTGCTTGAAAGACTGAATAGATGTTCACCCATTTTCAAAATTGTTGTGTTTTTTTCAGCATTAGCATGTACATGTTTTTTGTGTTGGGTTTTTTTTTTTTTCTTCAGTCAAGTTTCTGAATTGGGTGGGAAAAGTTAGTTAAACTAGATGATACGACAACCAAACAAGCTGCTTGTTGCACTTTGCTTTTTAGCTGGAGAGTTTAGCCTCAGTGATAAAAGAGGCTGGGTAGGATGGCATATTTAAGTTTTAATTTAAGGTAAGACTGATAAGGTTTTTTCTGCTATAACTTTTGACCTTCGACCAGGGTGCTTACAATATAGCTGATAATTTTTCAGGAAAAGTAGAAGAGTAAAGTAGAGTAAGCTCATGTGCACTGAGGCTAGCTCTCTGTTAGTTCACCTTGACATCCTCAGTGTTCATCTTTTTGAGCGTGTTGCAATGAAAGGAACTACAAGAATGCAAGTTTGCTCTATGCCAACTTTCCATTCTCCCTATCTGGTTGTGATTGTGAGGAAGTGCAGGAAATGCTTATGACACATACTATCGAGAATGTGTCAGATTTCTGGACAGCCACATGAGAAAAACAGCTGAAGGTAAAGACATGCTCTGGTACATGCGTTGCAAAGTTAGAGTCAAGGATGAAAAGTGACAAAGTAAGCTGAATGGGAGATATTTGCATTGTGTTGTGCAAAGCAAGCCTGGCCTTGCTGAAACCCTGTGAACATCATGGGAATGCAGCTTTTAATTCAGATGATTCTGATGTATTCCAAGACTTAATAACTGCTTCTTGAGTTGACTGATAACACTGTGGTTAAGCAGGAGTTGTGTAGTTCAGAATTATGTGTTAGTGGGGGGGGGAGGGGAATTTCTGTGTTTTTTTTGTGTGTTAGTGTTAGTAGATGTGGAACTGGTGCTGCTGATAGTTAGCAAAACAATGTTTGAGAGCACCAAGGCAAAAAATTTGGAAATGTGTTTTTTGGGGTGTCTGTGGACTGATTCAGTTTGCTTTCTGGTTTTTGAAAACTTAGGTTTATTTTGAAAGTTGCTTTTAGAAATAAATTAAAGAAAAATAGATAAAGATGACTGTCACTTTGCATTTTTGCTGAGTGAGTTTGAGGTACTGGAAAAGTATGCTTTATTCCTAGAGGACCCAAGGTGTTTCTTGAAGGCAAAAATTAAAATGTTCAATTGCTCATCTTCCATTTGGAAGATTTCACAAAAGTTGGTTGGGAATGATGTAGCTGAAATAAGTGATGAGCATAAGAAAATCAAGATAGGCAAACGGAAGGATGGATTCAGCCTTTCATAACTGGTGATCTGCAACTATTTTGAAGACCCACGTACCCCTAAGGCTTTTGAACTTGAAATGACTTTATGTGAATTCAAATAACTGAAAGAAGTCTCTGGTTCTTAAAAGTACTAATTTGTCGCATAAAACAAACTAACATGTGCAAATATCTTTCAATGAATTGTTGCTGTTATGGTTTGTAGCTTTCATTCCAGAAATATTCACCTTCAGAATTTCTTCTGTTCTCCTAAAATGATTATGATGAAAGGAAACAATTCAATTCTATCTCTTCAATTTGTATTCCTCAGTTCAGTTCACATAACCCATTATTCTTAGAATTAAAGTTTTTGCCTGATTTAGTTATCTAGGCAAAGCTAATTGGTTAGGCTTCCTCTTCAGTTACAGAGTAGAAAGGATACTTGGTGTGGCCTTCCTTGAATATTGTGTAGTTCTGGTCTCCAAAAAATAAAAGGGATGTTAGGATATTTCATCCCACTACATTCTGTAAATTGGTGTCCAAACATACCTATTTCTATTTATTGGTTGCCCAAAAACCACTTTCACTTAGTTTTGTTTTTCAGTTGCTTATCTATGTAAACTGTTATTCTGGGCTCCAGTGACAATTTGCTCTCCATTTCTCTGAAGTTTCTGAGTATTTCAGAAACTTCCCTTCTACCCAGTATTTACATAATATATAATATTAATGCTTGTTTAATGACTTTATTACTGTCTTTTAAACACGTGTTAAATGTTGAACAGGTTATATACAGATTTAAATTATAATCTAATACTTTTAGCTGTCTTTCAAATATTTTCCTGTAATTTGTCTGAAGTTGCAGCAGTGTTCAAATGTATATATAATTAAACATGTATGTAAGTGTGTTTTTAGATATTTATGTGTAAGTATATTTACATACTATACATTATTTATATATCATTATGTAAGTCATGTACAAATGAGGACAAGCTCAATACTCCCACAGATAAGGATCATCTGAGTAAATAAGAAAATGACTTAAAGGCAAGTAGCAATTTTATACCTCACCATTTCTGACAGTGAGCAATTTGTATTTTGGGGATTTTGAATATTATTCTCATATTTATATATTAAAGTTGTGTGTTGTGAAGGATTCTGTACATGTTGCTGCAGAGCCGAGCATGGGAAGTTAAATCCACTGATCTTTTTTTGTGTTCTATGGAAAGTACTTTGTAAAGGTGCCTTTGGGTGCTGATGTCAAACTGGTTAAACTGTAAATATGCCATTTACTAAAGGCCCACCAACTTGCTATGCTACTTTGAAGTAAAATTTTCAAGAGTCTGAGAGCTGCTTTTGTCAGATATTGTTTGATTATTTTTATCCAAGGCTTGTGTATTTTGGACAAAATGATCCTTGTGGGTCCCTTTCAACTCAGGATATTCTACGATTCTGTGATTTTTTTAGAAGTTCTCTAGCTCCGATTCTGTTTCAGGCCTAGATTAGAAGAAGAAAGGCATTTGATTCCTACCCATCTTCTCTTTCTACAGCTAATTAAGTGGTCTTCTCACTCCACAAAAAAATGGTCCATTCTATTTGAAGCTCCTTAAAGCTTATGTGAGACCATTTGTGTCTGAGTACATGTTGATCACTGAATTTTGATGCAATTGCTACAGAATGGCAGGAAGTTCACTTTTCTTCTAAGGGATTGGTTTAGTTAATTAAAGTCTTGACTTAAAGAAAAAAACAAACAGATAAAAAAGAATATTTAAGCAGTCACTTGGTTTTCCTCAATGTTCACTCATTTTCTGGATAACAGATCAAGGCCTGGAGATTTACAGGAGCTTCAAGAAAAGATGAGTCCTCTCACCAGTGGGTTTTGTTGTAAAAGGGAACATCAGTTGATGATATATTGGCAGTTAGGGTGCTATCCACACTCATGATGGTCTTGGAGGAGGAAAGGAGGTATTTTCAAAGGTTTTATTTTATCCAAGCAGAGATATGTTAAAACAAATTTTGAAGTATCAGTATTGTTAAATTAAATCAATAACATAAAATAATTAACATCATATTTAGCCAAATTTTCTAATTTTTCTGATAAGTTTGACTTCTAATTATGCACTTATCCAAATATTGTATATTTCCTTATTTTTCTTATCTATCACTTGTACATCTGCCTGAGGTGTTCTTTTTATTGCCTTATTTTTAACGTACCTGAGGAAAAAATGAAGTAGGCTACTAGCATTGCATTGAAAGTAGGACTGATGGATCTCTCTAAGTGCAGAGAATGCCAAAGCATTTCCAGAGGTGCATCTGAAATCTGAGTTTGACAGCCCAACCACAAATCAAGCCAAAGTTTAATGACCATGTGTTTCTACAGTTATAACCATAACATTCATATTCAGTAGAGCAAATTAAAGACTGGTGTTTCTGAGCCCAAATTCTGTCTATGACTGAACAGCTTTCTTTCATGCCAGATTAAACCTTTAAAATGTCAGGCTGAGAAGGAAATTTGCCTACTGGAAAGGGCATTGAAGATCACTGAACAGCATTATGTTCTCCTGTGTTGGAGACTCTTTTCTGAGTGTGGATGGTCTGTGGACCACTGAAGACCTTACCTTGCAATTAAATTTTTGCATTGCTGTTTGAAAAATAAACAATACTGACTATTAAAAACTTTCACAGAATACTCAGAGGGTAGCAGGAACAAAAACAAACTCCATGTAGCAGACAGAACATGAAACCACAGCAGCTACAGTTCTGACAACACGGTGCTCTATTAGACTATGTACTAGCAAATAAGATGGGTTAAGAGTTAGTTTTTAGCCCTTAAACACACGGCATGATTAATGTCCATATGACCAAACCTCCCCTCTGCAAGCAGCTTGGCCTTATCCATAACATGACTTGAGCTACCTCACTCGTGGGCTGCAGCCTCAGCCTTGTGTGGGAGAGCACTGGCTGGCAACGGGGGTTGGGGCTGTGCTGGAGGCCGCATACGTTAAGCACTGCAGTTAGTTGCTTGACACAGACTTACTTAGCAGCCTGATGCTGTTGAGTTTACTAATTTAGTAATAAACCGTGTGTAAGGACCACATTAGAATTGCTGTTGTATAGTAGAAAAGTCTTGCAAGCATAAATCTAGTAAGCCTACAAGGAAAACCTGTAACAGTTCGTCACAGAAGTGATTCATTGTCTACAGATGATATTATGTTAAGAGTTTTTTTTGTATCTGCAAGTTTAGCTCATTGTGTGAGGCATTCAGTCTTTGATCAGAATAGAAAATTTATTACTGACAGCAGTGTCTTAGGTGGTTCCTGTGTACAAGTAGGCAGCATACAGATGGTTACTGTGGTACAGAGTACAGAGCATGCAGAATCCTATACCACCAGGCACTTCACAGCTTTCTGCAGGTCATCTGCCAGGGAGATGAGTGCAATGAAGGCTTGCAAATGTACACCATAGGAGCTGCGTAGGCATGGGGTGTGTTTGCTCTTTATTCAAGAGTTGGTGTGGTAAAGAAACATTATCCAAAAAAGTATATTTAGTTATGAATTGCTGATATGACAAGTTAGTCCTCACAGCAAGGGAAGCGCCTATACATACAGCGATGTAAGCGATTCTTACTAGAAGAGCTTTTAAGGACCTTCAGAATAATTAACAGATAGTTCTGAATTTTGGAATACATTTTACTAAAAATAAAAGTAAATAAAATTCCTTTTCTTGTAGTTCCAGTCCGGGTATATACTGACCATAATTTGCAGACAATCTGGCAAAACCCATGTAGCAGTACTCTCTACCAGGATCTAGCCTGTGTATTTTGCATTAAAAAAAGAAGATAAAGTGTCTTAAGTAAACTAGATGTTGTTGCCCTTGGTTTTCTGTTCCAGTCTAACATAGGTGAAATAAAAAAAATGGCCTACCGCAACATTTCTCTTTATTAGTTCATCAGATTACTACTTAATAGAAATAGCAACAGTTGATGCATAGAATGCTTTATGTACAGCATTATTGGCAATTCTGTAAATTCACTCTTACACAAGAGTTTAAACACTTTTCCTGGTTTCCCTGATGCAGAACATATTCTGTAACTGTAGATTCATACACTTTAAGGCGTATTGATAACACACTTAAATACATGGGATGTATAAATCTGAAAATAATTGTTCATTGGTGTGGTGAATACAAATTCTTTATCTAAGGAAAAAATCTATATTCTAATGAAAAATATCAGAACTCCTAGCCATGGTATTTGTGTAACACAGTATAAAACTACTGGGAATATGCTCATGCTTAACAAATAATCCATTCTCAAAGGCTTAGTAAAGGTAAAATGACTTAGTTATCTGGTGTGATTTTTGTCTCAAATCTTGTATTGCACTTTTTGTTGTCTGTCTTGTGGTGTGATAGCCAGTTTAGTATGTAAAGTTTATTTATCCTTTTTATAAGAACATGATTTATGTTGTGATAATCATTCCCAAGCTTAAATGTACTTATTCCTAACTAAGAAATCCTGCAATTGTTCCATTTTACCATATTGTAACATAATGTAGCAAATAAATATGCAGTCCTTTCAATTGACTTCTGAAATATTTTCATACTGAAATGGTAACTAGTTTAAGTGTTAGAAATACTTCTGTCTCATATGACATATGACTGGCAACCCCATTAAAGTCATGCAGAAAATGTTCAGAAAAACATGGTTTGGTTTGCAATAGCTCTTTCTAAAACCCTGAGAACAAGCATTAGTAAACCAGTTCTTTTTTTATTTTACCATTAAGCCTGCCCAATACACAGAGGATGGCTTTGGATAAAACTGACAGTTGTCACTGTCCCTTCGCAATTAGCGAAATGCAAATGAAGCATTATTTTCAGCCATGCTGGGAGGCACTGCATCCCCAAAAGTGTTAAAGGGTCTTGGACGCAGGGCAGGGTTTTGCCCTTGTTTGTTGTGAGGCTAGTTGTCAACTGGTGCTTTTTGGCCTCAAATTCTCTCCTCCTGACAAAAACTGGAGGTCTGCTTTTACAAGGAGCAGATGGCTGATGGAAACCTTGCAGCTCCTGGCAAACCCTGAAGCCTCTCAGTAGCTATTAAAACTCTTCTGTTACAGTTAAATGACAATGAAATGTCCAATCACAATTACATTTTAACGGAATTAGAAAAACATTTGAACTTGCTATATTTGTATATATATGTATAAATACACGTCTATTTCATGCCTATGTCTTACTACATTAGTGTGATAAAGCCTTTAAACTATTTGGCATTTCCTTTCTGTTGCCACTGTGGAAGATACCCTGATATCACTTTACTGAAATAAGAACTGCGAAAATACAAGGAATGACCATATGATAGATGTCATTCTTGCTTTTCATGGATGATTTCCAGGCAGCAGATTTTTGTCAAACTGTGGAATTTTAATGATGAAAAAACTAACACTTTCAGAAGAAATCAGTTATTTGCATGAAATTCTCAGTTCTTGAAAGAAGCTTCCCGAGTCTAAGTGAATGATGTGCTGAACTGTTAGAGAGGATAAGGCTTATTTTTTCCTTTAGTCTCAGTAGCACTTGGTGTCAGGTTATGTATATGAAATCCAGTGTGCTTGTTGACTGCCTCAGCTTCTGCATATATCAGAGTAACCGTAAATGCAGAAGAGTGCATGAATATAGTTCATTGGAAGTGCTCCTTTACTGGAGTTCTCCAAGGTGAATGGCAAGTATGCTAGTGACAGAAAGCTGGGAGGAGTGGCTGACACACCTGAAGGATGTGTTGCCATTCAGCTAGACCTGGACAGTCTGGAGAGCTGGGCAGCAATAAACCAGATGAGGTTTAACAAAAGCAAGTGCAGAGTCTTACACCTGGGAAGGAATAACTGCAAGTATCAGTATAGGTTGGGGCATGACCTGCTGGAGAGGAGCTCTGTGGAGAAGGACCTGGAGGTCCTGGTGAACAAGAGGTTAGCCATGAGCCAGCAGTGTGCCCTGGTGACCAAGAAGGCCAATGGCATCCTGGGGTGCATTAAAAGGAGCGTGGCCAGCAGGTCAAGGGAGGTGATCCTCCCCTTCTACTCTGTCTTGGTCAGATCTCACCTGGAGTACTGTATCCAGTTTTGGGCTCCCTGGTACAAAAAAAGACAGGGATCTCCTGGAAAGAGTCCAGCAGAGGGCCACGAAGATGATAAAGGGCCTGGAGCATCTCCCCTATGAGGAAAGGCTGATTGAACTGGGTCTGTTCAGCCTTGAGAAAAGAAGACTGAGAGGGGATCTTATTAATGTTTATAAAAATCTTAAGTGTGGGAGTCAAAGGAACATGGCCAACCTCTTTTCAGTAGTCTGTGGGGACAGGACAAGGGAAAATGGCCATAAACTGGAGCATAAGAAGTTCCACACCAATATGTGAAGGAACTTCTTCACAGTGAGGGTGACAGAGCACTGGAACAGGCTGCCCAGGGAGGTTGTGGATTCGCCTTCTCTGGAGATATTCAAGACCCACCTGGACGCCTACTTGTGCAGCCTGCTGTAGGGGCCCTGCTTTTCAGGGGGGCTCTAGAGATCCCTTCCAACCCCTACAATTCTGTGATTCTGTGAAGTTTACTGCCTACATAGATAGAAGCATTAACGTTTCTGCACATAACCTACTGGGACCAAGTTTAAGCTCTCTAGCAATGACAGATGGTCAAACAGTTTAATTTATTTGTTCACAGTTTACTGTCTGAAGATTGAGAATGATATATTTTGTTAAATGTGTGGGGGAGTGACAGAGATAAGGGTTGTATTTCAGGAAGAGTATTTGACTGTAGAATTGGAATGAAGAAGAGGGAAGGAGCAATAATAAGGACTCTGCAAGAGTGTGTGCTGGGAGGGAAGAGTGCAGGGCAAAGGCAGGCTTGGGAAGAGAAAGGTTTCTATTGGTGATCCAGAGACTGAGTAGGGTTGCTTCAGTCCAGGGACGTGCTGAAGACTGATATCTTCAAAGAGAGACTTGATGAAAGGAACAGCTGCTTTCCTCATTTTTACTTGCCAGTTCTCAGTGTAGGTTTTATGGAGGATTGATACAGTCTGAGAAGCTGGGACAATGCTAAGTAAAAGGCAGTTGTAGGTTTAGGTGACTGCACCTCTATCCTTACTCTTCTTTTAATAACTTGATTTTAACACTGTTCACTTTCTAGACTGAGGTGCTATTTGGAGGGGTTTAGTTTAAAAAAGAGACACTGTGTTAACTATCGTAACTGTCTCTATTTCTTATACAAGTAATTGTATATGGTTTATTTTCCTTCCTATATTTATATATAGTGATACTATTCATTGTTAAAAGTATTAGTTCTAGTGATGTTTGTACTTTTTTTTCCCCCTGGGGCCAGTTCTTTGTCACTTTTATTGAACAATACCTTATTGTGTGACTGATCCTGTTGATTTTACCTGAATTACTTAGGGATTATATACTCATGGACCAAAGTTATTTGTTTCAATTTTTTTCAGAATATATATATTTTTGTATTTATTGATAAAAAGACTCTCTTTCACGATTGACTGCTAGGTGGTAGTACTGGAAGCATGGTGTACATCTCACTCTAACTCACAAGTCTGATGCTGTTTAGAATTCTTATCCAAGGAAAATCAAAGGTTAGTGAAGATTGAAAAATGAATCCTGTTCTTCCTGGAACTCTACTGGGGTTATTTTAATTGTTGATATTTCTTTTCTTTTCCTAGGCAATGTTCAGTCTCTGCATGGTTGAGAGTGGAGCTGATGAGGTGAATTTGCATGGCGTCACAAGCCTAGGTTTAAAGCAAGCCCTGGACTTTGCATATACTGGACAGGTACTGTACAGCTCTTTAGACTGAGAGAAGTTAAAGCAATTTGCAATAAAAACAGAAGACTGCCCTTAGAGAAGTACTGTTCTTGTGCATTGCCCAGTGCAAGGTCTTTTGACTTAAGAGAACTTACTTTGGATATATTGTTTATGTGAGTAGTTTGTTTGTTTGTTGTTGTTCTTCCCCCCCACCCATAGAAGGATTTTCCAGTAAAAACATGTTTATGTGCATTGTATCCAGGCAGTGAACCATATATGGCTTATATGCCCTTTTTATGGTGGTCTGATTGTTCATAAAAATTTAATGTGAGTTGATCCATGTGCTAAATGGGAGAGAAAAAATACAGTAGGCATTTTTCTAATAATAAATATTTATGAACCTTTGCTGTGCTTGACTAATTATATAGTTGAGGGGAAATACACTCTTTTACTTTCTGGGAAGATATAATCCAATTATCTTTCTAAATGCATATAGGTACTGTGCATCTTTTTTTGTTACAATTTTTATGAGAGTAGATTGTATATCATATTATGATACTAGTGTATAAGTGTAAACAAAACTTTGGAGAATTGGAAAATGTGAAGTGATGCTCCTATTTCTACTTCTACTTGACTCCTCTTCCACCCACCAAAAATAACCCCCAAAAGAAAACAAACATTTAAAACCAACCAACCAAACAACAACAGCAAAAACCCACAAGAAAAGCACCCAGCACACCCTGCCATATCTATTCTTTGCATTCCTGATCAGTGCTTCTCTATGATTTCATCTCAGTTCAGTTCAGTGAACTAAGAACTTATACCACTGGAGATATGTTATTTTTGCTTTGTATTTAAACATTCTAGAAAACTGAAGTATTTCTAGAATTATTGCAAAAACGATTTAATTTACTAATTAATTTTGAAAAGAAAAGCTTAAATCCGTTTCTGGGTTGTACTGTGGTATGAGTATGTAGTCATGAATTTTTCAAAGGGAATTAAATAGAAGTAAGGAATTTATAATTTATTACCACAATGCAGATAATAGTTTGCCATTAGCCTTAGAGACTAACTCTTGAAATTTCTGTGTTTCCTGTTACAGAAAAAAAAAACTTCGAATAAATTTTTTCTTTGTATTAAAAAAAGAAAAAGGAAAAAAAAGAGATACCATGCTGTGTTACTGAATTGGCTGAGGTTATCAGTGTATGGCTTGTTATATGTATGGTTTTTGTTATTTCAGTTGAAAGCTGTGACAGATAAGATTGTTTCCTGTGTTTTAGAGAATCTGTATCATCCTTAAAGCTATTTGAGATATAGGTTTATTATAGTGAAAGTAGAACTCTTGTTGCTAAATAAAGTACCCAAAAGATCAAAACCAATTTTGAAAATGTGCTGTAATGTACTTGTAGCCGATCTTTTCTATCTGCTGTGAGCAGAAGAACAGTCCTCTTACTTTCATCAAAATTCAAAGTCTAGTAAACCTATGTAAAATACATGACCATGATTGGATGAGTTTGTTTTTTGTAAGACAATAGTCTACCCCACCTTACTTCTGGGACTGTATCCTCAGCTCTCTAGTACTTAATATGCTTTCTATATTTGAGCCTATGGAGATTTCTGAGTCTTTCATTTATAGATATAATCTACTTTCAATAAATTAGTTGGCATCTTGAGTTAAATGTAGATTTGTCTGTATATACAGTAGCTCATATTCATAAGGGTTTATAGGGCAACATTTTCCATTCTTATCAGCTCTATTAGATATACTAAATGCTACTTTGAAGCATAGAGAAATTACAAGAATTCTTAAGGAGTTCTCTTAGAAAGATATTTTTGAAGTACAACACAGTGATAATGCAGATCTGTGAAAATGCAGTATTGAATTTTCCCTTATGTCCTTGAAATTCTCTTCTTGTGCTTGGTTTATAAATATTGAGCATCGCTTATGTACTGACTCAGACTGACAAAATCTTGGTGAACATTTATGTTTCAAGGTGCTGAGTGGGAGTAATCCACAAAGGTTGTTAATAAATAGCTGGATTATTGCATGCTTACACCAGAGTTGTGAAACCAGACATTTTTAGTTTGAGCCTGTGAACTGTTTTTGTTTCTGTTTGTTTTCAAAACAAAAAGAGTATTTCTTAGTAACCCAAAATTCATTCATGCCAGTTAGAGTCTGATATTGCTCTGATAATCTACGTATCAAGATATGATCAGATTTGTCTGTCAAAAAATAAAAAAAGGCTTTCAGTTCAAAAAAAAAAGCTGTTTCTTTAGAAAACACTGTGCAACTGACAACAGTGTAGTGACAGTAGTAACTTATCCATGTCTCAACAGATAAATATTTAATTTCAGCTTTTCTCTACTTATTTTAAAAAATATTTTGCTAAATTTACATTCAATTTGAATGTAACTTTAACGTAACTTTCTGCGTAAAATAGTGCATTGGAGACATCTGCTGGAAATATTCAATATTGCATGATGGTAATATTTGATGCCTATGGTTGTTTAAAATGATCAAAATTAACAAACTTAATATTGAGCATGATATCGGAATCAGAAATGCAACTCTAACATCCTTATGTTATTACTTTTAAATCTGAAATGCTACCGTGGACTTATATTACCGATGTTATCGTCCTGTCTGCTGAAGCAATAAGTGCCTTATTGTAATAACTGCTGTCAATCTTTTGCTTTTAAAAGAAAAGTGATTTTTCAGTAGAAGGAAGGATTGTGATAAGATGGAAGTTAAATAATTTAAGAATTCCAGTGGAGTTAAGCCATTATTATGGGCCCCTATCATATAACAACAAAGAAAGAAATGTTGGTTTAGAAATGAATAAAAAGTTACAAGAGGAGTAGCAGCAGAATTTGGTTTTGTTCCCTCAACAGTAAAGTTAAGATGAAATACAGAATATAATTTCAGCAGCATTCTCTTTGCATGTAGACTGTCAGTAATCCTCTAATAATGAAATCTTGGGCAAAAGTGGCCTTTCCTCTTACTCAGCTGTTCAGCAGCAAAAATACAGTAGATTTATTTGGCGGGATATTTTCCCTTTGACAGGCTCTTCCAAAGTGCTATATGTGAATGAAGAAGATGAAGGTAAAAAGTGCAGCTAATGGTTTCTTATTCCCATAATGAATTTAATGATGACGTTTCATGTTTTCTGCATCAAGACAGTTAGGAACCTCAAACCTATCTGCACTGTTTTCTCTTGCAAATCTACAGTGCCTGAATCCAATACCTACAGTGATTAAATTTCAGATTCTGTCAGGACTTCAGGCATTATTTTTCTTTTGGAATTATGCGTCACCATCATAGCTGTTGTTTCTAATAAGAGGCCCCAGTCATTTTTTTTGTGCCCTTCCTGTCATGGCCATAACATCATCATGAAAGAATGGGACTCACGTCCCTCTTCTACTTAGCAGTTGACTCTACAATGCCTGATCTTCAAGAAGAAAGCTTTTGTGACAGATGGTAGCAGTATAGCGTGCTTAATTCCTCCAGTCTTTTCAGGTGAGGCTGAAAATGAAGAAATACTGAAGTTTGAAGAAAAGTATGTCTGGTGGACTAGGCATTTGACTATGTACTCCACGTACTCACAGTACAGTGAAAGGATTATTTCCCTGCTGTAGCTGGCCTTGTCCTTTCTTCGTAAAAGGGTACTAGGATCAGTCTCTTTTTTACTTCAAGGTGGTAGCGATCTCAGTGATTAGGTTACTCACCCTTTGTTCTCGCAGGGCATTCTGCAAGTATCAGATGTGCATTGGAAAGGGAGGTGGATGAAATACAAACAAGACAGTAAGTAATATTTTAGGTATTAATATTAGGAAATGGCTCTTGGAGCAGGGCTTGGAGTTCAGAATTCCTTCTGTCTCAACCACTGGGTAATGAGTAGCAGTCTAGGTTATAGAGTCACAAGCACTATTGTCTGCACTTTTTGTCTCTTCGTTGTTTTTGAGTTTTTCTTCTTTGTAACCATAATCTCATTTGGAGAAAAGGAATCCAATTAAACCATGAATAAGCTGGTTTAGTTGGATGGCAAGTCTCTCATCACTACAAGAAAAGACACTTCTGGTCAGAAGAAAACCTTTGGGTACCTGAAAAGTTTCAGTGCTGAAGACAGAATCTTAGAAAGTGTAAGTCTAGTGGGACTGAGTAAGTGGCTTAAACTGAAATTTTGAGGCTCCTCATTTTAGATGAGGCTCTTGCATTCCTCCTCAAATTTAGATCCTGCAAACTGCTTCATTTTTGTTGGTGTTTTGTTTAAATGATACCATCATTTGAATCATCTGATGGGCACTCTGCTGTTGTCTCAAGAATGAAGAATCGTGCAAGAACACTGGCATTAACTTGCAGTAGATGATTGTGATCTGAATTCAACAAAAATACAAGTGCACAGTTGGAGTCCTATATGTACTGGAATGATTTGCAGACTTTGATCTCTCTTTGTAATTAAACTCTATTATATGTCTTTAATCCATGGCAATAAATAATATTCTGCATTTAGGTAGAATTTTGTTAGAGGACATCAAAGCACATAACAAAATCAAGTAATCACTGACTTTAATGTCTTTCTTCAAAAAATAATTTCATCCTTTGATGCAAATAACTTTCCAAAGGCCTCATGGGAAAGCAGCATCTTAATGAGTCGTAATATATAGTTCTCCTCCTGGCCAATTCCTATCTTCTAACTGGCAGCTTTCTGTTTTCTTTTTCTAAGCCATAGTATTTTGTTTCTGTATTAATAAAAAGTTACAAAATTATTCTAAATCACCAAAGGAAAAAGGAAGGAATCAGAGGGATAGCCCTGGTATAAGGGCTGGTTTATATTCAGCTCTTCCTCCAAAAACAAATTTTGGAGTAGCTCATGCTATGTATCTTCTTAGATGGCCCTAGTGCAGCTTTACACCCTTTCTACAGAAAGAATGTTGAAATATTTCCAGTTCTTGAAAACTACATACAAAAATAGCCTTTAAATTTTTCTTTTTCTTTGCTTATTTTTTTTTCACATCACTTTTTTTGTTACTTATGTAAAAAGAAATACAGCAAATTTTATTTTTTTACTCATAAAGTATTAGCACAGAAGCAGTGATGGTGATAAAGGTGATATCAGTATATTATTATCTTCAGTTGCTCTCAATATTACTCTTAACTCATAAATTCTGTTTATTTACTGATTTTATTTACCAACTTTAACTTGTATTCACTATAAAAACAAACACACTGTGGTCCTGTAACAGATATATTGCTTTATCAAACAGGTTTCATGAATCAGTAGGAGTAACATCTGGTAATTTATATTTTTTCAAATTCATACACACAAAATTACAGTTATTTGAAGTATTATCTTACAGCTCCTTTGTGAACTTATTTTGTTGTTGTTTTGGTTTGGATTTTTTTTCCTGTTAAAGTTCTCCCATTAAGAAGAAATGTCAGAGGTCTCAGTAGTAAGCAAATAGCTCAAGTAAACATTTGTAAGTTCAACTGTTTCTCCTGATAATTGCTTTGATGCCTTTATGGAATCTTGGCTTTCATCTCTCATCAAAATCTCCGTCTTTTGATAGTGACAGTTTTTCTAGTGATTAACCAGTATTTCATTTGCCATTTTCAGTTAAGATTGAGAGGAAGCAGCTTTCTTAGTACCTCTTATTCTGTTATACTCATTCTAGCTCATTTGTGGGTGAGGTGTATTGCAAAGCCTTATTGTGGTGGTTGATTTTCTTGTGTAAGTGACCTCCCAGTTCCTGTGTCTGGCAGTTCAACTGGTTGCCTTTTGACAAAAAAAAAACAGATTTCAATTAAACTGCCTGATGACTTCAAATATCCTTGTTCTTTTCTACCAGGGGCAACATGTGAAGGTCTTGGAAAAATATATGTATTCCTATTGGAGGAATATATCTTATATATATCTTATTGGAAATATTTATTTTAACATCATTTTCAATGTGATTTCAAAGTTAAGAGGTATAAATTTGAGCTAACAGGAAGATAATCTTGTTTCTGTGCCTAGAATCATAGAATATCCTAAGTTGGAAGGGACCCATAAGGATCATCTAGTCCTTGCTCTACATGGCACCACCCAAAATTCAAACCCTATGTCTAAGAGCATTGTCCAAAATCTCTTTGAACTCCAGCAGCTTGGGGCCTATTCCATGCCCAACGCACTCTGGTGAAGAACCTTTCCCTACCACCCACCCTGCCCCTCCCAGCGCATCTCCATGCCATTCTCTTGGGTCCTGTCACTGTCACCAGAGAGCAAAGGTCAGGGTTGCCCCCCTGCTACCCTCATGCGGAGTTGTAAGCTGCCATGAGGTAGCACTGTGTTACAACTACTAGGTCTCAGGTTCACAGATCAACTAGAGATTGTCTAGAAGGCTTAGAATAAAATGGAACTCATTTACTCAGCTTATTTTTTTTAGAGAAAGTTCAATGTTTCATGTTGTTTGTTCTGGATAAGTTACCAAGCTATGGATAACACAGCTTTTCTAGAGCTGAAAGTAATCAAAGTACTGAGACATCCTACCAAAGAAAAAGTGAATTTGCTCGGAGTCTTAGTTTATATGCTGTGCATCTAACACAGACTTTCTCTGAGTTTTCTGGACAAATACTCTGGTAAGTATCAGAGAAATGCTGGTCATGATTCCTTCCGGCATTGACTAATGAGACATCTGGGTTTTGCAATAAGTATTATCAAACGTGATGTGCCCGTGCTTTGGGCAGTTGCCTGCAGGGCACTGGAGCATTCTTGCCCTGCTCGCGTTATTTTGAAGCAGCCCTTCTCAACATGTGGGAAGTACAGAATTGAAGTGAAACACCAGTGAGCTCTGAGACAGGCAGAAGTGCTAACTAGTTGTGAGTGAAATGCACTCTGAACTGCTCTAAAAGAAAAGTTACTTTTTTGATTGCTCTGAAGCACACAGAATGGTCTCCAGAGGGGAGAAACAAGTGGTGCTTTTGTTAGATGCCTGTCTTGTTTGAAATGCTGATCACTGCAAGTAGAGTCAAGAAGGAACTTTCTCTTGCATTAGGCTGACAAGAATTTTAGGATTTTTTTTTCCATTTTACATGTTAAATTCAATATGGCTTACTACTTTCTGATCTGACATTATGTATTTCCTTACCATTATAGCATAATGGCCAGCAGTATACAGGGAATAGATTAAATGATCTAGTTATTTTTTCCAGATGAAAATCCCATGAGACTCCATAGGATTTGACAGTGAACCAGGATGTTACCTTCTTAGGCTGTAAGTTTTGTTTGTTGGGAAGGACAATTTAAATAGGCTTCTTCCTCACTGCCTTCTACTTCTGTCTTTTGCTATAACCATACAATTTTTTTTGTAGGCTTATGCTGAGTGGTTGATTATTAAAAAAAAAAAAAAAAAAAAAGGGCATTAGAAGAATAGAAGGAGGTTCTTAGTTTGAGCTGCATGGAAGTGGGGCATGACTGTTTGTCCCAGCACTGTCCTTGAGAAAGGACAGTGGTTCTAATACTGCTCCTAGCCCAAGAAATCATACCCGCTAGTCACTTTGTGTTACCAGGAATTGTCCTAGAGAGAGGCAAGATGTGTGAAGTTGCCTGGAGCCCTAAGATGTATTAGGCTAGGCAAGGTGAGTTTGGAAGAAAAGAGAAAAATCATGGGGGAAGAAGGAATGAATTATAAGTTGAGAATTACTTCCCAGAGGAAGGGAAGGGGGTTGCTAAGGGCTATATGACCATGTTTTTTTTTGTGACTGTGAGCCTGATTATAATCAACCTTTTCTGCCTCAAAACTGTGCTTCAGAAGTTCAGGTTTAATTTACAAAAGTTTCTAATTCTTACATTTAAAGAGCAGTTTTCCTCAGTATATCAACCCATCATAATCAGATGCATTTCCATGTGGATTTTTATTCTATTTCTAAAAATCATGGATCTAAGAATTGTGTAATTTGGATACTGTGAACATTCTGCTGCAAAGAAACACCACATTTTTGCATCAGATCAATTTGAATATAAGCAATACGTCACACCAGGGGCTTGAAAAATTAAGCTGCCAAGGCTATCTGCAAGATCTGCCTATAGTATACAGGTAGAAGGTGGTAAACTGATCTTCTTGAGTAGCAACATAGGCTGGGGAAAAGTTGAGAGCCCAAAGAACTTTGCCAGGTGCAGTACATGAATTACATCTAATTAATATAAAAATAGCACAGAAACCAGTCTTATGATGGCATTTGTCATACAAAGGCACATGTCTTAGTGGTGATGATAGCAAAATTTGTCTGGAGTTGATGGTTGCAATTACTCCCGAGTTTCTGCCCTGATAATTATACCTCATAACTGTTGGGTTGAGTACGGAACAGAGAAAGTGACTAAGCTTCTCTCTTTAGTTTTCACAGAAATAATTTGTGATCAATTTTGAAACTGTGAATCCAAACTAGATCTTAGTTTCCCTCTTGTTGATTTTTAATTAGTGTCACTCGGAAGTCGTCAGAGCTATTGATTTGAGTTAGATAAAGAGAGTTGGTCACTGTGTTCTTGTGGTGTACTAATGGTGGTATTTATGTTCATTTGCTGTTAAGATTCAGCTGAACAGCATATATATGATACAATAAACAGCTATAATGAAGATTAAAAGAAATTTAGTAACTGTATTAATAAAAATTGAGGTGTGGAACAATTTTGTATTGCCCTGGTTTCAATAGAAGGAGGGCTTGTAATATATTTTTTTCCTTCTTAATTACTGTTTTTCTTTTCTTGTGGGTGTCCCCAGCATCAGCTAGTTGATGGTGAATTAGTATAGTCGCCAATATTCAAATAAGTATTTAATAAAAATTCAGATAGTTCTGTTCAAGGTGAAGTTTGGGAAGAGACTGAATAGACTTTCCTCATTTTTCTTGGAAAATACGTTGAATATGTTATCTCAGTGGAATACATCTTGTACAATGTAGGAAATGTGTAAGAACTGAAAAAAATGTGTTCTGCCACCTTGAAATGAACTTTGTTGCTGATTTTGTGCAGATCACCTCTACTTAGTAACCATTCACCTTCCTCGCCTCTCATCCTACTTCTCATCTCATAAAGCTCCTAGAATTATTTGCAAATGGACTGATGTAGCTTTAAAATACATTCATGGTATCACAGTTAAATACAGTTTGTCTATGCCTACAAGATAGTAATCTGCTTAGTGTTCTGTTTCTCTTATATTGCGTCTTTAACACTTCTAAGCTGGTGGCTGGCATTTAATAAGCAATACAGTGTCAGTTCAGATGACAGAGGTTGCTCAGTGTAAGTGCTGTTTGAATAACAGATGTTGCAAGATCTGAACAGCTTTTTTGTCAGTCTGACCTTGAGTTCTCACTTGAAAATAATTTGTGGTGCTGCACAATTTTTAAACTGTACCTGCTGGTGATATTTTTGTTTTGTAACTGATATCCTTTCTGTCTTTCCCTTGAACTACTCTTATCATGCGTCGCCACCTAATTGGCAGCAGCCAAAACCCTGCATTTTTCTGGGCTTGATTCTCATTTACATCAACATCTTTACATGTCTGTCTGGCTACATAAATAAGCAGTTTTACTGCATGTAAATTACATACATGTTCACCTAAAACTTAGTATAAATATATAGGGATTTGCACAAATTTAAAGCATGTCATACACCACCCATACTAAATTTAAGGAAGTTCTTGGTATAAATAAGCATCAATCCTTTTCTTTCTTTTTCCTAAGATATCCATTATGTTGGAGGTCACTTGATTTGTTTGAAGAAATGCACACATATTTCTTAATTTCCCTCAAAAACATTTTAACTGCAAAAATTGCAGATCATATCTTACCTTTTGTACACTATCCTCCATACTCCACTGCTTTTTAGATGCTTATGTGATACTGTGTTGTATCAAAACTAAATTGTATGGGCAGAAGAAAAAGGATCTGAAAAAGCTTTACTTCCCACTGGAGCAGTGAGAGACTGACCTCATGTGGTGTAAAACCAAAGTTGCCAGGGGAAATAAAACAAGCATAAAATGGAATAAGTGAAATATCTTTGAAGAAATAATATTTCTCATCCTTTTCTGATTTTTGTTGGATGAAACACCACTTATCTTTATTTTACTGGTTTAGATAGTTTGTAACGTGGCTGCTGTTAAAAGGGATTGACCAGTGTCTGTGTTCTCAAAGACTTTTTGTGTCCTGAGAGGGATGCTCTAACAAGCTGACCCCAAGACAGCAGGCTAGGAGCTGAGGTCCAATTATCCTGGCTGCTGCCTGTGCGTGATTTTAATTGAAATGAGTAGGAGTTTCATCTGAGGAAGTGACAGGATAATCAGTCTTGGTTTCTAAGCCCTTTCTGGCACTTCCCCAGCAGCATGCTCACTCTGTGCTTTTACAGCCTTGTCCTGCAAAATGAAGAGAGAGGTTAGGAAAATTATGAAGTAGTGTACCATGCAGAATGGGAGGGGTGTTTCTAGTCTGCATATTTTTACATGAATAAATAATATTAATTCTGGAGATTTCTCAGGCAATTCTATTGGTCTGATTTATTGGTATATATGGAAACAACCAGGTATAGCATGCATGCATACAACTAAAAAAATGTTCTGTTATTTTGAAAAGTCTCCTTTTATATAAATAGCAAGCATTTCATTTTAAAGGATTTGGGGGTAGAATGGTATATGAACTCTTACAGGAAAATCTGCTTATGAATCTTTGGGTAATTCAAGTGAACTCCAAAAACTCTGTTCCTGTCCTGCAAAGATTTCTCTGTGTGCTTTTGTTTTACTCTATCTGTTCTTTATGTCGACTAAAATATCTAAATTATCAAGAACCTGTAGCATTGTCTACATGACAAACCTTCCATTTTCTTCTTTACAGATCCTTTTGGAGCCAGGGGTGATACAGGATGTGCTAGCAGCTGGGAGTCATTTGCAGCTGCTGGAGCTTCTCAGTTTATGTTCTCATTATCTCATACAGGTGAGATTTATCTTCCTGATGATTGGTAAAGTTTTGTTCCAAGCCTTATTTCAGAAGGAGAGCATTAGTAAAATATCTGATGGAGCCTAAGTGGTAATATATTGGACCTCAGGAGACTTGAATTCAGTGTAATATGGGTATTAATCTTTGGTAGGTGCTTTGTCCTCCATGTGTTTTGTCTATTTATCCTGAAAACAAGGATGGTCCATTGATTAGTTCAGCACACATGAGTTCGATTGCACCTTTCACCAGAGGATTTGCTTTCTTCTTCCCAAACGTTAAGCATTTCCCTGTTAGCAATCATGAGTATTGTGAAGCATTCAGATGATTAAACATTCACTACAGAATACTGATGCATGTTTCAGGGCACAACTACCTCTCAGTTAATGAGCAGGATATATTACAACTGCACTTTTTTATCAGCTTGCTTTATACCCATAATGCTAATAGTAATATCCACATTAGGTCTGTCATTATGAGGCAAAAATCCTGAATCTAGTAAAATCATTTTATGTGATTGGCTTGTGTAGGAGATAGCTCATTATGGTTGCAAGAGCATAGCTTTAATGTGTAGCTGTGAAAAGTATTATTTAAAAAATGGTAATAGTAGTTCTGCTAAACTATTTCCTTTTCTTTGTAATCTTTCATTATTCATTTCTGAAATGGATGGGTTAGCTGTACCTGTGCAACAATTGGGCATGGAAGTACGTGTCAGCACTGTGCTTTCTGTATGCCTTTGCCTTTCACAAGCAGAACAGCCTTTGAAATCTGTTAAGTATGCTTGGTAGCACACTGAGCTGCTGAGTACCACAGGCATGCAGGATCTCGTGCTAAGAGCCTCAGGATGTACTTGAAGGCTTTGTGTCTTATGGAGAGCCTGTTTGAGTGGAGCCTCAGGGAAGCCTTCAAAATATAAGTTAATAGACTTGGTATTAATTTTGTGCGTTATAAAATGATTAGGAAATTAAAGTAGTTGGTAAAGGACTGCAATTTTTTTTTTTTTTTTTTTTCAGTTTTGCTTTCAGAAATGTAGGGGAAGATTGAAATTTTCTGAGAAAATCGATGTGGAATGTAACGGGATAGGTGGTCATTTAAGAAACAAAAAATATAAGCCACAAAACCATTTGGCCTAACAGTTGTTAAGCAGGCATGGGAAGTGGTTATTATAATGAGAAGGAAGATAATAGACCTGAAATTGATAGTCATACTATATATTTAATGTTTCCCATAACAAAATTATTCACATATTTGCTGCTCTCATACTCCTTGTCAGAAATTGGACCACTGCAGTAAAGAAGTTAGGAAAATAGTAAAGAGTAGGGAAGGAGCTGAATATTGTAGTGCGGGTAAGGTAAGGACATGAGAAATGGTAAGAAAGGAATAGGTACTTGCCCAGTTTAGATAATGAGATAAGTTAGCATAAAGATTTGTGTGAAACAGCCTCTGATAATAGTAGCTCTTCCTTCTGCACTCTCTTAATACTTTTTGATCTTGATATCAGTGGGGTGGAAGATTGCTATAGAATTAACAGTGCTTTTAGACATAGTTATTGATGTATAAGCCATAGTCAAGCATTTAGGAACAGACTGCTAATGAACTAAAAAATAAAGCAAGCAAAACAAAACCTAACAACAAAAAACAATTGCTGCCAAATTACTCTGTTATTAATAGACCAGTAAAAAAATCCTATAGAGATGATTGTCCATATGTTGTTACTCAGATAACGCGAAAGAGGTCCGCTGTACTCTGAGTAGTGTGTGCCAGGTAAGATAACTGGAGCTACAGTGTTGTGAAAATCAAAAGGAAGCTAGACCCAGTGTCAAGATTTTCTGTAAAGGAGGTAAGGAATAAGGAAGGGAGGAATGGTAGGGTGTAAGGTATTGTAGTGTGTATATTGTAGTGTAGTGCAGTGATTAGCACCTGGTGGAAGGGCAGGGCCAACCCAGGGGAGCTCAGGTGTATGCAATGCACTGGAGTGACTGGAAGCCTCAGACCTCATCCTAAGGGTTGGCAGTGGAGGCAAGGGTATATTGCTGGAGATTCCTATCTACTTGAGGCCTTCTAGGGGTAAGCAGATTTTTTCCTTTGTTTCTGTGTCCACAGCTGCTGCATTTGAGCTTATCCTCCCTGTAGCCTAGGACTTTGCTACTCCACTATCATTGCTGTGTTTTCCATTGCTTTACAGCATTACAGGTGTAGAATATATATTGGGAGACAGAGTTAAAATGTTTCTGAATTGTTATTATTTTAAGATTTTGAATTAGCATAGACATCTGTGGGATGACTGTAGTTTACATCATGTAAGGCTCTAGACTGTATTTTACTCTTTCCACTGTATTTATTTATCAGGTTTACCTGAACGAGGTATACCTGTAGACAGATTTGTGGTCTGAAAAGATCAGAGTAATGATTTATCTGCTTTGTTTGCTCTGCAGAGGTACAGTCTGTGTAAGTAATCAACCTTGACTTGTCATGTAAGCTTTTTAGCAGAGGTCGATGAAGTCCTGTGCATAGAGTGTGACATCTTACAGTGTCTAAATTACTTCTATCAAGTATCTGCTTGTTCTACAAACAGTTTAGTGAGTTTAAAAATATCTATTGCTTTATTTTAGAACAATATAAAAGTAAAATCAGTAAAGTTAAAGAATAATTTCTTAAAACACTTATTCTTGCTGGATTTGGGAACTGCTGTATCTTGTCACACCTGACTTCTGTGCTTTGGTACACTTGCTGGGAAGGGAATAATTCTTGCCTCTTCTTTCTGATGTTATTTGAGTCTCGGGATGCTGCAGAGTTCTTTGTTTACTATAACAGTGATTTTTATTTTTGCTGCTTTCTGTTATTCAATTACCACGAACTTAGTTTAGCACAGTTTGTAATAAACTCAGAAAATATAATAAGTGAGATCTAGCTGTCATTTATTATTGTTGTGGAATGATGATGCAGAGTTTTAACTTGTTAGGATTGTCTTCAATTTTCTGGAACAGACCAGCCTGTACAGATGCTGTTGCTGTTTTAGCTTTTTGCACTTCTTTTTTTCTATAGATATTCCAGAAGTATATAATGTTTTTGGAATTCAGGATATTTTTAATCTCTTCTTAATGCTTACCTGGTGCTGGTATTTCATAGATATCACTAAGGATTTTATTTGGCTATGAATATGATTTGCTTGTCCCGTAGTAGTACCGGGGTGTATCTATAGTTTGTGAGGTACCAAAGAAGACTCTACTGATCTAATTAATGTAATTTATTGTGTCAAAAATGATTTGCAGCACACAGTGGCAGATGCATTTTGAGCCAACGCTGACTTTTCACCGATCTCTTTAAGGAATTTCCTCTTAGTTGTCTCAGAAAAAAACCTGACATGTTAATTTGAATTTAAGATACATTCTCTCTCCTATAGACCAGCCAGCTGAAAGCAGTTCATTTAACTTGTTAATAAAGCTCGAAAAGATTTCTATAACAAATTGCTCAAATAATGAATATGGTATTGTTACAAAATGTTTTAGATCAAAGGGAAGACAGAAAGAGAGGAACAGTCTTACCCCATGCCCCCAGTTAGGTAATACCCATATCACGTTTATGATAGAGTGACACTATGGAGGTTTCTGAAAGCGTCTCTGGTTCTCTAAATGCGCTTTATCATTTACGGACTTCACTCTATCAAATGCTCTGTAGCATCTACTGTTGATTTTTTATTTTTTTTTTCCCATTGGAAAATGTTTTGCTAATTTTGGATTGATAATTCACTTTTAAAAATAATTCTAGTTCAAATTTTCTACATTGCAAGCCAAAGAAGTGCCTAGGCATTCCTTTTTGTAGGTCATAATTGCAGACTTAAGCTGTGCGGTCTTTCACCCCAGCGGTGACGTATCTTGAACTGTCTTTGTTCCTCAGCTTCTGCTGTTCGAGGGTTTTTGTTTTTAGCTTGTTTTGTAGAGAGAGACTTTTTGAAGCGTGCTGCTATATTTTAGCTGAAACACATACATATTCATGAATCTCTCCTATCATGATGTCTGCATAATTCTCAAGTACTTTAAACAGTGAAGCAAGGCTTGAGATCTCACACATCCATCTCAACCTAAACAAACGGTAAGGCAGCTTGATTGCTTTTAGCTGTATTGCTGCTATGTAGGTGTGGGAAAGCTAAGCTGAAGACTGAGCTCTGTATATCTTGAATTATGCTTAAATCCATGGGTCAAGCATGCATCATTTGCTTGCATAGTATACATCCAGCTCTGTAAGACTCATTCTTCCAGCTCAAATAAGTTGCCAGTTTTGGCTTTTTCCAAGAAGCCTAAGGTAGAAAGCTGCAATCAGCAGGTAGATGTTTATTGAAATATAATGGGAGAGTATTATCTGTGTTTTCTTTTAAACATTTAAGGCCCTGAAGTTTTGGGGGTTCATATCTGTCCTACTATAATATTGAAGAACAGAAGAGAAAGCTTGTGGGAGGCTTTGGATCTGTAGATGGAGATCTGAGAAAGGACTTCTTAGAGCTGCAGAGAGTGTTGGTAGTAGGTAGTGTGTTTGTGATTACCTATTTTGTACTTTAAAGCTTGTAATGTTCTTCTGAAGGGTGCTTGGTAACTTTTTTCTTATGCAGCAGAATACATGTTATGAAAGATTTATTCAGAACATATAAATGTTTGTTTCAGAAATGTGCCTGAGTTTTATAGCATATTGTAGATGTAAGAAGATTCATCATCTTCCTCAGCTGTTTACATATTCAGTAGCAGAGAACCACAAACTGCACATTATTTCAACAGTCTAAGAGTCTTAGTAAGGAAGGAATGCTATTGAGGATATTCGTTTTATCATGGAATTTCCTCTTCCTGAATAACATTGCCTCAGTCTTATATGGGTATAGCTTTAGTATGCGGTTTTTAAACCAGAGGCTGGTTTTCACTGACATTTAGAGCCTTGGGACGTATGAATTTCCAGATCTGAAATTTTAAATTTAAATGATTTTTTCTGTATTTTCTGAAGACCAAGTCTTTATTGTCTTCAGCGGAGTTCTGTATACTCCCTGAATTACATTCAAAATAATAAGGCGATAGGTGTGGAAGAAGGTGCAGAACTGTCTAAACCAGTGCACTAGTTTTAATCTGAGAAGCAGAATATGGTATGATTGATCATGGGTAGTTATAAACATACCAGGCTACCTCTTAGAAACTTCATTACGGTAGATGGGACTCTGCCGCAGATATTTCCCAGCTACTACTAATGTCAGTCTTAAGATCTATAAAGAGGGGTAATTTAAACTGAATAGAACACTTTAAATGAGTGAATGAAATAAGCTGGGGAAAAAAAAAAAAGTACTGTACAACAGCAGTTAATTGGAATTTTCTTGGAGTCTACTCCGTGCAGTGTGTTTTGGATTCTCGTACGCAAAAGTAGACAGTGAGCTGTATCAGGCCTGGAATGCGTAAATTAGATCAATTTAATGAGCTCACAAATGATAAAATAAGACCTCCTGGAATCATTTTTGGCAATAATGGAAGGAGGCAAATTGTCTTGGATTGGGGACGTTTGATTTTTAACCTTCTACTCTAATGGTCAATCTAGGCTTATATAACAAATTTGTCTTCCTTTTGCATGCACATCTAATGAGCTGGATCTTTTCTTCAAGTAATTATAAACAATTTTTAATGTGTTTACAAATTGAATTGTGTTTGTTACTGTTTTTAAAAGGAGCAAGCTTACAAGTGAATCTGCAAGGACTGTGAATGACTTAGCTTTGTGATGGGACGCAGAGCTTCATAAACTATTTATTTTTTTTAAACCCAAATTCTCCACTTAGAACTGTGCCAGCAACACAATCCCAACATTCAATAAGATACAGTCCTTCATAGATGAGTCAATTCTTACACCAGATATTGAGAGCATCACCTTTGTACTGCTAAAAGCCCCAGCTCAGTTGTGATTTTAGCTTCTGAGTTTTTTATATACAGCAAATTAAACTGCTGGGGGAAAAAAAAATCTAAAGATCATCTAGCATCTAAGGCTTGTGGTTATTTTTGTGGCTTAAAAAAATAATTGATACTGATTTTTTTTATCTCTGTACACACACAGAATTAGAGTAGTGTTTTATATATAGTCAACACCATCATACTTGAGTAGGAGTGGTCTTGCCATACCAAGAATACAAAATAAACATAAATGTTTGTAAATAATACAGAATAAACAGAAATGTTCTCGTGTTTTGTTAGTTTTCTGTGTTACATGACCTGTTCTTCCTGTGCTGGTCTGCTTCTTGAAGGTGCATGTTTTGTCAGTTGTAGTCACTTGAGCTGTTGACAGTCATTAGGAAAGCTCTTGCACAGAGCTCAAAAATAACTTGTGGAATTTAGCTCCTTTCTCTCTTACTTAGTCTACCTAGACAAATTACAGAGATATGAGTTTACATACGTGAAATGTGAATGCACCACTGAGGATTCCAACTTAGAATAGGACTCGGGAAATTAAAAAAGTGTGTTTTTCCTCCTTTTTTTTCAGTTGGCCTCAGCGAGGAAAGTAAAAATGGTATACTCAATCTGTCTGAATCCCTTTCTTTCCATGGTCCACATGCTGCTGATTAGCTGTGACGCGACAGGGGATGTTGTCCCCCTGGAGAGCTGGCTATTAGGAGAACATGGTGCTGCTGTGGCCAGCAGCCCTCCAGCTTTGTGTGTATGTTCTGCTTTTCCTAGTGGAGTACTGGTTGGCAAAGCTGAACTGCAGATGCTAATGGATGTGTGAAAAATGGTGCTGCGGTTTCTAGGTTAACTGTTGCTATAAGATTAAAAATCCGTTTGTCTGCAGTGGGCTGCATCAGCTCACAGGAGAGCTGATGAGTTGGGAGGAGGCAGGTACTGCTCCTTCTTTTCTAAGAAAATGTCTGTCAGGACGGCAGAGCAGCTTTGATTTGTGTTTTAAATGGTACCAAAGAATGGTACCAAACTGCTTTGCTGTTTCCCTTGTTGCCATTCTCACATCGTTCCCTGGCCTGTGTGGCCTACTCTGTGTGACCTGTCTGTCCTCCAGCCCCTGAAACGCCCCCGCCTCTGGGAGCATGCCGCTGGCTTTAGAGAGCTGAGAAGAGAGGCTGATGAATCCCAGAATATTTAATGTATGGAATTCTTTGGTTTTATTACCATCTGATCGATACCAGTGTTTTATGTCCTCCCTTTCTGTCCAATGTCTTTTGCTTTTAATTCTCCATACCAGCCAGGGCAGTTGAGATGCACGAACCAGAAAATTGCATGGTTTGTACCAGGGTAGTGCAGTTCCTCTTATCTGCTGGTGCTATCGGCAGCATGCAGTTATCAATCTGGCAGGAAAATGTGTTTGATTGCGAGAGGTGACACCAAAAGGTCGAATTACTGCACTCAGATGGCGGAGGGTCCTGGCAGCCCGCCTGGGCAGCAGGTGGCACTGTGAGTCCACAGCAACGCCTGCGGAGCGGTGAGCGCGGAAATCGGGAAAAATGAAAAGAAAAATCATTTATTTTTACTCCGTATTAGTCTTCTGACCTAATCAGTAAAAAAGTCATTATTCACACAACACTGGGCAATATGCATTGTAATTTTTAACAAATAATAGGAAACTGTTAATGTTTTCACAGGAAATACAGTTCTGTCTTGTGCAGCAATGGTCATTTATCACTGCACTTTGTGAAATCACTCATTTGTTCTAATTTGAATGTAAATGACTCTAAGGTTTTACAAATAAGGTGACAGACTCACATAAATGTAATTGCAGGGTTCATCTCTCTCTTTTTATATATCACTCATTAAGTTATGAATTAAATACATCGTATTAAACCAGGGGCATGTCCAATGATGATATTGTAATGGCAAATTACTCTATGCTATTAGAGGTGTATTTTTTATTCATGGACATTAATTTGTCATTAAGCGGCATTAGTTTAGCACTTTTATGTGGAAGACGTGACCTGAAAGAGGAGACTTACAGTTCTAACGTGGAAGAACAGTCATACAGGCACCACATAGACAGAGCCTTTTTACCTCCTGTAAAGAAGTAGAGGGATGTTTTATTTAAGTTTTCTTTGATCTAAAACAATTTGAGTTGTGTTAAGCCATTTTAGCAAAGGTATTTCTGAAATATGATGGTGCTTAGGTTATAAAGTATTTACCAATATGGCAAAAGCCAGAATGCTAAGTACGAAGTGGTAACTATAAATCATTTGTAACCTATGAACCCAAAGAGAACATTGGGCCTAAAGTGAGTTACAATCTGATTTTTATCTCAGAAGTAGTGCTGTGGTAGATAGATTGTCCAACCTTCCTTTTCTCTGTATTGGCTTAGCTAAATTTTTTTTTTCTTTCTTAGCTGTGAAATAAATCTTTTACTTCCTCTGTACTTTTTGTTTTTAAATGCTCTATTATTATTCTCACGGGGAGCAATTTCAAGTTAAAGTGTTACGCAGGAGGTAAACCTTTCTCAAGAAAAGGAATGAGGAAATGGGTTATTTAATAGAATTTGAGAAGCAGCCTGGCACTTGAAGTATTAAACTGAGGAAAATAGTGGATGCCTCAATCCACTCCATCTTTAAAAGATATTAAAAAAAGCATTGCACAATTTATTTTCATTTATATTTCATTTCAACCATCTCGTTAAAAGTCTGAACTTTATAACAATCTCTATAGCTGATTCTTACCATCCTATTTCAATTTATGTTTTTCTGATGGTTTAATCATTGCTGTTAGATCCATCTGTCTTAACTGCTCACAACACCCCTAGCTACTGTGTTGTGCTAGTTAAGAACAATTTGCAAAGGAAAAGCCCAGATTCAAAGCCCAAGGTATACAGAAGTATTTTCAGGAACAGAAGTACCCCAAGTAAACATGTAGATTTAACTACTTAGAAACCTAATAAGAGATAATTATTTTTCACTAAAATATTTCACTTCATAGAAGAGGAAAAAAAAGCAAAGAAGTTCTATGTAAAGCTGTTGATATTTTCTAGTAGATCTGTTAGCAGTGGTAAATGAGACAACTTTTCAGCACAGTCCATCACATATAGTGTTTTAGCACAGCTGCACAGTAGTACAAGTTGCTGGGGAACCAATACCTTGCTTCAGAGTTATGGTCTAGAATAATTCTGTTCAAAACAAAAATTCAATTTCTGTCTAGTGTGGTAGTGAACAGGTCTCGCACCCAAAATGAATATAAATGTATATATACTGTCTTATGGAGTCTTCAGCCAATATGTAATGAGAGCTCTAAAACTTAAAAGTTGTCCTTATTCAACTGACTAATTCTAAAAAAGTTAAAGGTAGAAACCTAAAGATTAGTGGTATTAAAAACTTCATTAGACATATGTGTGTTATTCCAAACTGAAAAATGTTTGTAACTTCATTCACTTGTGTTCCTGTATAATCTATTCTAAACATCTGTTTATTAATTTGGAGGAATTGCTGCTAGATTTCCCATCTGTTTCACCAGTCTTTCAGAACTTGGGATTTGTACCACAGTGTGTGTCGGACTGCCGAGGTGGCATTGGATCTTGAATTACTTAAACTAGGACTTGTAATTGCAGTTTATGGGGAATTGAGCTAGTATTACACAGAATTGTCCCTACTGTAATTTTTATAGGAGCAGTTGTGTCCTCTGCATTAGAAAGGTAGTAGTATGTTGCTGATCTTTCCTTTGTAAGTACTTTGACCTTTGTTGTGAAATTTTTCAGAGCTGCTCAAAGGAGATTCTAAATTCTAGTTCAGAGTTCTCTCCTTGTATACCATAAGCTGTTCCATTTATAAATTCAGGGACTTTTGCACGTATACAGTACACAAGCACACCTGTTTATCATGGGAAAACTGTTGTAGTGCCCATAGACAGGTCCAGCCTCCAAAACACATCAGAATAGGAATTCTCATTGACTTGAAATGGAATGTTGTAGACATGGCGAAAATGAGGAGAATACGCCCAGTGTCATAGGCTTCACAATTAGTGTTTATATGTGCTATTTTGTTTTTTGCCTGCCCCACAACGTTTTTACTCATTTACATCATTACTATCTTCCTGGGGAGTTGAAGTATGCAGGGAGTATATGTATATAATGGTGATACCAAGCACCCCCAGATATTGGTATTGAATGTTTACTATAACTAGGTACTGGAAAGTTAGTGTTGTGAGCCTTAACCTGCGTTTGTATTATGCAACACTGGTGAAAAGTCCTACTCAAGATCTGGACTCATTAACCCTGGACCAAAATCTGAATAGTGAGATGGTACTTCTTGAAAAGGAATAAAGCAAGCAGCCAAAATGATCATAGTTTAGGGTGAAAGTTCAGAGAAAAACCAAACAAAAACCCAAAATGTTTGTAGTAGTCTCTAAACATCTGTTGTTCTGCTTCTAGAGATGGTTGAAATCTCTGAAATTTTGATAATTTAGCAATATTTCTTACTAAAATTTCGATTTTAAAACAATTTTTAATTAACATTCACATTGTAATCATGGATCAAAAAAGCATTTTTCTTGGAGTTCTAGCTCATTTTTAATAACTGTTATTTTTAGCTTAGTTAGTTTTTTTGTTTGTTTGTTTTTCTGCAGCTACCATATGTCCCTCTTCTAAATGTCCTTCCAATTTTCTAGTAAAGGGTACCTGTGGCTTCACTTCTTCTGGTAGTGTTTGGGGGGTTGTAGAAGAGGACATGGCATATACTTCTGAATTTTGAGGTATTGTAGTAGTGAATACTTGGAATTTGGTTCTACAGCAATCTATTCTGCGTATAAAGTTGTTGGCTTCAATGTGACATCTTTATGCCAATGATAATTTTGCCATGTATTTCTTTGTCCTATGTATATAAAGCAATGATTAAATATTTTCTGTATTTCTGTGGAAAAAAAAATCCTTAGTAGTAAAGCATAAGATTCTAACATTCTCTGTTTGGGAATGGGAGGATGGGTAGCTTTTAATTCTTGGTAAGAACAGCTAGGAACTAAATGAAGAAAAATCATTTTGATTTTTGAACACTCACACTTTCCTGATGCTTAGCACTTCCAACAGAGTGAACGTTCACATTTTTGTTTTTGGTACAACTTGTGACATTTTTGACACTGGTGAGGGTTAGATATGGGAACTGCTGAACTGGGCATTGCGTCAAGGCTCATTTTCTACATTTGCGCTGTGGTCATTCTAGGTTTTCTGATTTTTGAGAGTAAGAATTATAATAATTTCTGACCAACAAAGTAATAGGTGAATCCCTGGTCAATAGTGTTTAAAATACAAACAGAAAACCTTTGATTCTACTGAATTATAATGAACTCTTATTTTATTTTTTTTATTCAGCGTTGTTTCTGTATTTTTTTTTTCAGTTTTTCAGTTTTCTTCTCATATGTGAACTACTACCTACCAATCCTCTCTATACTGTTTCCCTCCTGATATCAGTTCTGATAATCATGTAATAAACCTACTGATCAGTACAGCTGCCAGTCATGGGAAAAAGAGATGTTATTTTCACTGCAAAATTTAAGGATGGTGTTGTACAGAGGCTTTATTTTACTGAGACAAAACATGTTACAGACATTTTTCTGAACTGCAAAATGTCATAAAATTGTTTTATGGTTGGAGGTAGGGGAAGAATTCTGTAGCAACTAAAATGTTGGAGTAAGTTCTAGGTTCTGCTTTTTGTACCTTTCACATCATGGAAAATTTCTTAAATCATTTTTCTGCCTCCCTTTCTTCTCTGTAAGATGAGAATTTGTTTTGATTTAGTGCTGTGAGCACAAAATTGTTTAGTTATTTTTGGGTGGTCAGATATCGCAGAAGCACAGAGCTACCTGAACAAGTAATAGTATTCCAGATGAAATATATTTTGCAGCACCTTTAATGTTGCCTTTTTATCATTCACATCCTTATGATCAGATTATTAATTCATGAGTACCCTTGTGTCTTCCTGCAGCTGCAACAAGTCTGTTAAGATGCACAGCTGCAAAATGTTTGAAATCACATGAAGGAGTGCAAGCAGTCCTGTACTTCCTAGCACAATGATCAGGGTAATTTTGATCCTATATCCACAAGCCAGAAACTTGTATTTGCTGAAGATCTTGTCAGAACTGTCTAGCTTTTATGTGTTGTCTCCATTTTATAAACACCTTTGCACAAGATCAAATCCTCCAGGAGTCTTTCTTTAAAAAAAAAAAAAAAAGCCTAAGTTGGCCACCTTAAAACTTACAAGGTTGGTTTTCCAGCCAATACTATTTTCATATCCTTAAAGCATGGACTTCAGAACTGGGAACAACATTTGAGCAGTAACCTTAAAATTGCTTTGTGAAGCAGCAAGAGTGTTTCTTGCTTTTATTGGACAGCACTCAGTGTGTGTTTTATGAAATGAGCGTTTTCTTTGCTGCAGCCCATAGCTGTGAACTCATGTTGCGATTTTGACAGTTTTTTAGTTTTCTCTTGATGGCCTGTAAGTGTGGTTCCAAATAGAGCTCGTTGTATTTTCTGTATCAGCTACGTTACTGCTTCTAAGAAATGTTTTTTGTTTGTTTGTGTTTTTAAAGTGATAATTTTGCCAGGAAATCAAGGCAATATTTGTATTCTATCATTCTCATAATTTGCTTTTGTGGATCATTCTGCAAATTCTACTAGCAAAATTTACCATTGTCTAATTCAATTAAACTTTTAATGGTGTTGAATCAAGACTCAATTCCTTGAGGACTTCACTGGGAAGAGTTACACTGCTTGATAACTTAGTTTGAGGTTGACATTAAACAAATCTTTCATCCAAGATACATACTGCTAGATGCATGTAATACAATGAGAAAATGAAAATCTTACCTGGATATCTAGGAGAACTCTGTGTTCCTTTGATGCTATTGATACAATGATCTATGGTTGTTCCAGAGAGATAACAGAAACTGTTCTCCAATATTTATCTGGTAGGTCTTACTATTTTTTTATTTTGTATTTTTTGCCTGTATTTGCAAATAGATTCCTAAACTAATTCCATCCATCACATGACACTAGGTTGACTAATATACATGTAGTTTCTCAATTTTTTCCAAACCTTTTTTTTCAGTGTTTACTCAGGATTAGAAGTCTCCATAAGTAGTCCCTTTAAAATTCTTTACTTTGTTCCATTGTGGTGGTATCAAATCATCTGATTTCTGTTCATATCTGGCTTAGTTACAGATAGAAAACAGTGCTGAAACAGCAGCAGCGTGTATGGGGTAGATCTTTGCAGGCACAAATTTGAAAATGATCTGCCCTTTCTGTGTTGCTTTATACAACCTGGTCATCAACTTTTAGAAATGACTGTGAGGTTTTTGTCATAAATTTGTTATGTGTGCTTTACCTTTTTCCTTGCTTACATTATCATTTTTGATTCTGTTTTATTGATGCATCTGCATCTTCATATGACTCACTAGCAAGCAGATCATTTAGTGACCACACACAAACCTTTGTCAGCAGTATTTGAGCTCTCATGAAATATTGTAATGTCCAACTTTCTCTCATAATTCTTGTAACTTTACTTTGTTTCATTTTTAGCAATATTTCTTGTGTACTTGGGAAAAGCAAATTCTTTTAAGGTTTCCAAAAGAGAAGGTCTCCTGCTGATACTCCTTTCATACAAGTGAGAAGCTAATAGACAGCTCTGGTAATGTGATTCTTATGTTGCATTTAGGAACTGCTAATTTTGTATTGTGTCTATCAAAACAGTACTTAATAATATTGAGTTATCCTGCATTGGATTCAGTCTTGCTGTTGTTAGAGTATTATACAGAGCCTTAAAATTCGGATAAAGTTGTGATGCTTTGTGAGTTGTTTAGCAAATACTTCTGAGATTGCATTTTTCTGTGCTAATTAACCAGTCATTCCACGTTTTAGACAGTTTGTTTCATTCTCTGATGAGATTAGATGCCTACCTCATTCCTAGTTCTCCGTCATTAGATGTGTTTATTAGCTTTGTAATCCTTAAGCATTTGGTGATAGGCTGCTGTCTGGGATTCTGACGTGATACAGATTTTTAACTGAAGTGGTCCCTTGCTGGGTTTATTACAGAGCAAACATGAAATGTTCAAGAAATATCATAAGATGATTCTGAAGTAGAATTGTTTGAATTACATTATATAGTTCTTCCACATGAACACCTTACTTGTTCTTGTTTATATCTAGAATGTTAACATTAACATATTGATAGTTATTGATAAATATGAATAATAGAATATCCTGCTTATATGTCTCCTACTGCAGCATTATGAATGTTGACTTCCTTTTTTTTTTAGTTAATGAATATCCTGATATTAACAATCTTCATTATTTGCATTGGAATAGGATGAGATTTTAGCTGCAAAGTTCAAACAAGTCAGTAGTAAGGAAATCCAGCCGTTTATTTTTCCAGATGCTGTGGAGGGAGTCTGTGGAAGTTTTTCACAGACACAGCAACTGTTTCTATTCTGAATGTTTTTTTTCTGCATTAAAAACATATGTGTTTTCCTGTCAGTCTCATTCTTAATAATACGCAGTAAACTTCTAGGGGTGCTTTCATAAAGAGATTCATTTTGAGGTTGGAAACCATCGGCTTTAGAGCATAAAGTCTTGGCAAAACAGTATATTATTTGGAAAAAAATGTCTGTGGAAAGGGGAGCTTTCAGGCACCTCAGTACCTCTATTAACAGATCTAACACTAGTGCTGATTTTTTTTTCCTCATTGATAACAGAAATGGGGATAAACAGTAAAATCACGTTTTAACGTACTGTGTACTAGAAGCATTTTTACTAGCATTTTCACTATATTTGAACATTTTCATACTTAATGTTGATTTGAAGCTTATTTTGTGTTTCAGAATGTTAAGGGGATTTCCTTGCCTACTTTTGAAACAAGTGTTAAAAAAATTATTGAAATTATATTTCCCCCATTAAGTAACTAGCATGTACCAAGACAATTATGAGATTCATTACTCCCATATAAAATGAAATGAAAGCGGAAGCAATTGGAAAATCATTTCTGAGCATCATTAGTAGAACATACTGCATTTCAGTGGCTCTTATTCAATTCCCATTTGTAACATGTCCTATCTTTTCTGTCCTGCCTGACAGACAGAAGGGCTGTTACTGTTTCTCACTTGAGGAGCAAGTTTACAGAGAATTTTCATGTCTTAAATCACAGGATGACTTTGAGCTACTAATGTGACACCATCAACAAAAAAGCAGTTTGAGCCTAGGATGTTTCATGCAGGATAATTTATGAAGCCAAGGAAGTATTAATGCTGGTGCACCATGTGATGCCACTGCTTGATGCTGAAACATCATGAGAAGTACTGTGAAGGTTTTGCCCATGCAGCAGAATAAATGAAGTCAGACTGGGAGAGAGGCGTAGAAAGGGGCAGCTAGGATGATCAGTAAAGTCTGTTGTACATGAGGAGACTAAAAAAGCCTGACCTTTTCAGCCTAGCAAATGAAGGCTGAGAAAGATTATGGTTGGCCAAGGGAATAAATACCTGGAGAGAGAGAGCTGTTAAAATTATCTCTGTTTGACACAGAAACAAATGTGTATAAACTATCTGAGTAAATTAAGCTGGAAATGAGAAGACAGAAGGCTCAGCTGATTTTGAGATTGGTAGTAGTACTTGGGAGCAAGAATGGAGTTAGTTTTAAGCTGGATTTTTCTTAATTTGCCAATAGGATGATTCAATCAGCTTGTCCAGTATAGTAGGGGTATTGGCTTCCACTTCTGTATTGTCTTGAAAGTTACTAAATTCTGTAAGAGAATTGGAAGCAATGGTATTGTACTATTTTTTTTTTTCCCCTTTAGTATTCTTTTTGATGGTAAATATATTTTGTAACTGCTACTGCTGTGAACTTTGGGTCTCTGAAGAGCAAAACTTGTTCGTTCTGGTTTTGATAATATTAGCAACAAAAAAGGCAAAAGAGAACATTAGCATACAAGATTGCTGCCAGTTGATGAATTAGCCAAGTACTTTTCAGCCTTATCTTTCGTTATAGTGAAATTCTTCTCTCTGAAGAGTTAGCAAAAATATAAAGTAATGGAACATTTTTGAAGGTGATGTATCAATATCCTGTGACTTCTGACAGAATAAAGAATGCATGATTATGCTCTTCCTCATAACATTTGTAGAGGTCACGTTCCCAAAATTGGCAAAAGCTATAAATGTTGATAAATCTGCAGAAAGTCTTGCTTTGGGTTTTTACGTTGTCTGAAACTGTATAAATGAGGCAGGTGAAGGATTAGGTGATCTCTATGTGCTATTTCATCCCTCCGTTTTTATTTGTTGAATAGTAGTTGTTGTTACAATTATTTTGCCAAGAAACCTCTCTGAGAAGTGAAGCTTTTCATCTGGGGAGTTTTTGTGCCAGGTGCATAAAAAATTTGAACAGCAGCATCAGTTTAGCAATGCAAAGCAGCTAAACACTGCAGAACTTTACCTGTGGTTTTTCCAATGATGCCATGAACCTTTAACTGAGTACTGTTAATATTTAATTATTATATTTCTCTTCATGATACACATAAACGTGTATGTAATATATAAAAAAAATGCAAATGAGGGTCACTAACAATATTCAATTGGATTGCTGTTTGAACAGACTTGTACTATTTAATCACTTAAATTAATCCCCTTGGGATTCTAGAAAGTGTTGACTTTTTTGTTTTACTTTTGAGTATCTGCATATTACATATTTCACTTTCTTGTTCAAAGCCTACTGAAGTCTCATCACATGGGTGATCTGAGCTTCCGCTTGCACTTGTGAAGGTCTCAGGCCTCTTCCCTGCCCTAGAAGAGGGTGATCACTGGCACCAGCAAGATAAAAACTGAAAGCTAAGCAGATGTAGGGAAATACGGAGTGAGGAGGGGGATAAGTGCTCACAGGGAAGAGGGAAAATAATAGGCTTGAGGGCTTGAGTTGGTTTATTAGTGCTGCTCTTGTACGTAGCCCCAGACCTACTTTTGAAATAAAAGAAAAGGTGCAAAACAGTTTTTCATGCTTTTAAGCATGGAGAACAAACAAAAGCGAGAATTAAATGAAGTGCTAAGAAAGCAACAATCTTCCAGAAAATTGAATTTTATAAAATTAATCTATTATAAACTCTTCTTTTACTGTGCCTATAAATGTATCTATACACTGCACTGATCTTATAATAAATGCAAACACCATTTTTTATACTGTGAAATTCTCACCCAGCTGTTTCACTGTGACTTGACTTCATCCCAGATGTCTTTCATGGTTCACCTGGATGGCCTTGGTGCTTAGTAGAGCGAAATTTCAAATCAGATCAAAAATGCAGTTTTTGAGGGATTTGTGCATATGCTTAGTATGAAATATGTATTTCAGTTGCTGTGTTGTTAAGTATGTGCCTTATCTGTCAGGTCATAAGTGAGCGAGTGAGATTTTGTGAAACTAGAGCTTTTGCTAAGCTCTAAGAAAAAAGAGTGAGAACCAATGGAAATGGTTTTCTTTCCTCGTAAAACTGAGTTGATCTCTTTTGTTGTCCTCTAAGTGGATTTTTGTCATGACATTTTTTTTAGTTTTGTTAATATTCCAGATCTAGTTAGAGTCTGCCTCTGTTATTATTTATGTCAAGGTTCTGTCCAGTCAATGCAGTTGGTTTAACACCTGAAGGACTTGGGATCAGGATCCTGCTGTACTAAATTCTGCTTGAGAGTAAGCTATCCCTGCCCCATAAACCTCACAGTTCCTTTTTCTGTTGTTGTTGTGAAGAGGCTGAACCCCTTTTACGAGAATAGGAAAATAGTGTCTCTTCCATTACTCTTCCATTATAGCAGCAGGGCTAGGCAGTTAGTACTTTGATTTATAACAGCGTTGTAATCTAAATAGGAAGCAGGTGGAGTTACAACTGGGTATGATACTTGGGATATTAATGGCTTGGCTTGGCAGTGGAATTTCTAAAGCTGTATATACTTTTTCTGTCTTAATTATGCATTCATTAAAAGCTTTTATACCCAACAGAATAAAGTAAATATTTTTTGATCTCTGTAGTGTGCTCCCAGACTGTAGATTTGCACAGCAGGATCTTGATAATCTGAATAAATTGTATTTCCCCGAGGAGTTTATCTTTCAAATAAGGTCATAAAGAAATGCATTCTTTCCCTTTAGTTCTCCTTGTGCTTTTTCTGCTATTTATAACACAGAGTACATGAACAGAGGTATATTGTACTCTACTGTGTACTTGGTTACGATTAACTCTAATTTATCAATCTGTTACTTGCATCCTTTTCTGTGGTTTGTGCAATGCAATTATTCTTTAATGTAAAAACGAATAAGGATGGATTTGGAAGTAATTTAAGTACGATGTTTATATTTTTTTCTTGTTTGACAATTTATCACATTTCTATATTAAAATAAACCTCTGAATTAACACACAGATGATGTCACATCATTTATTTTGTATATTTAATATTGTCTTTCAGGTTATGTTTGTTTGGAAAAGTGATCTTCTTTTACAAATGCTTTAAATGTCAGCTGATTGTTAAATTGGTTTGACATCTAAAGGCTGATACTAGCAAAACAGAAGACCAGTAATGTAGAACAGCAGAGTCTCTTATTTGTGGCATGGCGGAGGAGAAGGGAAGTAGAGTGAATAGATTGCGTAGAATCAAAGGCAATTTTTCATTGTAGAAGACACTGATAAATAATTTGGCCAATTTATTGCAGAATCACAGAATCATAGTGGTAATAAGGGACTTCGGGAGATCATCTAGAGATCATTAGGACTAGAGGGAATGGCTTCAAGCTGTGCCAGGGAAGATTCAGGCTGGATATTAGGAAATACTACTTCTCTGAAAGAGTGGTCAGGCACTGGAATGGGCTGCCCAGAGAGGTGGTGGAGTAACCGACCCTGAAGGTGTTCAAGGTTGGATGTTGTGTTGAGGGATATGGTTTAGCGAGAACCATTGGTGATAGGTGGATGGTTGGACTGGATGATCTTATAGGTCTTTTCCAACCTTAGTGATTCTGTGATCTAATCCAATCTCTCTGATAAAGCAGGTTCCCTGGAATAGTTTGCATGAGAAAGCGTCCAGGAGGGTTTTGAATATCTCTGGAGAAGGAGACTCCACAACCTCTCTGGGCAGCTTGTTTCCATGCTCTGTAACCCTCAAAGTACAGGTAGCTTTTCCTCATGTTTGTATGGAACTTTTTGTGTTCCAGTTTGTGCCTGTTGCCCCTTGTTCTGTTGCTCAGCACCACTGAAAAGAGCCTGGCCCATTCACTTGACCCCCACCCAATGGGTATTTATAAACATTGATGAGATCCCCTCTTGGTTTCTCTTCTCCAAGCTCAGCTGTCCCAGATCTCTCAGTCTTTCCTCCAGGACCTTAATCATCTTTGTGGCCCTCCTCTGGTCTCTTTCTAGTAGTTCCCTTTTTTTTTTTATTTGAGGAACCCAGAACTGGACACAGTAGTCCAGAAATGGCCTCACCAGGGCAGAGTAGAGGAAGAGGTGTACCTCCCTTGACTTGCTGGCCACATTCTTTATAATGCACCACAGCATACCATTGGCCTTTGCTTGATTTCTTACTCTTAGGAATGCACCAATCTTGAACTTGGAAGGAGCGATGCTTGAATGTCAACCAGTTCTCTTGGGCCCTCTTACTTACCAAAGACCTAACCTATGGGGCACCACCAAGTAGGTCCTCAAAAAGATCAAAGTTGGTTCTCCTGAAGTCCAGGTCTGCAGTCCTACTTATTGCCTTGTTTCTTCTAAGATTCCAAACTCCGCTATCTCATGGTCACCGCATCCAATGCTGCCCCCAACCTTCACATTCCCAACCCACTCCTTCCTTCCTTGTAAGAACAAGGTCCAGCAGCACACTTCTCCCTGTTGGCTCCTCTACCACCTGTGTCAGAAAGTTTTCTTTTTATTGAAGTCCCCCATAAGAACCAGTGCCTGTGATCATGAGGATGCTTTCAACCGTCTGTAGAAGACCTCATCAACTTACTCCTCCTGATCAGGGAGCCTGTAGTAAACACTCACAACTATGTCACTCATATTAACCTTAATTCTCACCCATAAGCTCTCTACTCATTCCTTATCATTCTTTAGGCAGAGCTCCGTGCATTCCAGTTGTTCTCTCGCATAAAGAGAACTCCACTGGCTTGCTTTGGTGGTCTGTCTTTCTTAGAAAGTACGTAGCCATCCAGCCATGAACTGTCCCACCAGGTCTCCATGATTGCAATGAGATCATGGCTGCGATCACACGCACATCTCTAATTCTTCCTGTTTATTCAGGATATTCAGTTTCCCTAGAGGGATGCTTGAGGATTCCACATAGCTATACATACACTTGAAATGACTGGCCTTTTGGCTGATGTCATGGAAGGCAGTGAAGGAATGTCTGTCATTGATCTGATTGGCCTCGCTTATTCCCCAGTTGGTTGCAATGGTGTGAACACTGCCATTTTGGATCCAGCTCCCCAAGTCCTTCAGTTTAAAGCCTGTTTCATTTAGTTAGCCTGACTGCTGCCAAAAATTGGCCTGCCTCTTCTACACAGGGAGGAATGGGATCCACCTAACAGGTTACAGTCATCACAGAAAGTTACACGTCATAAATACCAAAACCCTTGCACCAACACTTGGCACATAGGCAAGAGTTGATATGTGTTATATGTCTATTTCTGGCTCCCCTCTTTCCTACAACTGGTTGAATTGGTTTGACTTCACTGTGAGATTTTAGAACCATTTCAAGTGTTAGTTGAAGATCTGTTGTTTTTTTCATCTTGCGCATATTTTCCTTGTCTGAATGTTTCATCAGTGTAACATATGTCATATTAGAAGAGAGGGGTTTGCTACCTTTCCCTAATTCTTTTCAACTCTTTGTGACAGTTTTGCTTGTGTTCCTATTTTGTCCTTTGGTTTGAAAAATAAGTGGCTTACATTTAAAAGTTTTTATGAACAAGATGCAAAGCTACAAGGCCCTTTTTCTTGTTTGTTTGTTTTTTTTAAAGGACATATACTGTGATACAGAAGAAAGATATTGTGCTAAAGTTGTGCAAAAAATAAAATGTATGGAAACCAGAAACAGCTATAACTCTTACTTATAACCAGGACTAAATTTTCTATTTAGTAACCTGTTTCATTTTTCATTTAGTTAACACATTTTTCATTAAGTTAAGAGTTTAGCTTGAAAAAGATGTTCACCAGAAGCCAGTCAGGCTAAGTTAACAGTGATTGCTTTGATGCTTCCTTTTATTAAAAAAAAAAAAAAAAAGCCAGAAGATAAGCTGTATTTTTTGCAACTAACTTGCATAGCGCATTTTAGTTTCATACGCTTGAAAGTCTTGCCAGATATCAAGAGCTTGGTTATCTGATCTGTAGGATACATCTCAGTCTCAGCATGACTTTTTTTGCCTTCTGATAGAATCACAGGGACAGCAGTGTACAGTACTGTATAATTTTGATTGGAAAATTGGTATGACATTCTAATAATTTTCATTCATAAAAGCTAATGCACTGCTGCTTATACTGTGAAATACAAACCCATAGATCAATTCAAACTTTATGAAAAACACAAATAGGTGTTTTCGATTACAGTCCAAGATCAGCTTTGACAAAATGTACTTGCAATATTCATCAGGCAGTAAACCATAAGTCCAGCAGGTCACTAACACATTATGTTAGACAAAGCATCGAAAATCTGCCAGCCTACCAATAAAAATAAGCAAACAAATAAAACCCATGATAAATAAATAAACAGACACATATATAAATAAGCATCTAGAGTAAATGAACAGTTATAAATAGAAATAAATAAATAATATTATAAACAAACAGCTGATGAGAGTTTGTTTTTTATCCAGAGTTCTTCAACCTCTCTGCTGTATGACAGCTTTCATCAAAAACTTCAATTCATGTCATTTTGAGGGGTGGAGGAGCCTGAGGGATCATCAAAAATACCAAAACAAAAAATGCAGGTGTAACAGTGTTTTCCAGATTTCACTGAAAACGTAAAGATTTTTTTTTAGGGAAAAACTGCATTTTTGTGTCACATTAGTCTGTAATAACAAGAAAACTTTGTTACGTTATCTCCAGTATTGCCTTCTTCTGAAGACCGTTTTAAGCCATCTGTCCTCCTCCATTGAGTTGGGATGTTATTCCTCAGATCCTAATTCTCAATCATTTATTTGTTTATTTTTATCCTCCCCAGATATAGCTGTTGACAAAAGAGCTCAATATAATACATCAAGTTGTTCTAAATTTCTGTCAGAATGTTTGACATTCATTCTATCAAGGAGATTTTTGAGCAAATATTCTTCCTAACCAGCCATGATAAAAGCGTGGTTGCTGCCTGTTAAATGCAATGCTGGGAGATGTACTTAGATTATGCTGTGTGATGTTGGTGCCACCGCTGCATGGTGCTGTGAGGAACCATCTGTGATCTGCAGATATTAAATCATGGAAGAAGTGCATGGACCAGACACTCTCCATATAAAATTCCTTCCTTTCTCTTTGTTTTTCTGCAGCTATGGGAGATTTATCCTTGCCTCCTCTATGTTAATGTGAAAAGGAGGTGACACCATGGAGCTGTTCAGAATTTCTGTCCTTGGGTTTGATGGCTGTTAGTGTACTTATTCTGGCAATTTAAGCACCTTCTCTTTGTTCTTCCAAGAAAAGAAAGAGAAGCTTCTATGCAACAGTTTAAGTAGATAATGAATGGGTTTTGTCTTTAATCTACATCCTTGCCAGTGAAGGTGGGTGTTCAGGTTGGGAGGTAATGCAGCAAATAGGCGCCTTTGAAGGAATTTGATTCAGTTTTCTCCAGCACTGACTCCTCCAAGCAGGTGAAAAAAATTCTTTCTCCATTCTCCATTGCATATGCATAAACAGCTCCACAGTCATTGGGACAGCCACCCAATTCACACGTTCGAGATGTAGCCCATAAAACCTTCCAAAAAAACCCTCTTCGCACTTTCCCATCTTCCCTGTTGCTCTGCTCGATCTGCCAGCCGTGCAGCTCATTTGACATTTACAAGATTTCTTGTCAGTTTCATTTGGTTCTGCCATCCCATCCAGCAGAGCAGCGAAAGTGAAATTGCCTTAATTCAGTCTGTTTCTCTTCCCTGCTCTAGTCCCAGTGTTAACGAACCCGTGGAGTGGAACTGACAACAGTTCTTGTCACTTTCACACCTGGAGCTGGTCAAGGAGAAGGCTGCTGAGAGGGAGCAATGCAGGAAATTGGAAGGTGAAAACTGGGGCTGTGAAGGGGAGAAGAAGAGACATGTGAGCATACAGCAAGAACAGAGAGAATGGATAAACAAGCTTCTTTCGCAAATGGCTTAAGTGCTTTTCTCTAACCTGGGTGAATTCTGAAGAGCCTGTGGTCTAGAGCAGCTGACACTAGTTTACAGGGGATGCCAAGACAAAAACATTAGTTTATAAATATAAGTTACCTGGTACCAGGATGAAGAAAACATCTTGCCCAGACTGTAGCTTTTGTCTCTGCAGGCTTGCTGCTGTGAGAAGGATGGGGACAAAGAACAGGAGGCCAACATCCGCTATAGGTTGCTGTCAGTGGTTTGAAAAAGAAAGGACTCTTTGTTCCTTGAAGATAAACTTATGCATAATAAAATGTAGCTCACCGTCTTGAATTTGTGAGGTTTCATGGAACTAAAATTTGTACTGCACAGGCACTCTAGATCAATCTGAATGGTAAATAATACAAAGCAAACAATTGCTTTGTAGCAAACTACTGTAGTTAAAAATACACTTGTTAACTCCTGTGAGCTTTTGTTATAAACCATGCTGGTGTATTATTTTATATACGAATCTATATTTCTTATAGATGCTGTATGCATATGTAACTGTTGCAGTTGCAGTATAAATGACTAGTATCATATGTATTTGCATATGCCCTGGTAACATTTGCGCATACGCTTTGAATGAAGCTATGTTAATTAATTTCAAGTTGTATTACCTTCTTTTTCCTCAGCTTCCAAAAGAACAGCCTTTTTTTCGTTATTTGAGACTTGTGGCGTTTTTTTTTGCTCTTTTTTTTTTCTTCTGAGACGTATTTTGTTTGCTTCATCCATTTAGGAATTAAATAGTTTTAATTACTTGGACCTGTATAAGCTTGCGGACCTCTTCAACCTCACTTTGTTGGAGAATGCAGTGGTTGACTTCTTAGTAAAACATCTCTCTGAGCTATTGAAGAGTCATCCTGAAGAAGTTCTGGCACTCCCATACTGTCTCCTTCGAGAGGTTTTTAAAAGTGATAGACTCACTTCACTCAGTGAAGAACAAATCTGGCAGGTAAGAAGACTGGTGAATGAGCAGAATGTGTGGTACTCTCTTAAACCATTGCAATGCATTGTTGTTTTGGATCCCTGAAGCAATCTCAAGTGAGAATAAATGTTGAGAAAAAGCTGTGAATAACCACTGCAGGAAATTTTTCAATTAATTAAAAATATATATATATATATTGCATTAATGCCATTAGTTTATTTGAGAGAAAACTTTGTTTTATTGGTGGTTAACTTGTGTTATTTGGATGTGGCCAGAGATTTTCTTCCAGATCCAGCTTTGATTGGCGGGAAGAGATGGCTGATGCATCTGACTCAATTGTCATCATCTCTGGTGGGGCTAGTGCCACAAGGCTGGTGGCAATTCTGCTGCTGCAGTTTGTCCCATTTTCTTCAGACAAGCTTAGCTGCATTACTTCAGCTTGAAATCCTGTACTGCAGCTGACTTTGCCTGAAGGAAACTGGACTGCTCTGCTCAAAGATGAGTGTAGGCTTTGGTCGAAGGTTTGTAGCAAGAAGCTGTTGATGGCAAACATTTCCTTTAAATTAAATTGGATCCAGAAAAGCACCAGTTTGCCAGCCATGGAATATTAGCAGTATTAAAGCATTGCATTGTAACCTCCAGTGTGAGGGGAAAAAACATCTATCCTGTAAAGAGAAATACAAAAACTAAAACTAAACATGTCACTGGAAACATTCCTATGAGATGTCTGTAAAAATTGCAGCTTGTGATATAGTGGAAGTAAATCTCTACGTTTGTTACTCAAATGCTTCTTCTGTTTTCTTTTTGCTGCTTTATAGGAGGAAAGTATTTCAGGGTGTTTTAAGGTAGAATGTCATTTGCTTGAAAGAAACCTGTGCTTTCTTTTAGGAAGCTGGTTATCTTGGTCCATCAGCGAAGAATGAGAGTCTTTCTATTGATTTGTATTTCAATCTCTTTTATTCATCTACTTATCTTTTGGATTATTTAACTATATAATTGCATGAATATGCCATTGTTTTCTCAAAGTGTAAAATGTGTGTTCATTTGTGGGGCAGTTCACCTTCCATGGATGAATAATTTCATGCAGGAACAAAGTATTCTTGAAAAATGAAAATATATCGTTAATCTCTTCAAACAACAAAGACAGTATGCAGGTGCACCTTAACCCTTCAGTCTGATAACTGATACAGCGTTTTCCAAAACTTTGAGGCTAGATTATGGAGTATTTCAGGAAGATATTTTCTGCAGATAGTAACATAGGGCTGGAGCGTTTCTTGTGATGATCTCTGGAGGATGTCTGTACAACAGAAACTGCAGCAAACTATCTGTGATGTGTTTTTTTTTGTTGTTGTTTTATTTTGTTTTGTTCTTAGGCAGGATACTCTGGAGTCCTAGCCCATATTCCATTTCTCATAAAAGGTTTTGATGTACAAGTTCATATAGGAGGCATGTCTGATTGACTGATTCTCTTTGTTTTTCTGCAGATTCACTGAAATCTCCCAGCTATATGCTTGTAGATACTTCTGCTAGAAAAGTAGCTGTGGAAAACCATTCAGATATTATTTAATGCCAACTCTGTAATGAACAAGCATGCACAGGGTTATGTCTGTGTACACTGTGCAACCTGCTGAAACAGTTTGGGAATTTGAGTTTTTAAATCTTGTGTCATTATCCTATCCTGAAGGAAGAACTCAGTAGTTTTCTTAATTGTGTACACTCCAGTCAATGGGCACTCTGTGAGGAAAAGCTTATGTTTCTGTGCAGGGTCATACTGAGGAGAGATACTCATAGGTAATACGCTGCTTTTTGAGTGACAACAAACTCCACACTGTCCATCTAAGTGTTATCATAATTGCCTCTCTAAAGGATACTAATGCTGTTATGAAGGATTTTTTAAACTAGTTTTCTGCTGTAGGCAAAATGTGTGCATCTTTTAATTCAGTCTGTACACTCAGGAATAAATATGTATTTACAAATATTCCAGGTCTCTAGAATGGATTAAAAGACATACATACATATTTACCAATTTAGGCATTCAGAAGGCAATAAGAAACTGGTTTTGCTTTATCTTAGTAAATAAGTAATTCCCTCATAGTCAACCCAATAGAAGAAAATCAAATCAGACCGACTGTATTGCCTCAAGTGTAGTTAAGTTCATCATTTTTGCTAAGGTTATAGTGGTAATGCAATATACCATGGAAGAATCTAATATTCAGCCCAGGGTGAAGATTGGGTATGCCAGAGGATTAGTGTCAGGGTGCTTTATAGAAGTGAAACTTGATGGACAGGTTGGAGACAGATCTACAGAATCTCATTAAATTGCTGAATTGTTCATTACTGAGCACTCTCACTGTAATAAAGTGCTCATTGACTTTGACAAATCCCCATCCCATGTCTTAAGGAAGAACAGCAAAGCAAGAGGTGTTGGGGAAGCTAGAGGAAATTGGCACAAAGTGGGGCAGATAATATAAAAGCTGATGGGGGATGCTGCCATTTGATTTGTCCGTCTTACCTGTGACTAGTAGTTCTTCCTCTGCATACATGTGCATGCATGTTATGGCAATATAAATTCACAATGTCCCCAAGGCACCTTTACTAGGAGGGCTCCAGTGAAGCCCTAAGCACAAATTCAAGCTTCCCTCAACAAACCTCTGGAAAAGATGTCACTGTCTGGAGAGCACAGTTATTTTTGGTAGTTTAAATTCCAAATGTCCAGTGGGCAATTCAATCCTACTGCACAAAAAGATTAAGGCAGTTATTTTAATGCATCAAAATACACAGAATGATGCTTGAATGTGATTTACACTGAAGTGATTGCACCTCACATCTGTTACATCTGGGATTTTTGTTAGACTACCAATTATGATTTGCCCAATTTCAGTGAATATTGTAAAATACAAGCTTGAACAAACTATGCTTGAGAAAATCAAACAGTAATATTAATGTTAGGATGTGGATTAGTGTAGTATGACTTGGTGATTCCTGTTGAATCTTTCAGAAAGAAAAAGGTGACTTGCAAACCAGGTTGAAGTGGACAAACTACACAGTTCACTTCTCTTACTACCTCTCAAAATCTTAAAAAACTCTTTGGCCTAGTGGAGGTGTCTTAAGATAGTGGAGAAAATAGACAAGAGATATAATTATTTATTTCTTAAAGCAAATAAGCAGAAACAAAATCCAGCAGAAACCCTCTGTAGGCTAAGAGATGGGAGAAACTTGCTAGCCTCAATGTAATGATTTTTGTTTTAATGAGGCTAAGCTTGTAACAATTATCAGGTGACATGGAATTTTTTTTTCATATTGATTTCTACGTTTTACCAGTGTGTGAGATTATGAAATATTATCTGTGATCTGTCAGCTGCATTAAGGTATGAGTTTGGTTGACTAAAAATAAAGGAAGAAAATTAAAGAAGAATCCTGAAGATGCCGGAGGACAAAAAGCAAATTCTTTGCTATTTTTTCTATTCATCGTGAGCTGCTCAGCATGTTTTATTCACAAGAATAATCATGATGAGGACATAAATGTCTAGTTTGTCATGGAGTGAAAAGTGAATCCTTTCATAATTGGCCATTACTAGACAGGCTCATTGGCTCTACTTTAAGGAAGCAGATGAATTCTTTCTCTTGATAATTGAGAAGGTAACCAACATTGTACAAAAGAAAGCATTCTCAGCGATATCTGTCAAGAGAGAGCTTCCTGCTGGCAACATAGAAAGTAGAAACAAAGCCAAAATTTTAAGTAATAAACTCATGTTAGAGTTAGTTGTAACATAGGTGTGCCTCATCGTATTCGTGATTAAAAACTTTGATGTCATGAGGCTTAATTGTTCATATTTCAAGGATCATACTAATAGAAATATCTACTGGATAGTTCCAGGAGATCAACAGTATATTGATCAAATGATATTGCATTTCATATTGCCCTTAATCTAAGGTGAACTCTTGAATCACATCAAGCAAAAACATTCTTAACATTAGATCACTATAGATAAGTTCCTTCCTCCCCTGCTACTACTGGTTAAGTAAATTGTTGAAAGAGATATATTTTTAAATAGCTAACATTAAAATAGATCAATTTTAGTATTTGCCAATGCTTCTTCTGAAGTTAAGGTTAGGAAGTTTTTTGTTGGTTTTTCTTTTGCCATTCAACTCATTTTTGTGATTATCAACTGCATAGCAAATAACCTTGGAACAACGGGTAGAAAAAGCTCCATGAGCAGTTTATTCAGCTGAAAAGCATGCAGCTGGATCTTTTCCATGACTAGGCTCCCAAGATATTCCAGCCCTGTGAACTTCCTTGTGTGCAACTTGTGAACTTGTGTTCATAAAGCAGATGTTCATTGTGGGAAGTTGTAGCACTAGTTATTCCTTTCGTTACTATGAAGGGTAAGTGCAAAAGCAGACTCTTGTTTCTATATTAGAAAAGTGCTATTGCTTGAATAAATCGAAAAATAAGACAGGGAGACTACATGTTATAGGTGTTATGAGTTGTTAAGTGTTTCATAAAAATGTACAAATTCAACTCTTCTACTACACATCTGTTTATCCTCTTCTTAGGGGAGAGTAAAGTGACCTATTTTTAACGGTGTTTTCTTGCACTTCATCTCCATTTGGAATCTCCTTGTGACAATTGTGGACAGCTAAGTGTATTCTCCAGCAGAAATCCCAGAATTCAACACTGTTAGAAATATTGCTGCGTGCCCACAGTAGCAGGCCGTTACAATGGAGCAGTTCTCTGCCAGAGATAGACCTTCTGACATCTCCTGTGCATCTCCAGTGATGCCTACATCTTCCTATGTAGGACAGAAGTGTCTAGAAGTGAGTTGTCATGTTTCACTTACAGGCTTGCCATTCCATCAGCGCAGTACTTCAATCTTTTGTGCTACTGATTGTTTGATTCTGAAGAGCAGCTTTTAATACAGAGAGAGCAAAATTCATGTTTCTCAGGGGTACATGTATATTGTGACAAAATGTGGACTAAGTGCCTTGGTAAATGTGAACTTAAGTTTTACTGCAAAATAAGTAACAATATAAAATAGCAAGTGAAAGAGACCACTTCGGTAATCAACGTTGTGTTTAAACAGTGTATTAGCCTTTCACTGTTCAAGAAATAAGCTTAAGTGCTCTCTTGGGCAATAAGTAAAATCATGTCTGGTGGTCTAATGCTCATCCCTGGTGAGTATTTAGCCTAAGTGGAAAACCACCACTTTTAAATGTGTCTGTCAGCCTCTCATCGCAAGGGGCATAGGAGAGAAAAAAGGAGTCTGATGCACATCAAGGCCAAGGTGATTTGGTAAAGCTACGTAAGAAAATTAGCATTTTCTTGTGCATAGTTTGCTGTGTTTTCATCTCCTATTAAATGCTCTTTTCATGAGCAGTCTATATAAAAGTTCCAAAGAGCCACTCGTGAATCACTGTGACTGCTGTACTGGTTCTGTGATGCTTGTGCTATGTATTCATCACTAGCTACAAGCAAGATTACATTACCCTCAAACAAAAATAGTGTGAAAACAGAACCTGTGGTAGGATTTAGATTTCATTTTCCTAAGGCTAATCATAGTAGCAGGTATCTCACCTGGACTGACTGCGTGCAGTGGTAATATTCCTTACAGTCCTTCCAGAAGGTTTGGATGGGATTCATTTTTGTCAACATGGGCATGTGCTTTGGTTTTGGTACAATATCACTGATATAGAGAGCAAATCAGCAGTTGTAGGACAGAAGCTTCAAGAAGAGCTGTGTTCTCAGGAGCTGGAGACTGGGCAGGGCATGTGCCTCCTGCAGTGGATTGAGGCAGCGGATTTAGGCAGCTGAATATCACACCGTGCTCTGCTGATGTGCTCAGGTCACACACATACTTCCTCATGTAATTTCTCATAGAATCATCATAGAATGGCTTAGGTTGGAAGGGGCCTTGAGGAATTTCTGCATCATTCATAACATATTTACATTTTGACTTACAGTGAAAATGAATGCTACATCTTTTGTACTGTCCTCTTAATTTAGGAAACACCTTTCTCCCTTGGTCTTCATTAGCTTAAATCTAGTGTTCTTCTAGTCTTAGCCTTTCTGTAAAGTTTTGTGAGCTTTATATATGGTTTTGATCTGAACTTTTTAAAGTTTCTGCATGTCAATTCTTGAATATTGGCTAATCTTATTTTAGTTTTTATCAAAGGGATTTTCCATATTAAAAATAAGTTTATGTTAGGAGCAATTGTGTGTTCTCCTAGTTTTCTTTTTGTTACATGCCAGTACCTATCAGAAAACTTGATTATTTTGCTGCCACTGCTGTAAGCAATAGTGGAATTAGTGGAGGGCATTACTTTTGCCTCAGTGTCCTACAGTAACATTGCCTCACCTTATTTATCCGAGATTAGCTTCAGAAAAGTATTTAGGAAGGCTGCTGTGCCCACAGCTATTGAATTTAGGTCACTTCTTCAGCTAAGCAAAGGATGTCTGTTTTGATTTAGAAAGCCAAAAAGAGGACATCAAGGTGTGCGCACAGCAAGACAGCTTCAGTGATACTGCATTCTGCATTTGAATTAATCTGTTACGGTGACTTTTGTGTTGACTGCTTTGCTCTTTGTGGCATAAGTCTATCAGAGATGATCTGAAGTATAATTGTAGAATTGTATAACATACAGATGTATGTTTACATAATAGAAAACTGCTTTTGCCGTAGTGTGGTGAAAGCCAGACACGGTTGGAAATATACACTGCCTTCATTTTTAAGTTAAAGAACAGCATAAAAAAAAGTCTAAAACCCACAGATACCAATGATCAAATGAGACGGTCTGGTGTTACAATCTTAGTTAACATCTTCCACTCAGATACAAATGTCAGTAATTTCTAGACTTTCAGCATCCCTGTAAAACTGTTTAGTGCTGTTTCTGATGGGTTTAAGCTTGCTGAAAATGACAGAAAATTAGAAACTCTTTTGAGACTCTGCAGCTCTGTATTTCATTCAGTTTTCTTTTGAGAGCTGCCACTGCCTCTAATTGTAACTTGGAACCAAAGAAGACAGAGAAAGAGAATTAAGCTTCGGGTTAGCTAAAACCATACACACTGTATGGGATTCACATTTCAGCAGCTGCTGTTGTTTCAGCTTGCTTCAGATAAGATTTATTTTTTAGTAATAAACTTGTTTCTTTTAATTTTGCAGGAGGTAATCTCTGACATTCCCAATTCACAAAATACATCTGAGATCTTAAAGCCATGTTTGCAAATACATTTAAGTGTTTAGATTACTTTTAAAAGTAAATGATATTGTTAGGACAATTAGTTGATTTTGAAAAACTAACATCATTTAAAAGTAACGAGTCCTGCATTAATCTGAAGCCCATCATGTGGGGATTGAAACAGAAATTAAAACTAAAACAGAATCAATGAAACTGATATATTTAAGATGTTATTTGACTGAAAGAGAAATTACTCTGTTCTCAAAGAAGCTGGGTGAGCTTTTGCTAGCGTGCTTGCTTTTTGTTTTTGTAATTAAGAAAGAAATGGAGGAAAAAATCTCCAACTTAAAAATCAGCTGAAAGAAATACCTTCGCAGAAGCGTACACTTATCCTAATGTAAGTTCTTCATGGAATTTGAAAGAAGTAGAATTAAATTGTCTGCTGATGAGAAAAGGCTTAAATGTCCCTGAAATTAATGTTAGTGGCTCCGTCCATATTACAGCGAGGTTCCAGCAATGCTTCAGAGTTGAAGTATCAAGTTTATTAATGCATAACCCGGACTTCAGCAGCTGGTGTTTGATAGTTGCAGGAATTAAGTGTATAGGAGGACGAAGAGGAAATTCAGGCAGACCCAGAAAGGTAAACTGATGCAGTCAGAGAGCAGAGGTCATTAAAACAGTAAAGAACAACAAAATAGAAATAGTTATTCTTGCAGCTAAGGTGCTGATGGTATCGCTGGTATAAAACAAAACAAAAAAACAGCCTGGTGATTTCACTTGGAAAAATTGACCTTGGTTATTTTATGGTAACGTGGCATGTTGACAGCATGCATATATATAAACCAAGTAAGAAGAGTATGTACTTTGATGTGCATTTTTGTGTGTGACCTAAGGTATTAATGACATCCAAGTTCTGTATAGCTGTTGTCAAGATTATTATAGAAAATGATACATTTTTATGTGATTTGTTGGATTTGCCTATTAAATCCATAGAAAATTATACCCTAACAATAGGGAAGAAAGGAATAGGAATCTTTCTATATTCAAGAACCACTTAGACTAATTTTCACAGAGCTATGCTGCATATTTTATAGAATTTTGTCTATTTTGTACCTATTTCATTCTCTAACAATTTTTACTGATGGAAGCTTGTAGATTCCTGTCGCCATAGAGAGCCACTATACTTTTAAAATATATTTCAAGGGAAAAAAGAGAGGAGTAGCGATAAAAACAACACGTATCGTATTGTGAAAGATTGTCATTTCCAGTTAAAATTATATACCAGCACCTATTTTTAATGCTAAGTGTGGCTGTGTAAAGTTTTAGCTCATTTGATGTCAGCCTGAATGTTTCCTCTAAAAATAAAATAAAAAAAAAGATGAGCAGTTCTAGATTTTGAAATGATGACTGCTGGGTCAATGTGGGGGCTCTCTATCTCCATGTCCTGTGCACGCTGTTCTCACCCTGTTGGAGAAATGAGAAGCCAGGATTATTTAATTTGGCATAATGCTATGATAAACTTTAACCTCTTTAAACTAAATATCAAATCACAGTTGAGACCCTAGTTAGATAGCTCTGTTTATGAAGGCATAAGCCCCTGTTCATTGCAACTTAAAAAGGAAATAAAAAAACAACTGGCTGTGGAGAAGGATTGTTTTTCTTCTTTAATGCTCTGTATGGCTGGACCTATTTGAAAGGAAGAAGCAAGATCCAGATGTAAATTTTTGGGTTTGGCTTCATTGCTTTGCTCGGGTTAGACTGTCACCCTCCACTTCTTTCTGACGATCTTCTTGAAAACAAAAGTGACTTTGATTGCAGTAGTGAGTAGAGCCTTTCCAGTGTGATCATTCCCAGCTCATTTCTTTGATTTATTTGTGTGCTTCCAGGTGTGATAGCTATCGCAGGGCACAAGTTGTCAGTACCTGAGGTACTTGTGAAGGCTGTTGCAATAGGGGCTGCACACTAGCTCATGTAGGTTTTAAACACAGTTGTACATATGGAGAGTCATTGCTAGGAACCACACTGGGCCTTGCTCATTCCATCCATCACAGCAGAAAAGTGAGTTAGGTGCATCTATAGATTTGCATTTGTAGAGGAGCTCCAATTGACTACAGAGGAAACTGCTCCATGGTTTGAGGACCTGATTGTACAGGAATGCCATTCTCTAGAAGTACTACACAAAATAGTTTGGTCTGTGCTGGTCCAAGAAGGTTAAGAATGTAGTGTTTTATAGTCAGTATGGAGATATGCTTTTCAGCTACAAAAATTTTGATAAATACTTTTGTCACATGATCCATTTTGTCCATCAGTATGGATGTTTCAGATACCTACGTATCAGCAGGCTTCATTCTTTGGCATAGAGCACAAAGTCTTCATGGCACTTTGGTAGTGGAGGTGAGACTAAGTTGTGGGCAGGTCGAAGGGACAGAAGATTTTGATTGTGTGTCAGCTGTACCTTTGCTGTTTTCTGTCATTTCACTTAATTTTTCTCTCTCTGAGTTCCCATGTCTAGAAAGTGATTGAAATGTACACTTCTCACAGAGAAACTCAAGTTTTAGTGCTTATAAATTGCTTTGAGATACTTGGAAGGAAAGTGCTATATAATTTTGAAGTTCATATTCCCCAGAAGGTGTAAAATGGCAAACTTCCATGAGCTGTGATAATTTACAACAGCTGAGAGTTTACCTTCTGTCCCTACCTTACTTCACTTCGTGCTTGAGTAGATGAAAAGTTTAGTTTTTCTGTTATAGCAACTCATTGCTTTAATATAATATGATGTATTACCATATATAATGTTATGTATTAATGTAGTTCAGTTTTCCTTTTATGAAGCTGATTTTTTTTATCATAGTAATTTTATTGTGAGTCTAAAAAGCTGAAATATTTTTACTGAGGTTAGTCAATATCTCTTAGGTACACTTCAGTCAAATCTCATTTCCATTAACAGTTAGGAATAGTAAAACAAATACAAAGGATAAGGTGTTTAAAAGAATCATAGAAGGACTTGGGTTGGAAGGGACCTTAAAGGTCATCACAATTTTGAAAAGTATACCCTTAATTCCTAGCTTTTTATAAAATGACATTTTTTTCTTAGATGTTTCAGTAAAATCCTTGAAATTTCTTGTAAGATGAATCTACCACTGTCTCTCCCATAATGTTTTTGATAAAATAAGGACTTTTTGGGGAAGGCCAGTATCATTATGCCGCACCAGAGAGTTTGAAAGCTTATGGTAAAGCACTGGACTGAGAACACAGGGTCTGTATTTGGCTGGTGGAAAGATTGTCTTTGGGATGAGTAATTCTTCTGTCCTCATAAAGCTTTTGTCTGGAAATATTTATTAAAAATATTGAGACAGAGATACAGCTGTTAAAATTACTACTAATGGATATTTTTGACTGAGAAATCTGACAAAGTCATGTGGGTTATACGTCCTCCTTATACCTACTGAAGACTGTAGGTTGCTCCAAAAGTAATGCCTCCTATTTATTTGCATGGAAACTACAACAGGTACAAAGAATGCAATGACACTATGTGGTAGAGCAAATTCTAAGCTACAAAACAGTTTTTTTTTTTAACGGTCACCACCATCAGCTATGCCTTTTTCAATGGACAATGTGGACAATGGACGTACTGGAACACTGGAAGTTCTGTACAAAAGTGAGGAAAAATTTCTTTACTTTGAGAGTGACGAAGCACTGAAATAAGCTGCCCGGAATGGTTACAGAGTCTCCTCTAGGAGATAATAAAAAAAAAACTGGGCACTTTCCTGTGTAACCTATTCTGGTGCACCTTCTTTAGCAGGAGGTTGGACTAGATGATCTCTAGAGGTCCC